>JAOVVH010000029.1:3377722-3388832 GCA_028566435.1 Scorpiodoras heckelii | reverse complement strand
CGCTCCACCCGGGGATCGAACCCAGGACCTTCTTGCTGTGAGGCGACAGTGCTAACCACTACACCACCGTGCCGCCAGTCGAGCATTCAATTAAAAAAAATATTCTGATTAAAAAGTCTGATTTAATTATATAGTAGTACTATAATAATAACAGTTCAGCACTTTCCACCCCTGGATACGATACGTGAAATCAGGTGTAGACAGGAATCTGGATGTTTGAATTCAGATCCTTGACTGACTTTTCATTAATTAATGTTTACATACCGTTGTGAAGTTGCTTGTTTCCCTCCATGCTTGGTGCATTTTCTGCATGTTCAGTTTCTCCTGGACCACTGGTTGTCCCTCCAGGCTCTGGCTCCTGTCCCGATCCCTCACTCTTTGGTACCGTCTGGTCCGTCCCTGCCTCTGTTTGTCCACCCTGGCCTGCTTCTAGCTGAGCTTTCTCCTCTGCCTCACGTTTGGCCTTCTCCTCTGTTTCTGTTTCAGGAAATAGAAACAGACCTAGTTGATAATCTCTCTATTACAGTTGTCATTTGTAAAAAATGATTGTGAAGCACCTTAATGAACCATATCCTTATCTTAATTATTAGCACCAGAAACAATATTGATGGAAAAAAGAGAGAATAGAAATCAGATGAAGGACAATTAGACTGAAGTACCAGAAAAACTGGTGCAAAATACATAGCAAAATACATAGCAACTCCACCTATGCATGCCATTAGTTGCGTCCGCCAGTGTGTATATAAAGTGATATGTTTTCATCATGAGACGGTTTAAAATTTTATAGTTCATGAGATGGGTCATAGCATTTCTGTGGTAGAAGCAAAGTTTGGTTTTCACATATGAGCACTTCAAGGGTGTACCGTGACTACAGGAATTCCGGCAAAACCTCTTATGACAGCAGCATGGCCGTAAAAAGACTCTGGGTGAACGTGAGCAGCGTCGGCTGGCAAGAATCATTTCACGTGATAGGCGTGTAACACTGCCTCAAGTAACATCGGAATTCAGTGCTGGAGCCTCAACAAACATCAGCGTGAGGACTGTGCAACGTTCCCTCCAAGATCCCATGGGGAACCTACCAAGTATTAACCAGTTTTTCTGGTACTTCAGTGTAATTTTACTATTGTTTCACATTCAGTTAAAACATAATCAGACATTTTTACCTGAACATTAGGGTTATGACCTATTCAGAATGACAGAAAGGCATTGTTTTCACTATATCACTAAACCCATGCACAAGCTACAGCTACATAACAGCTGAAAACTGTAATCATATGGTCACTTTGATCAATTTGCAGGTAAATGCGACAAAAGACTTTTGATACATTTCAGTACTAATTGAGTACTAATTTGCACGTGCAACTGAATAAATCAACAGAATGGATGCATTTTATGGGTCATTTACAAAGAATACAGTAATTGTCTGAAAGGTGTCACATGCAGTGTAGAGAGAGGAAACAATGTGTAAATAAGTTTTATTGCATGTGCTAATTGTTCTTAATAGCTGCCATTAGGTCAGATCTCCAGGAAGCTATTAGAAAATGAAACACCTGAAAATCAAGTAGTCAGCAGTCCTGCCCAAATTGTTCGAAATACAATGTGGATGTGAAATAAATAAGTGAAGATATTTCTGATACCAAATGCTGAAACCAACTTTACCACAGAAACGAGTTCATGACAAACTTGTTTGTTTTCAATAGGCAGAAATGGGCTTCCACAAATGTATTACCTGCCACTCCGTTGTATTAATTTGCACATCCATTTTCACTTCCTAAAGTGACTTTCAGGCTGCAGCAAATCACACTGTGTGTGCTAAGTTAGTCAATTTGCATTCACACCACACTGCATTGAGCAGCTTTAGAAACAAATAACTCAGACTACATATTCATTAAGGCTAATGTGCAAAATGGACAACTTCAGTCAGGTCTACATTTAGTCAAACAAAGTGTAATAAAATGGCTTTTTAACTTGGAAAAATAACTGATGTCTGTTGAGGCCCCAGCATTGAATTCCGATCTTACTTGAGGCAGTGTTACACGCCTATCGCGTGAAACGATTCTTGCTATCCGACACTGGTCACGTTCACGTCTATTTACGGCCACACTGCTGTCGTAACTTTGATGTTTTGCCGGAATTCTTGTACACCCTTAAATGCTCATACGTGAAAATCCAAACTTTGCTTCTGCCTCTAAAATGCTATGACCCATCTCACGAGCTCCAACTATTAAACCGTGCTGAAAACGGCTAAATCTTGATGACTTGCCATTCTCATGGCAGAAACAGCTCTAGACGCTTCCATAGATGTCTATCGCTTTATATACACACTGGCGGACACAACCAATGAAGTGCATAGGTAGCCTTGCTATGGATTTTCCATAGTACCAGTTTCTCTGGTACTTCAGTGTACACTGTACATAGTGGCTGAGTTCTGAAGTCCATGATGTCTCTGCATAGTAGTGAGAATGAAATCTTTAAATGCAACCTTCTCCCGCTTTCACGTTTGCAGCTAACTAGAATTTGACATCCTAGAACTTTCTGTCAAGAGAAAGATATTTCAGTATAGTGAGTGAAGGGTTCTCCTGGTCTACAACACATTCATTTCTGATACAGCAATTTATTTCTGATGCTTCTATACATTTTATCAGTATCATTTATTTATCATGGTTCTTTCGGCTTTATTTCCAGGAGTTAAACATCCGCGACATGTTGAGAAACTTGTGTGAGTCTCTAAGCACTGAGTTAGCCCACCTTTGTCAGCGCGAGCCTTCCATCTCTCACGGTTCTGAAAAACTTGCTCGTTCCAAAGGGCCTTGAAGTTCTTCAGGTCCACAGCTAGCAGTGAGCAGTTGTGGGAAGCGCTGCTCTCCGAGGCAGGGCTGTTCACGTTCCCTTGCTTCGTTTCTGCTGTGGAAATGCTGCTGAGACTGAAGAGATATGGCAAGAGGTTAAAGGGTGTACGATGAAAGAGCATGAGCTGATATTGTTACAGAAAAATGAGCACTCAACAATATCCACCTAAATGACACAATGTCATTGTGATGTCAGTGGAAGCTGAGCTTATTTTTTCCTTTGCATTTTATCACAAATTTGTGACAAAGAAACATGTCGAACACTTCAAACTCTGATGTACAATTAAAAAATCAGAAGAGTGATTATGCATGGCTTATCTATAATTACCCCTTTGGTTCCTACATTTGGTTTATCATGAGTGTATCAGCTCAAAAAAAGGAACATTTTCTGCATTGAAATGTGCTTAGCCATGAAAAATTAATGACAGTGTGTCACGAGCTGCCTCGGGGACGGATACATTCATTTAATTAACTGCTGAAAGAAGTAAACTGTTGAATGAACCGACAGAATCAGAGACTACAGCTCCTGACCTCGACCTACGGAAGCCGGCCAGGCTGGAGTGTGTTGCCTCATCAATGAGCGGCGTCACGATCTTCTCCGTCATGTCTGTGAGGACAGTGAACGTGGGGACGACAATAAAGTCGATGAACCCTGCATGAAAAAAAATATCCACTCAGTGCTGCAGAGGTTTGCTGAGGTAATGCCAGAATAACAGAGCTTCCCTCCGAGACTCGAAGACAGAGTGACATTTATACATTCAACTGAATCAGAACCAGATCACTGCTCACCGATTTGAGACTGGGCCACCATGGTGGACTTGCGGTCACACAGTGGGGAGAAGGGTAACCCCAGTTCTGCTTCTTTATCACCCTAAGCATTAATGGAAAACATTAGCCAATAATAATGCAATTGTATTACTATAAATGCAATTTTATCACCATAAATTATAACACTATTTAGCTGTTGCTGCATGTTTAAATAGGACTTCACACATATGAACTGGGGTAAGGGTCTTGATATTTTTGATACAGCTGTGAAAAGGTGTGACCTCTGTGCCTGTCAGTATAATGAAGGAGGTGTGGCCTATATGACTGTCAGCATCATGAAGTGTGGCCCATGCTACTGTCAGTTTCATGAAGGAATTGTCTCCTTTGCGACTGTAGGTATCATGACCACATCATTGTGGTCTCTGTATATGTCAGTCTCACAAAAACTGTGGCCTATGTGCCTGCCAGTATAATAGAGGAGGTGTGGCCTATATAACTATTAGTAACATAGAGGAGGTGTGGCCTGTGTACATGTCAGTCTCACAAAAACTTTGGCCTCAGTGTCTGTCAGTATAACAGAGAAGGTGTGGCCTATGTGCCTATCAGTATTGTGAAGATGGTGTGGCCTATGTGCCTGTCAGTATTATGAAGAAGGTGTGGCCTATGTGCCTCTCAGTATAATGGAGAAGATGTGGCCTATGTGCCTGTCAGTATAACAGAGAAGGTATGGCCTATGTGCCTATCAGTACTGTGAAGATGGTGTGACCTATGTGCCTGTAAGTATTATGAAGAAGGTGAGGCCTATGTGCCTCTCAATATAATGGAGAAGGTGTGGCCTATGTGCCTGTCAGTATAAAAGAGAAGGTGTGGCCTATGTGCCGGTCAGTATAATGGAGAAGGTGTGGCCTATGTGCCTGTCAGTATAATGGAGAAAGTGTGGCCTATGTGCCTGTCAGTATAATGGAGAAAGTGTGGCCTATGTGCCTGTCAGTATAATGGAGAAAGTGTGGCCTATGTGCCTGTCAGTATAATGGAGAAGGTGTGGCCTATGTGCCTGTCAGTATTATTAAGAAGGTGTGGCCTATGTGCCTGTCAGTATTATGAAGAGGTTGTGGCCTATGTGCCAATAAGTATAATGGAGAAGGTGTGGCCTATGTGCCTGTCAGTATAATGGAGAAGGTGTGGCCTATGTGACCATCTGTCCCAGTGAAGCAAATCTAACACTTTTTTCCATTAAAATTTAGTCAATTTTTTGCAGAACAGTCATGTAAACAGCACAGCATGCTAGCCTGATTTTTACCTCAGGTTATTTACTGACATATGAAAAATAATTAATAGTCACCATAGTATAAGAAAAAAACACATTTGTGATGTGCTGAAATAGAAATACAATCCATATCAGGGTGGTCAGGGCACAACACACCACGCTGTCATGAATTATCTTCCTATGACAGCACATCCTGAAATGCTTTAATTAAAGTGCTTCCTTATTGAACACATACTTCTATACTAATTTACCTAAAATATATCACTCTAATTAAAGTCTCTATGAGCAACAGATCAAAAAATTCACAAACATTGAACCAACCATTACACCTTCAGCAGTGTATTGAGTTTAGCTGCAGCTTCCGATTGATAAGGAGGTGCTGGTGTCTTCACCTAACCTTCTGCATAAATGACTTTTAACAGCTTATACAGCTGTGCTATGATGCATCATTTATAACCCCTTCCTGTCTGCGTAAGTGAGCGTGTGTACAAAGCTGCAGTGAAGTGTCAACCCACGTGAGCCATCGCTGCTTTTTCATCGTTTCTCTGTCACTGCACCACACAAATCATGCCTGTGGTGCAGCTGACACACACACATGGTCTCTCAGTCCCACACTCTCTGTCACACACACACACACACACACACACACACACACACACACACACACAAACTATACTTGGGCCTTCCACTGATAGGATTATTACTGTAGCTAATTAATGCTAGCCCTAATCCTAACCCTAACCTTAACCTCAGTAATGAAGAGCCAACTTTGCGGCTCTTTTATTTGACATTTTTGTTAAAAACTACATCAAAATGTTCTCACAAGGTCATAAATATCAGATATTCTTATCATTGGTCCCTGCAAAGGTATAAAAACAAGGTACACACGCACACACACACACACACACACACACACACACACACACACACACAATCTACTTATGTTTCTACCCCGTATCTGTTTCTTACATCCCTCCATACACACACACACACATTCACAATGTACCCATTTCTCATTTTTCTCTTCCTTCCTCCAGTACACACTGCTTACCACAACACAATGTCCAGCTTAGACTTAAGTACGGCTGGAGAAACACAGCGAGTTTCACTCTTACTTTTCGGTTGATTTCCTGAATAAAATCACTCACACTGACATAAAAAGAAGCAAGAGAAGAAAATGAGTCTCGGTTTTTATTTCCTCTTTCATTCTCATTCACTGTTACACATTTGGTTCAGTGAAAAAAACAAAAAACAAACTGATATTTTTATACTGTAAATGCCAGGCGAATGCTAAGCTAAGGTTGTGAGAGTGCTAGCATCTGGCTTCATGAGGTAAACTGACAGCTGTTTTCGACATGAGAAGGAAATACATAATATGTTCACGCTTCAGATTGCTAAAGTCACAGAACACTGTTCACGGCAACTCAGAAATAAGCTAGCTAAAGACTGAAGCTAAAGACTTAGCCAGTTGTCTTATAGTTGATCCGTGTTTAATTATGGAAAATACAAACACATAGTGACAGTGGAAACGAAACATAGCAGTCAGAAATATCAACATTTACCTCAGATATGTTGATAAATTACTAATATACGCATTCATATGGCTAGAATTATGCTGCTATTGGACTTAGCATTAGTGTCTAAATGAACATTCATGGATTCAATATGACGTAACAACTAATGAGTCAGAGTTATTAAAAAAATATTTGACTGAAATAACATCACATGATGCACAGAAAAATACTGCTAGTTAGTTACTTTTGCTAGCTAACTGCAACTTTCTCCTGATGAAAGCTAAACAACTTATACTGGTGCTGATTTTAGAAAATGAGGAAATATTCATCTTCATTCATTCATTCATTCATTCATCTTTTTTGTTTTGTGTCTTACGCTAATTCCTGAAGGAATTCTGACCAACTTAATCATATTTATATTTCCCAAATTGTAAATAAATCTCCAAACCACAATGACACTATCCATGTAAAAGATGGATGACTGCGGTAAATGCAGCACGTAGCATCACGTGAGCACCACACTGACTTTTTTAACTTTTTGACTTTTTTGGCTCAAGCTCTGTCTGAGAGCATGAGGACCTGACTTAGGTTTTATACCAGTCCTATTTTTCCACGACTGCCCAATTTCAACTGTCTGTCCTGGAAAATATATTGCATTTCCCAGGAACGTACTCTCCTTTTTTTATACTACTTTTTTTATACGCCTGATTTTATACAGCTATATTTTATACATCTACAGTGCACTGTACACATCACACGTGATGTGTATACATCACATAAGCTATCCAGAACTAGTTGCAATGACTGCCAATAAATGCAACATTGGTCCAATGCAGTGTTCATCATCATCTTTAGTAGCTAACGTATTGACTTCTAAGCAATGGCTAGTTGCTAACAGTGTCAACTTGGGATGCGAGTCGGAGAAAGAGGATGGTGGGAGTACTAGGTCTGTCAAGTGCAAAAGTTTTACTTAATTTATTAATGACTGGTTAAAAAAAATATATATAAATATATATTAACTGGCTTAAGCCAAAGGTGGAAGACACAAACTCAGCTACATGCAGCATATGGCTGGCAAATTCTGTGATGAACCTGGGGAGAAGAAGTACTTTGTACTGTATACGTGTGCTGCAAATAGCAAGGACACAAAGCGTCACTGATGCGAAGCACCATCATGTATTAGCCTATATGCCCAGAAAATCTGGTACTGGAGCCTATGCAAACTACATAACAACCTCACCTATGCACGTCAGTGGTTGCATCCGCCATTACGTATATAAAGTGATAGACATCTATGGAAGCTTCTAGAGCTCTTTCCACTGTGAGAATGGCAAGTTATCACAATTTAGCCATTTTTAACGTGGTTTATTACTTTCAGCTCGTGAGATGGGTCATAGCATTTTGGAGGTAGAAGCAAAGTTTAGATTTTCACATACGAGCATTTCAAGGGTGTAACGTGACTACAAGAATTGGGGCAAAACCTCGAACTTACGACAGCAGTGTGGCCATAAAAAGACTCTGGGTGAACGTGACCAGCGTGGGCTGGTGAAAATTGTTTGATGTGATAGGTGTGTAACACTGCCTCAAGTAACATCGGAATTCAATGCTGGGGCCTCAACAAACATCAGCGTGAGGACTGTGCAACGTCCCCGTCAAGACCTACCTATTGACTGCTATACCAGATAGATACCAGTAGCTCCCCTTTGTGGACAATCTTGGTAATCCATGAGGTGCTTTGCATCTAAAAAAAAAAGCACCTACAATCTCACCTCTAGACTTCAATCTAAATGCAAAACGAATGTGATTTCCACATTCAAGGTAGATTCAGCTGAGGAGCTTAAAAATTGCTGTATCCTAATTGATCTCTGTATACTACAGCACCATGGCCACAGCTACTAAGGTAAGCAGATTTTTCTTTGAATAAACACATAAAGAGACTATAGGACATGCCTCCTCGACACTCGTTCTAATGTCACAACTTTGTCAACGCTTGTTTCTAAAAGGGCTGAGAGAAAAACCACAATAGCTGTTGCTCTTGCAATATCGCCTGGTGTTTCTTGCAGTGTTTTATGTCTTAATACAGTTTAATAACTATTATTGCTACAGACCAATTGCAGTGATACAGAACAGCAGTCATATAAGCAAAGCTAAATCTTTTTGAAACCTATTTCCTACTTGCTCACAGATCCTAATGTGACTCAAAATGTGTGCATTATTAAGTACAGCAGAATGTAGAGGGTAAAGCCATTATTCCTAGATAAAAGATGCACTAGTATAAACTGTTAAACCTGAATATGTGATGAGCTACCAGTGAGTAATGAAGGTGATAAAGAATAGATTGGATCTAGACTGATACAATAAAATAAAGTCATTCCTAACACTTGTCATTTCAGTTATAACTATTCCTTGGATAGATGTTCAATGAGAAATGTTGTAAAAGGGTGTCATTTAAAATATAGTATATGCAAAATCTTTTGCCAGGCAGAGTAAGCTTTACATGACCCTTTGTTTGTGTAGATAGCAGAGAAGTAGAGAAGATTTAGCACTTCCTGTCGAAATAGAAATTCACTTGCGTAACATCACTATTCACAATCCAATTAATTATAATTCTGAGGAATTTTATATATTTTCTCTTTTGGCTTTTTCTGTTGTCCCTACAGCTGTTGTGCCCTTGCTTCCTGTCAGTTACTGGAATCACTGGGAGCTTTTTCAAAAGCTCAGTCCTCCTTTGGATAAAAGATAAAAAGCATCTGCCAAAACATAAATGGATAATTGCATGCAAATGCTAAGCAAAATTGTGAACACAGAACAAAAACATTTCTAAACAAGCCACTCAGAGCACTCTCTTTTCTGTGTCCCTAATTGGTGTTTCCTACAACAACTGTCCACCATGCTTAAGGGTTTCGTGCTGCTTAATGCACATCACACCCATAAACCAAAAACCTATTGTATAAGTCTCTATTTCCGAACAGACTTTATTCATGTATTTGGAAGGGATTTGCAAAATACCGCTGTGAGTGATGCCACATTCATAACACTGATAAATAGCTTCAGTTCTGTGCAAAAGTCTTATTCACTCTATTGTTTTTAGGTACAACTTTTGTTATTGAGCATCTCTGCCACAGCTCTTCTGGAGACTTTAACTGTCACATTTACTTCTTTTATTTTGCATGCAAAACCCAGCAGACTTCATTATGTTTTTTGTCTGAAAAGTGGTCTGTTATGTAACGTGTTGCTTTGCTTACTGACATACAAACATTTCACTGCTTAGTTAGTGATCAGGTTAAGTTTAAAGACAGTGGCACGTAAATGTAAACGTGACAATCAACAAGCTAACTTGAAATTTACTTTTTCAGTAGTTCCTGAGAAGTGATGAAACTTTTGTACCATGGTGGTGCAACAGAAGAGAATTTTCCTGTCATTGGTAGATCACGAGTTCAGAAGTCAAGAGAGGAAAATTGTCTGTGCTTATATTCTCTCTTCCTGTCAATCACAGCGACACTGGCCAGTCACAGGAGTCTGTGAGCTCAGGTATGCAGAAGAGGGCAGATAGCACTTTCCTCTGAGGGTGTTACACAGCCCTGTGATGCAGCATGAGCAGCAGTTCAAGAAACGATGCAGTTGGCTGGCTTCACATGACACAAAGGAAGCATGTGTTAGCCTTTTTATGGTTCCCGCTTGCTTAACTGATAGTGCTGATAGGAACAGGCAGGTGACCATTTTGGGGAGACAAAACGAGGGAGAATTGCGAAAAGTTTAGGTAAATCGTTCTGTATGATTGATTCTGGAATAGTGTGGATTTTAGCTGTTTCCCAGAACAGAGGCTGCATCCTTCGAAGACAAAATGATACGGTCTGATCTACGGCAGATTTCCTGTTTGAGACCCCATCGGCGTTCATTGAACCTCTGGATAAGGCTCCACCCGTTGCCATGGAAAAGAAGGATGCATTTCTGGACCTCATATGAAGGAGCCTTCGAAATGGGAAAGACTAGTTACTTCGCAGTGACACAGTCGGTCTTCAAATGAAGCCCTTGAAGGATGCAGCCTCTAAATTGGGACACAGCTGTTGTATTTGCCATTTGAAGACTAAAACACGGACACTCCGACAGTACTACCTGATGCTGGCTTCACTGTACTGACTTCTGTTTCTGAGAAACGGAACTGAAAAATGTAACTGTATTTTCACTTCTTCAGTTTACTATCAGATACCTGCTAGGTGGTGGAAATGAAAAGCTGCAGCAACACCAGCTTGTGGATGAGATTGGGATTAAAGACACCACACACACACACACACCTGTCTGAAGAACTCCTCCAGCAGTGAGCTGGTCCAGCGGTGATGGATGTCCCAGTTTTTGGCTGGATGGCTGATATCAGCAGTGTGTAACACCAGAGAAAGTGCTTTTGGTTTGTCAATTCTGTAAATGCAACACACACACACACACACACACACACACACACACACACACACATGCACACAGCATCCTATTAGTGCCCACATTTATTTTTTTAAATCAGGTAACTGCATCATATTCAGTTTAGAAAACACTCCCACTATTTGTTTTGTGTCTAAATGTTATGGCCCCTGGCTTTTTATAATTTCATGTCTGACTCCATTTCTTTCCCTTTCATTTTTTCCTAACTGTATTACTTATTTAGTGTGTGTGTGTGTGTGTGTGTGTGTGTGTGTGTGTGTGTGTGTGTGTGTGTGTGT
>JAOVVH010000029.1:2958909-2983180 GCA_028566435.1 Scorpiodoras heckelii | reverse complement strand
TCTGGTTTGTTTAACACTTTTTTGTTTACTAAATAATTCCATATGTATTTCTTCATAGTTTGGATGACTTTAGTATTTAATCTACAATGCAGAACATTTTTATATAATGAAAAACCACTGAATTAAAGGTGTCCAAACTTTTGACTGGTACTGTAAGTAACACAGATCATTACCCCTGGGAGACTTCAGTCAGAGGGGCTTCTCTCTAGCTGTATGCAGAGCTAATAACACTTCATTGGAGAAGAGAAACCAGGTTCATGGTTAAGAACAAGGAGATATTAGAGTGAACATAACTTATAGGATCATGTTATGACTTTCCTATGATACCTTATGAAACTTAGGATATCCTTATGATGATCCTATGTTTATCCTGTTCTTTAGCCATTGAAATGATTTTAAAGATGTTTTGAACATGTTTTGGTGTCTAAAAAAACAGTAGTAGCTCAGGTACAGAAAACCAACAAGTCCTTATAAGGTTTTTGTATTTGTTTAAATACAGCTCACCAACCTTGTTAATCACCTATCTGCGATGGCACATGGAAAATGTGGCAAACTAGAAACTAGCTGAGAAATAGATGATGCTTCTGATTTAAAAAAAAACCCATCTGAAGTGATCAGGTAGAGTATAAGTAACTTATGAAGTGAGACAAAGAGCAAGAATGAAGTGAAATAAGCAGATCACATTGCAAAACTGTTGCTTAAGCAGTTCTTGACAGTTTGAAAACTCTCAGTTGCAGTGCGGCGCCCCCTATGGACGTAATTTCCTGAAATTTGGTGGGCGTCTAAAAAATGTGATAGTGAAGCGGGGTGTGAAATTTTGTGACATTTGAGCCTTTACATCCCAAGATATCGGGTAGTGTAGTGCTCCATTTTTGCATTGAACATTATTCACTAGGTGGCAGTATAGAGGGTGCTGGCATGAAGGGTAACACACATTTGGTGATACAAACCTTATATTCCGTATCAGACATGTGGGGCTACAACCACACCAAGTGTCATGTGGATTAGTGAAGTCTAAGGATATGATATTGTCAGTGAAACATTGGTGAAGAACGAAATGGAAAAAGAAGCAGAAAAAAACCCTATTTTGACATTTTTATAAACAAAAACTATAACAGTAATAATTGATTTTTTCCACAAGAAAGAGACACACACACACACTCACACTGCAGACTTGATTGATAACTTAGTATTTAATACTGTATAATCTGCTCTTCACATCCATATTCAAGACACTACATGAGATATTTACAGCATGTTCAAATATATACATCTTGTTTCCAAAGGCAGGGTTTCAGAAAGCTGCCACTTCGGTAACAATACAAAGTCTGTGTGTTCCTTCACTGTGCGTTCTCGCGATTTAGGAAGTTGTTAATTGGATTGGAGCGGTGCCAGTGGTGCTCGCTGAAGATTGTTCACAGCCGCACAACCCCCACCGCCTCATTAATGAATCTTGGAGAACGTTAATGATGTCAGAGATCTGCCATTGAAACAGCAAAACAAGGCATGAATGAAGAAGAGAAAAAAAACCCACGTCATATCTTCTGTTTCTAGTTGAAAGTGCTAGAACTTAAATGATCTTTTCTTTAAATGATTATTTTTCTCTTTGATTTCATCAAGCAGTTTTTTTTTTAACTCGGTAAACCAACCCCAGTATAAAATCTGTAATAAAGTCATACACGTCCATCTGAGCTTATTAGTTTTTAGTTTTGAATCGTTGTTGTTAATATTACTGTTATGTTAGTTTCATTCAGTGCAACGTCTTATCAAATATAGTGCACTCCGAGCTACGCTAATTTTAACGGGTCCGACATTTCTACATGGTTATATTTTTTCTGACAGTCTGTATTCTACGTAATATTAAAGTATATTATATTATTAGATTATTAGATTATTCAGAATGCTAACAACATCTTCTAGGATTTCCACTGCTTCTTTTACGTTTTAACCTGGAAGACCGTTTCCTAAAACGATGAAAACAATTGTACTTCTTTTTAAAGCATTATGGTAAATAGAGCAGTTTAGATATACAGTTGAGTGCAAAGTTTTGAAGCCCCAATAGAGTTTGGATGCAAAAAAAGGATTTTTTTTTTACAATTTATTAAAAGAAAAAAACAAACAAACAGAATATCAAAAAATGAGTAAAAATGAAAAGTGGGCATGTCCAGCAAAAATACAATCTGAAATATAAGGCAAAAATCAACAGAAAAAAACACCACTTAAATATAAAATCATAGTAACAACATAAATTTAAAAAAATGAATTTTTCAGCATTAATGTCATATTAAACACAATTCAACCCTTTTTTTTTCCTTCCATAATTAATAAACAGCGGCAAAACAGACGGTGAAACCCTGATTTACTGAACGTGTGTGTGTAAAAACTCCATAACAAAACCTGTAAAAAAAAAATAAGTGCAGGCGTTATGGAGAAAAAAAAACATTATTTCTGCTTTGCATGTCATCATAAATAACCTAAAAGTGCAAAAATACAGTGCAGATTCTATGCAGATTAAATTTAAGCCTACTGTGTGATTTAGTTCAGCCTCAAAGTCATTTAAAGAACAAGCTCTGTGCGTGTGTATGAATTAAAAAACGACCGAAGAGCAAGTACTTAATTTGCAAAAACCCCGTTTCTGCCATTTAAGTCTTTTTAAGTATCTTAAAAAGTATCTTAAAATAATAAGAATGTTTCTTGCAGTTATGACAATATTAGAGCGGTTAGATTTGTTTCATATTTGATATCTGATATAGTATTTCGATAACATCTTAGCTCATTTTTGCACTCTTTCATGTTCATATTCGTAAAATCTAATTGTTTTCGGCAGTTTTAATCTGTGTCCTATTTGACATGTCATTGCTCAGACATTCGTCTCTGAAATCTGAACTTCAACTGTACACAAATATTGTTTCCATTTAAGCATTTTTTTCCTAAATCAGCTAGAACAGTCTAATAACTGTGCACACACACAAATGAGACTCTTCAGGACCAGATTGTCTCGTGATTATTAATTTAAAATGGTCTTTTGCATTTTGGCCTAAGGGTATGCGAACGTTTGCACTCGACTGTAGTTTACAAGTCACACACACACACACACGCACGCACGCACGCACGCACACGTTTACATTTAAAAAGAAATATTGTAAATATATGATTAAGGCATTCAACCAAATATTGCAGATAGAATTGGAGATTGTAAAAGCTGATGATAGAATGATAGAACACGTACGATGTATACACACATAATTTATACTCAAACTGTCTATGCTTTAAAAAAATTAACACGAAGAGAAAAACAAATGCCTTTGGAAAACAAAGGCGTTTTGGTTTGAATATCAGTTCGTAAAACGTAAAGATTCTGGAGAAACCTAAGAGTCCACGCTTTATGTGAAGCTGATATAAGTAGTAGGAGATACATCATGTATTCTGATTTCAAAAGGCCCGTCCTTTAGTTATTATTTTATCGAGTTACTCTTGAGATCTGACTCAAGTCTCAAAATGGCTGCGGACAGCCGACAACGGAGGCCTGACATGACACACACATGACGACACAGCGCTCCTGGGAAGAGCAGACACCACAATTAGGACGTGGACATGCTGTCCATTCCTTTCCTCCTCCCTCCCATGAGAGAAAGAGGTTCAACGTCACCCCTCGGGTAAGACACAATGGTACATCCCACATGTCTTGGAACAGTGAAGTCAGAATCCCTTACTTCTCAAACCCATTCCTGCATGGAGCGCTTGCAGTACAGTATGTGGCGCTTGGTGTCCTTACGCTTGACCCGGAAAACAGTGTGCAGTAGGACCATGAGGCATAACGCTAGCACGCAGGGTATGGCGATGGCCACAGCCTTTTCGGTGCCACCCGTGCCCTCAGGTTTACGCACGATGTCCACGTCGTCAGGCTCGTAATGTTGAGGCTCTTCGTCCTGCGGCGGCCGCCAGTCCCAGTCAGGGTCCGAGGGCAGGCCGTCGCAGCCCATGAAATCTCGCAGGATGGACCTGGGGTACCCTGGTTCCACCCGCAGCCTCCGGTTGTTGAACTTCCAGTACTCTTTTCCCTTGTAGAAATATGTGAAGCCTGTGTTTTGTCACAAGGAAATGAAACCATTAATATTAATGACAATTAATTGCTATTATAGTTTAAACATTGGTCAGAAGGCCAAATGCTGTAAATGTACATTTCTGTAAGGAGACATTTTAGTACTGACACTCAATAAGTTTTACCATCCCAGGAAAGTCTTGGTAACAAGCTGACACACTGTGTTTTATAGTCTCTCTGTTCTCGAGAGAGTTTATAGCTGCACCACATCGGTTATTTTCCAATATCTGCATGTCCCTAAGTGTTTTATTTCTTACATAATACAGTGTGAGATTCCAGTATATTCTGTTACATAGTGAATTATGTAATTATATTATTACCAAAAAAAGCATCATGTAATGAATAGCCTTATCCAAGACAAATAACAACAACACTTTTATTTCTTCTTTCTTAGGCACTACTCTTAGTTACAATACAGTAGGAATGATGATTACCTTAACATTAACTTGATTTCATATTTACTGTAACTACTGTATATCCTTCAGTAGTGCAGATGTTTAGTGATGGGACTTTTTGTACCAGTTTTGAGTTCAGCAATGGACTGAATGTGCAGCATGAAAGAAAAGGACGCACCGTTAGCCTTGTCCACAAAGGCACCCTGAGGAGAGTCTGGGATACCCTTCCAGATGGTGATGGGTTTGGGATAACCAGGGTCCATACTCCGGATGTCCTCATTGTACCTCCAGTACCTGAGCCAAACCGAGAGGATTCAGAATGGAAATATACTACCATATCAACAATTACGGGCAGTTATAGCGCAGCAGTTAAGACATTGGACTACTGATTAGAAGGTCATGAGTTCCACCACCAAGCTGCCACTATTTGGCTCCTGAACAAGGCCCTTAACCCTCAACTACTCAGTTGTATAAATGAAATAAATGTAAGTCACTCTGGACAAGTGCGTCTGCCAAATGCCACAAATGTAAATGTAAGTGCATTTATATAAACCCATGAAGGAATTGCCATCAGACTTGCTATTATGTGAAATAAAATTCGAGAGCACTGTGGTATAAAAAGCATAAGGTCAGTGTGTTGATTCAAGGTGTAAGGTTTCTTGATATTCCTTGAATAGAATAGACTGGGGTAGTGTGATGCCTAAACACCAGATACTAAAGTACTCAACAACTTCTTCTTTAAAACTTTAAATGAAACACTTAACACTGGGTTTTGTTTAACAAAGAGAAAGAAGGCTCCAAGCTTTATTGCTGGTTATGTCTCCAAAGCATACACCTGAGCATTCATCTGGATAGTACAAAAATACAGTGTTCAGTGCTCTATCTTTTATACACTTACTGATAAAGGCTCACCCCTCCTTTTTTTTTTTTAGCAACACAGGATTTCAATTGGCAACCATTATTTCCAAAAGCCCATTAAATCAAACATCATGTGAGCACAGTTAAGTCCAAACTGAAGCTTTTCTAATTTTTTACAATTTTTTTTCACCTCATTTTAATTACAGCTTCCAGCTGCATCTGCTACCTTTTTGGTCAAGGCCAGGCCATAGATCATCGCACGTAACAAGACTTCCAGAGATTTCCATTTCTTATCCTCATCTGACCCCTTCCTACCAGCTTTAACTTTATATAACCTTTCCTATAATTGCCAAATTTTTCCAATCATTCTAATCAATTACCAATTTTCATCAGTAGATTTTTTGGTAGTTCAAAGATATTTAAAGGAGCTATGGCAACTGTTTTTTAAGCATTACTGACTCAGCTCTGTCTTTCTTACATTTTATGTAGAACGGTAGCCATGTCGAGAATATTAAGCCAGTTTGACTCACCTGTCCCCTTTGAAAAAGTAGGTTTTGGCTACGTCCTCCCACCACACAGCCGTCTCGATGTTCTGAGAAGGCATCCCACTGCCGAACAGCGAGATATCCTGAGGGTACGTGGGCTGTAACGTGGTGTCCTTGAACACCCAGAAGCGATGGCCTTTAGAAAACAAGAGAAAGAAATCCCCTTTGTTATTAGTATTTTTCAAGGAACGCACGAATCATGAAATGTCAAGTGTCAAATCTGAGTCAGCCTTATGGCAACATTAATAAATTCAGTTCTTCAAGGTTTTATGTGCAGCCTGTATACGAATATTGCAGCTTAATTAAAGCAAATGACGTTTCTGAAACAGGATATGGTCTCACCTTTGAAGAAGACAAACTTGCCCTCGCTGTTTTCGTAGACAGCGTCTATCTTGGGAGGCAGTCCTTTCCAGAAGTAGCTGATCTGCATGGGGTAGCCAGGCACCACCGAGTTATCACGCACCCTCCAGAACCACTGATCCTAATGAGAAAACCATTATACACCATGTTACTGCACGATAATGCACTTATCAAACTTTAATGTGAGCACAAACACTGTAATGCATTACTCCTTGAGGTCAGTTGAGTTGATGTATCTCAATTTGCAGCAGTTTACTGTATAGTAAACAATCTGATTACTCTGAGAACACTGGTGAGGTTCCAGCGCTTTCTACCTTGAAGACGAACAGCTCTTGGCGCAGGATGGCCAGTGTGTTGAAGCCTCCATCGCAGATGTTTGGTTTGGAGTTGGGGTTGGAGGGTTTGGATTTCTGTGGTGGCCGATGAGGTCGGCTCTGACGGTCGTGCTTCCGAGGGTCAGACGGAGGGTGCAGGCGAGGAGGGGGCGCCGTCGTGAGCAACCGAGTCGGCTGGGGGTTCTTATCTGGAGGACCTGGAATTGTCAAGAGAATGGATTTACCTTCATTAGCTTTGTCTGTCTGGCTTAGCTGATCGCTAATATGGATATTGACCATCAGTGTGCCTTATTTAACAAGCAGGATATGCAGGAAATTATTCTGAGATTGTTCACATGAGGCACTCTTTCAGTCTTTCTCTCATTTTCAGCTCTGTGCCATAAATACACTTGGTAATTTAAGGCTGATTGGCCTTTATCAACATACGCTTAAGTAGGAGGAAAATCAGTGTTAATGAAACTTATATAGCAAGAATTTTAATTAATAAATGATTAATTAAAGTGTAAATATCTGTATTTATATCCATTTCCCTTTGACTGTAATCATGTGCTGATTACATTTTTATTAGTGTCCTGTCCTTTTCTAGTATACTAATTTACACTGAAGTGCCAGACAAACTGGTATACCAGTTAATCCTTGGTAGGTCCCTTACAAGATCTGGGAGGATACATTGCACAGTCCTCACGCTGATGTTTGTTGAGGCCCCAGCATTGAATTCCGATGTTACTCGAGGCAGTGTAACACGCCTATCACGTGAAACGATTCTTGCCAGCCGACCCTGGTCACGAGTGTTTTTACGCCCACGCCGCTGTCGTGAGTTTGAGGTTTTGCTGGAATTCTTGTAGTCACGGTTCACCCTTGAAACGATCATACGTGAAAGTCCAAACTTTGCTTCTACCTCCGAAATGCTACGACCCATCTCACGAGCTCCAACTATTAAACCGGGTAGAAAATCACAAAATCATGATAACTTGCGATTCCCATGGCAGAAACAGCTATAGAAGCTTCCACGGATGTCTATCGCTTTATATACGCACTGACGGATGCAACCATTGACGTGCATAAGTGGTGTTGCTATGTGTTTTAAATAGGCTCAGCATACATTTAAAGTGATTTTTTTTTCCTGGTTTTTCTTTGCTCTGATTCCTGCACCTTATGCAACAGCTGTGGTTATAAATTGCGAGTTACAGCTAAAATACTGTTTCACATATTAGCTCCAAATCTAAGTGTCATCAAGTTTGTGCTTTCACCCTTAAAAATAGGCAATACGTTTATGACTTGTTAGCTTTAAGTAGTGTTCCGACGGTCAATCGATGACCAACAGAGAACAGAGAGAAATCTTAGCTAAGCTGGATTAGTGACTATATAAGCTTACTATTATATAAAGGTTGTTTTTTTTTTTTTTACCGTAGATTTTCTGGATGCCTTGTAGATCGTCGTGAGGCAATTTGAAGCTCTCGGTGTCCATGTACTGGTAAAACGGGGCCATTATCGCAGTGGGGTCGTTGGAGTGCTCCAGACCCAGAGCATGGCCCAGCTCGTGGACGGCCACCAAGAACAGGTCATTCCCTGTGTTAATGTACACGGACAATTCAGCTGCATGCTCACACTGAAATACACACTCGAACACACAACAGCAGAGCAGATTATGGTAATGGGTACAAAAGCGCAGCAGAGATAAGCCTTTTTTTATGAATTATGGATGGTGGAGGAAAAAACAAAGGAAACAACCTCAGAATTATCAGTATACAGCTATTTCAGGATTGTAATGCTCTACACGCAAATACTAAATTTAAAATAATAGGCTGCTTTATCGCTAGCAGTAACTGGGAAGGGAAATGATTAATCTTTCATATGCTTGGGAATATTTAGCATAAATACAATGGGTTATATGAGGGTTCAAAAAACTTGAAGCTAATATCTTGGTGATTATAATTTGTTAAACTAGCTAGCTATAAACGTAAGTTTTTGAACGCTGTAGCTAGCTAGCGAAACAGACCCTAACTGCTGGGATGCTGTACATATAGTTAGTGTCTCTAACTAGCCGTCACGACTCACCAGCAAGATTGCAAGTGCTTTCAAACATTTAATGGGTTATATATAGGGTAAAAATGGATTTAATTACAGTTTGCTTCCTGGTCTCAGTCTCTCATAATGCTTTTATTTATGAATTGCTATCTTGGGTGCTATATTTTCTATGTGAAATAAATGAAAACGCTAGCTCCAAATGAATGAAAAAAACAGTAAAATAATAATGTTGGCACAATTTGACATGATGTCATCATCCCGTATGGCACTGGAAGATTATTAATCCTATAACAAGCTCAGCTTCTTATTGAATAATAAGGAAGCTACGCAACTGATAGTAATTTGGATAGAGTATGGACAGCCATTAAACAGAACTGAATTCAAGCAGATAAGATAGGCAGTTTTAGCATGGCTAGGATCCAAACAAACAACCCCCAAGTTGCTAGCTAGAATCTTTTACAGATCCTTGAGCACCAAACCTAGAGAAGTCCATTAAAGTTAAACTCATGTGGCGATAAAGCGAGCAAGCACGTCAGAGCTTTATCTGTTTCCCAGGCAGACGGCAGTATCTGTCAGTATCCATTATGGCCATGATGGAGATGTTCAGCAAAGGCACAGGAGCATCAGCCAGACTAGTTATTATGGCTCTCGGCACAATGAGAATCTGATTACCTCTGGGCTAATGGATGCGCATTACAAACAACACGTCTCGAAAAAACACCGTCTTGTCGGTGTATTTCACAATACAGACATTCACTCAGTCTGACGCATAAACAAACAAGGACAGAACAGTTACAAAACCACAAACATAAGCAGGATGGGTGAACAAAAAAACATGGAGTCAATCATCCAAGACATATTTAGTGCCTGATATTTGATTTTTTTTATTTGAAGTTGTTGTATCTAGGAAATAAAAGTAAATCTAATGAATTTATGGTTAACAGAAATGCATCTTCTTATGCAAACAAAACTTCCTGTAATTGTTTTTTAAAGATGCTTCTCACTTTTTAAAAAAAGAAAAAAAACATTGTATAAAATAATTATATAGTTGTTATAGTCATATAGGAGACATTTTTATGGTTTGTTCCATTTGACCTGGGAAGTCAGAATATCTGAGGTCCAAGTTGGAAATTTTAATGATTTAATGGAACGTCCCCTGAAGTCTGATATCCGACTTGCAAAGTCAGGGAAACCTCGTCATCCACGACTTCAGAATCCAAGATGGCAGCTCTGTGCATCAACAATAATTTAAAGCTGTAGTAATATACAGACACTGTTTCCAGAAAAGTCGGGACACTTTCTAAAAATGCAATAAAAACTAAAACCTCTGATGCCTGCAACAAGCTCAACAAAAGTTGGGTCAGAGGCGTGTCCTCTTCATCAGCTTTTTTTAAATGATACTTTTTGATAATTTGGGAATTGAAGATACTAATTGTTGCAGTTTTACAAGTGGAATTTTTGCCCATTCTTGCTGTGTACAAGACTTGAGCTGCTTAACAGTCCATTGTCACTATTGTCTGATTCTCCTCTTCATGATGTGCCATACATTTTCAATAGGAGTCAGATCTGGACTGCAGGCAGGCCTGTCAAGTCACGCTATTTTAACCCGTGCAGAATGAGACCTGGCATCATCCTGCTGAAATAGACATGGAGTTCCTGGGAAAAGACGTCGTCTTGATGGCAACATGTCTCTTAAAAATTATTTATTACCACTTCTGTCTTATTTGTGTCTCATTAAATCAGTTGTATACTAGTACTGTCCAACTTCTATTTGTAGACATGTTGCTACAGCGTTTGTATGCGCAAAATACTACATAATGCGTTCTTACTGAAAACTGGTACTGCTAACAAAGGCTGAGAATGGCTAAACTGGCAGAACTGGTGGGACATGGGATTTGAAGGACTTGCATTTGCTTCTGATACTGTTTACTTCACAGCGAATGTGGTCTGTTGGGTGGTAAAACAAAAAGTATAAGCTGATTATTATAGCAGTCACACCAAAAGTTTGGCTTGTTGTTTTCATATTGCTGCTTGGAGCACAATTTTGCCATCTTTGCCATCATTTACAAAAATTCTGCCATCTTGTTCTCCAACATACACAAGCATTATTGAGATTATGTCAAATCAGAGTTTTTGAGATTATGCTAAATTAAGCTTGTTTGTTTTTTCTCTTTGCGTGATAGAGTTTTATTGTTAGCAATGTTGGCACCCTGGGTGAGACATATTCTTACATTGCTTGCATTCCATCTTCCATCAACCTTCTACCTGTAGCTCCAGTAGAGAACTGAAGAAATAAACGTAAAGCATTGATGGAATACATTTACGCCAAGTGGAAAATTATTTAAAGTTGATTTTTTTTTTGGCAAAAAAAGATTTTTTGACTTAAGCCAATCAATGAATTTATTCATTGCTGTCATGAAGATTGCTACACCGATGGAGAGAAATGGAACGACTTGCACGAACAAACAACAAAAAAGCCCCTAACCTGCCGTTCTCTCACCATCATGGTTGGGGTTGCCCAAGGTCCAGGGTTCATCAGAGTCAAAATGCGTATCACCGCCTATCCCAGGCCCGGGGAAGTACGCATGAGCCAAGAAGCCTCCTTCGCCATCAAATGGAGAGCTGTCTCCATGGAAACCGGATGCGAAGATAATGGTGATGTCTACGTCACGCTTACCACTCTCCAGCGCGCTGTATGGGACAGCCTCGAAGTTCAGCGGCGTGACGCTCTGCCACACGTCAAATGCCCTCCGGATGGCTTCGTGAGTCTCGCGTGCACCCACCTTAGGGGTCACGTTCTTTATACTGGAGGAAGAACAGGACTTATTTGTTAGCCTAGTTGCTGACTGGAATTTACCTTTATTTAAGCTTTCCATTGAGGAAATATGATTATGAGTATTCAGATTCCTTCAAGAGACAGCTCTGTAGTACTAACTGAATATCCCTTGACACGTCAAACTACAATCTATTTGCTCTTTTTTTGGGGAATCCTAACTGGAGGCATGGGGTTCGAATCCCACTTCTGGCACCAGAAGTGGTTAACACCTAACCCATTCAAATGCTTTGGTTAATTTATCTAGAACCTACAACATATTTTTAAAAATCTGTTTATTATTAGACATTATTTTACTTATGTGGCACGTCCACCGTTTAAGTCCCTGTGTGTATGATCTGTTACTATAGAAACAGTAACATTAGAAAAAGCACATTAATATTAACCTATGGTTCATGTTATGGCTAGAAATACTGTCCAAGTCATGCTGTTATGCAAAAATTATTCACCAACCTGACCAATCAGATTAGAGCATTCAACCAACTTGTGGTATAAACTGAATTTTATTCAAGGCTCAATACCTGTTAAATGCCTTGATCTTGTATTGATGTCTAGGTATTTTGCAAGATCTCATATATAAGAAGTACAGCTTGGAAAGCCTGATGCTCCTGTGGTAGACTGTTTCAAGATTCAATATCAAACCACAAAGACAAATGGCCTCGTGTAACCTAATGCACTTTGTGTTCGAGTGCTTTGATAAGGATGTACCATTAAAGCGTCATTCGACAAGCACTAAATGAAATAAATAACCCACATCTCATTATGTCTGCATGGAAACAGCTCAGTGTTAGAAGGCTCAATTATAAGGTCATTCAAAATACAAGCATCTTTAGTATGACATATACGCGCTGATTAAAAACAGGACCCAGATTATTTCTTTTCTTCCTTCTGATCAAGGAGCAGTTTCTTCTTTCTAAATCGTTATCATAATGAAAAAACATTATAAAAAAATACCAGCACAAAAGGCCAAGCGCCTGCACAGAGTTCATAGCAGCCTATTAAGATGATGGATTGCCTGCACATGGAACAAACAGAAAAGTGATTTGGGTTTTTTTTCCAACCAGCAGTTTCTAAAAGCTCAAAAGTGAACTTTAGTAAGTGGCAGCTTCGTCGAACTTTGCACCGTGAAGGCTTTATCTCTGGCTGACAGGCAGGAAGAAGCCGAAAATCTCCTTCTGCTCATTCATTCGGTTTTCTCTCTCTCTCTCTCTCTCTCTCTCTCTCTCTCTCTCTCTCTCTCTCTCTCTCTCTCTGTCAATAAAGAGCCGTCAACAGCTGCCAGACTTCGGCCCCATTTACGTTCCATTTGCGTAGGCGGCTCGTCAATTAGAGGAAAAAAGCAGCAGATTTGAATAAATCATTTCCGTTATCGCCTGCTGTAACCAGGCAAGTCTAAATTGAGGTGAGAACACCTTCTATTTCCCTTCAGAGAATAATCTTCAGAAAATTATTTTATGCTCGAGTATGTCTCCAGTGCAGTGTGAAGTATTGGAAAGGAGTGAAGGATTTTGGGAACCGCTGAACATAATCTGCCTTAAATGTGTCCTCGAGTGAGTTTGCTGCTCTTTAGTTGGCACTGTAACTCATTCTGAACCAAACTAAGGACAGGATGTCCTATCAGTTCCTAGTTTCGAACAGTGTATATTTTAGCAAATCAGAAATGTTCATTATAATACGTTTAGTTAACTGAGAAATTTATGAATCAACTATTTAGCTGGAACAAATCCAGGTCTTATGTATCCACCACCACATGGTTGATATTCAGAATAATTTATTTGGGTATGTTGAAATAACAAAGATCAACAAACACTTCTGAATTTTCAAATCTGATTGGTGAAAAGGTATTGATTAAAGTTTTATTTTTAATAGCTGTAGCTCGGACAGTAGTTCCGGCTGTAAGGCAAATCACAGGTTTACACTGAAGTACCAGAAAAACCTAAGCAAAATCCACAGCATCACCACATATGCACGTTTTTGGTTGCATCCGCCAGTGCGTATATAAAGCGATAGACATCTATGGAAGTTTCTAGAGCTGTTTCCGCTGTGAGAATGGCAAGTTATCACGATTTTGCGATTTTTAACACGGCTTAATAGTCGGAGTTCGTGAGATGGGTCATAGCATTTCGGAGGTAGGAGCAAAGTTTGGATTTTCACGTATGAGCATTTCAAGGCCGAACCGTGGCTACAAGAATTATGGCAAAACCTCAAACTTGCGACAGCAGCGTGGCCGAAAAAAAGATTCTGGGTGAACGTGACCAGTGTCGGCTGGCGAGAATCGTTTCATGTGATAGGCGTGTAACACTGCCTCAAGTAACATCGTAATTCATTGCTGGGGCCTCAACAAACATCAGCGTGAGGACTGTGTAACGTTCCCGCCAAGATCCTGTGGGGGACCTACCAAGGATTAACTGCTATACCAGTTTTTCCGGTACTTCAGGGTATATTAATTCACTCATTCTAATAGGCTATCATTTCTATAGTAACAATTTATGCAGGGCCTGGTATGTTCGATGCTCCACATAATGTAAGCCTAATAATACGTAGATTAAGAAATATACAGCTATATACAGTAATCATTGATAAGGTGATTTGTTCTGTAAGGAGACGTTTTTTCAATGTCTCCAGTGTCAGGGCTTTGTATCAGTCAGAGGTAAAGCTGAAACTTTAAAGTGGTCTTTTATGGGAATATCTTCAAGACGGAAGGTGTGGCATTTTGCATTTCTTGATAACATGGTAAGCTGCAATGTTTCTGTTTTATTATAGTTTATAGCTGCTATAAAATATGTAAGTGGGTGTTCTACTACATGTAAGTATAAATAGATAAATGGACATAAATGTAATTGTTTAATAAATTGCTATTTTATAATATGAATAAAACACAGAGTAGTTGATTATTTGCCTATAACAGCATACTCCATCATATTCTCTTCCTTTATATATATATATATATATATATATATATGAATAGAAAACACTCACCTGTATGTAATGTGCGTGCGCTGCCACTTTTGTCCAGTGAGTGCGTAGCGACGTGTCCGTGACTGTGACCCTGACTGTCTCCTGACCTGATCCGGGACGCCACATCTGGGCTTCTTCATCCACCTGTGAGAAATGGCAGGATGGTTAACAAAGCAAACAAGATTCATGGCTTTTACAGCGTGTATAGGCCAAATGATCAAAGGTCTGTTTCAGTCTGATATTACAAGCTAAAGTTAAAATAAAATTATTATCTAGTTAACAACTTGACCTCCTGTCAGTCCCAGGAAAGGAGGAAAGGAGGTGTGGCCTCCCACCTTCTCAAAGCTAATCTTTTATAAAACGATACTGAGCCCTTGTACATTGAATTATACTGTAGCTGAAAAACCTCGAAATCTTTAAATATACTGGATATAAATATAAAGCTGCTTGGAATGCATCTTTCTTTTAAGCCACTGATCCCTGGATCGGGATTGTGAAAAGACAGAAACACACAGCGCCGACTGACCGATGTGCAGAGTCACCAGCAGCGAAAGATGCTGAATATCATTTCTGAGATCTAAGCTTTGAAGAGATTGTGAAATGCCCTCAAGGTTAAAATATCGACTGGCAGCAGGGTTTAGCTGTGTCTGTTTGGAGCTGTTCATTACTGGCTACTCAGCGATTTTATACTCCTAGTGTGCCATCAATGCATTATTAAAACACTGTGCATTATTAAAACGCTCGGTTCTGATACACTTATAGGTCAGTGGATTACTTTTTTTTTTATACAAATTGTTTTTTTAAACACCTGCGTTTAATATCAAAGCATACATGAGTCATATGTGCATGCTTGTTCAAAGAACATCCTGTTCTGGGATTATTGCATGACTCAGCAAGTAAATGACTAAGATGATGATGATATCTGTGTCCGGGGAAAAGGCACACATTTATTTTACAAATAGAAAAATCTAGGTCATAAGGATCTAAGTCATTAGTCTAAAAGGAACATTGAATTCATTTTAGAGAATGTTTAAACAATTATACTTCTTAATTATTTGTGGTTGGTTTCATTATTCACAGTAAGTCAAATAAGCACACCTTAGAAATGTGGTGAGCAGAAAAAGCATCTCAAAGCACACAATATGTTAAAACCTTCAGGCAGATGGAATACAACTAGTGGTGGTCAGGGGACCGCCTACATCAGTCTGAGTCAAGACCGAGACCTTAAAGGGTCAAGTCTGAGTCAAGACCAAGACCAGGACCTTAAAGGTTCAAGTCTGAGTCAAGATCAAGACTTAAGGGTCAAGTCTGAGTCAAGTGTGTGTTTAGATGTGTACTTACTCTAAAGTGCTTGGGTCTAAATGTCCTGTGATGTTGAGACCATAGACACGCTGCATGGCGGCGATGGCTGACTGCACGCTCACAGCCGAGCGCAGGACAGCCATGTTGGGCTGCGTGGACTGGAGGTAGCCATATCTCTGTAACCAAACCTGGCAAGGAAAGGGGAAAAATGACTGTCACTGAATGAATCTACAGTCTGGGCTGGAAAGAAATCAGCCCCAGCCTTGCGTCTATCTTCTTCACACCGTCTGTGTATATTTTATACGTTCACTGGTGATGCTCCTGCGCTTCATTCCACAAAAATGGAAAATAATCCACCTTAACTGCTTATACTAAAATTTACAAAATCAAAGCTCATTAAAACAAGTATTTACAGCATTCTGAAAAATACGAAGCCTCTCTTCAGTTCAGAAGTGTCTTGTCGATTTGTGATTATATCCTAATTCCTACACATCAGGTTTTTTTTGACGAGAATAAAGTGCTGCCTATTTACACTTGTGTTCCTGTGACACAGCTGTGATCAAAAATGGAGGCTTCATTCACAGCTTCTTTCACAGGCTCAAAATAAACTTAAATTAGATGTTAGGTGCGCATTCTGTGACGCGTAAGACAACGCTTGCGTTTAGCCTTGCATCCATTAATCCTGTTGATAATTGTTTATATGATCTATTGAGTTGATCCACAACACTGTTGAATTCTCGATTCTGATTGGTCAGAAGGTGTTGATTAATTTCTATCACCGAAGTTCTGACAAGAGGGCTGCCTAAATCAAATCCTATGCTTAAAATGATGTTCTTGGATATGTCAGCTGTATTAATACATTTTAATAGAAATAACATGCCTAAAAATGAAAGATATATATAATTTATTTACTTCTGATACTGGGTAAATTTACTGGGTACTGGGTATTTGTACTGGGTAAATATACATGAAATAAAATGGTGTCATTTTAATCCTAGTCTCAGTTTTTTTTAAAACAGCTTTTCTTTAATACTTTAATTGTATTAATTTCTCTAAGAACAAGAAAGCTAAAAAGATGATGTACTTATTGAACAAATTTGTAATTCTTGCATAATGCCCACTGGTCAATGGGTTTTGTATGTTTATGTTACAGAATTTATATTCTAAAAAAAAAAGTAATATTATTAAATTTATATTTAATAATAAATAAATAAATAAATAAACAAACAAACAACTAGATAAATTACTAAATAAATATATAAATTATATGTTTAATATTCCAATATGTTATCGTTTCTATAGTAACAATTATGTCACTATGGTGAAAACACTACTTAATCTAAGATTATGAATGTGTTGATATGGTGGAATTTATTACACAATTTTTGAAGCAGTCCAAAAATGGTGTTTAATAACATAATATTACCAAATATGCACTGAAGCCTATGCAAAATCCACAGCAAAGCCACCTATGCATGTCATTGGCTGTATCCGCCAATGTGTATATAAAGCGACTGACATCTGTGGAAGCTTCTAGAGCTGTTAACGCCGTGAGAATGGCAAGTTATCGCGATTTTGTAATTTTCAACACGGTGTAATAGTTGGAGCTCGTGAGATGGGTTACAGCATTTCGGAGGTAGAAGTAAAGTTTGGATTTTCAAAAGAAATTCATATAATAATTTAAGTTATAATAATAATAATAATAATAATAATAATAATAATAATTATTATTATTATTATTATTATTATTATTATTATTATAACTTAAATAAGGGTTTAAGTTATTGTATATTGTAGCAGGGTTAAAGTTATTCTATATTACTGATGTTCTGTTTTTAAATGAGTCGACTCCTTGAGTAGAAAGTTGAATCAACTCACTTGAGCAGTATTTATTTTCAGCAGTGTGAGTTACTAGAAATGCTTCTGTGTCCTCTTTGGCCATGTTTATGTTTAGATATAGTGCTGAAGTGGGACATTTTTATTTGCAGAGTTGGTCAAAATGGAAACGAGCCATTTGGGAGCTAAAAAACGTTCTCTTATAAGTAATCTCAGCTAAATGATTTGACTCCGTGAAATCGTTTATTACCAGCACAGCTAGTAAACAGTTTCTGTCGAAGTTCTTCTTCCTTTTTTCCCCCCAAACAAAATTACAGTATGTCATATTCTTAGATTTCACCAATCCACATGAATCTTGGTGTGGTTGTAGCCTCACATGTCTGATATGGAATCTAAGGTTTCTGTCCCTAGGTATGAGATGCCCTTCATGCTAGCACCCTCTGAAGTGGAGTAGGCTCAAAGCATATTTTTTTTAGCAATAGCTCAACAAAAATGAAATAGTTTTGCCAAAAATTCAGAAATTTTTATAGCAAGTTGTGGCATTACCCTAGCGACTTTATGATTCCTTTGTGGTATGTCACCACCTAGTAATAATGTTCAAAGCAAAAATCTAGCACTAGGAATTCACTAGCCAGTATCTTGGGACATAAAGGCTCAAACGTCACGAAATTTCATATCCTGCCTCAATACCACATTCCTTAGACGCTCACCAAATTTCATGAACTTTCGTCTACAGGGGGCGCGTCTATATCCCAAGAAATTAGAAATTTGGTATGCTTATTTCACTTTATTCTTACTCTTTGTCTCTCTTCATGCAGCAGTCATATTTCACGCTGCTATACAGTAAGTGTAATCTATATGGATGAATCCAGGTAGATGCTGAATGAACAGCTATCAGATCTGGCATGCCTTATCCTCTTCCGTTTCAGTGAACACACTTTTCTTTTGCCAGACAGATCCTTATTCACATGCAGTGTGACTGTGTCATTAGTCAACAGGTAACTGTGACTTTAATAAGCTTTTAATATATTTAAAGGCTGCCAGAGCTGTAATGTCAAATCAATACCAAACCATACCATCAAACACAGAATGAGGCAACATTTCCAACACTTGTCTTCTAGTATTGATTAGTGTCCTTCTCTAGAGTGGCCTGATGCCCTGGAGATGTTATTAAACTACCCAGAGTTGAGCCGAAACCAAGGATCAAGGATCATTCAGCACTTCTTTTGTTATAAACGGCTTTCTATCCAGGACGAGATCAATTAGGTTCGGTGTCACAGATGCACAGAAACCTGCCGTCAGTTCTTCATGAGGTGTTCTGTTTCTAAAGTCATCATTAAAACGAACCTACTGAACTGAAAAACCTCACTGAAGTGAAAATGTTCAGTCAGAGGAAGGCAGGTTGATTCGTATGCTGATGTAGGTGCCAAAATGCTTTTAATAGCGCATCAGGAGAAGATACAACTCATGTACTTGCTAGTTTTGCTGTAAAATATTCCAGTGAAGATCTGGATTAGATCCAGTTAGGTTTGGTTCCAAAGAGGACAAATACATCATGCAGATCAAGACGATGTGTTCGCAGATCATACTGCATACAGGTACGCAGTAAATGATTAAATTATTTAGTAAATTAATATGATTCTTCCTGTAAATAAAATACATCATAATCTACATGTTTCAGCTGTGCTAACAGCTTTAAATTCTGTATTGACCGTAGCAAGAAGGAGACGTCCAACATTTTAGTCTTTCTTGATTTCCTCGCAGGTTTTGCAAGTCATCATTTAATTCATCCTGCTGAGTCGCAGGAAAGTTCTTATCTGGAGAAAGTGGAAATGGAATAGTGTCTGAGTAATGAGGTGCTGCTGGTAACGATACATCAACTTTAATCTAGCTTTGACAGTTAAATGAGCTGTACTGAGCTGAGATAAGAATGGGACTTCTGCACAGAACATTAATCTGTAACTGGGTCCGGTGTAGCTGAGGTAACTAACAGTAATGTGATGTAAATCCCAACTCGAAATTGTCGTAAGTCTGAATTCTGTCTGAAATCTAGGAAAATCTAGGAAAACCACAGTTCAGTGAAAACAATTACAGACTGCTTCTGAAACCAGACTATACAACTGTTCGTTCCAACCAAGTGATTTGATTGGACAAGAGGCATTCCATGAGTGCTGATATTTGACAATAACAGCACTGGGACTTTTAACTCTACACATATCACTCCACTTTACAGGTCTGCTCTATTATTATTCCATTAATTACATTATGGAAAATTATCTATCTTGGATTGTAACAACCTTTGCAAATTAATTAATAAATAAAAATAATAGTAATAATAATAATAGTAATAATAATAATAATAATAATACATTTATTCCTGTGGTAACATGTAGACCTACACAGAGTAGCAAGCTAGTGTGTAGGAAAATGTGTCCCAGTCCAGTTGTATAAGTATTTTGTTGGTGGAGCCAAATAAATGATTAAATGAACAAGCAAATCATAATTAGTTGTCTTTTATTACTGTTAACTAATAAATGGAGCTTGTAGAGCTGTTGTGTAAAGGCAACTCTCAAGGTTGTGCTCTTATACTGAATATCTGAATGGCCGTGATTCTCTTCAGTACTCAGACTACGGCCAAGTCATGGCCGTGCTGATATTCAGTATAACAGCACAGCACTCCCTCTTGTGTGATATTCCTTAACGAGGACATATTATACTCATTTCCCCACAAGTTAATGAAGTTTCCTGTGGTCCTAATGAAATGTCTTGCCACCCTGTCTAAAACTGCTATTTCCAAACATTTGCTTTCAGTGCCTGTTGCTTTAAATGATAATGAGCCACTGTTCACTCTGCCCCCCTCCACGACAGGGTGTGTCTATAGGCATATTACACAGATGTTGCACTAGCTAACGGGAGTGAGGTCAGCACTTAAACCGGCATGTCCACTATTCTGTACGTGTCAAGACTGCTTGTTTTTTTTCTGTGTAAAAGGAACTATTATATTTACATTTCTCAACCGACTCCTTTCTATATTGAAGAGTTTATGATCTATATGTAGTAGAAAATAAGTTTTATCTCCAGTTACCCCATGTTGTACTGACCCAGGTTGTAAAAGAAGTCAGACACAAAGTTTTTAGAAAACGAACAGGTTTTTGGGAGGTTGGCATTAAAAATCAACTTTATCCACTCAGCTGTTCTGTCCTTTGAGTGTTGGTCTGTATAACTGACAGCACCTCATTTCCCTTACATTTTAATTACTTGACATAATGCTGGAGCATCCTCGACTAACGACATATAGATAAGCAGAAAAGGGTACACTTTTGCAAATGTGATTCTGAAGCAGTGGATGGAGATACTCACACAGTAGGTAGAGATATTCAGATATAGGGGTGGTATTATTCCAATGATTTTATTTGTGATGTTATATGCTATACAGATTCTGAATAGTGTGATTAATCCCATGTTTTCTGATATAGGCATCAAATAAAGAACTGGCTGGCTTGGTAGACACTTCAGAGACCCAACTGTATGTGGACAAAACCTTAAAATGTGAATTTTTCACATCTCCTTTAAATATACTTATACTGCTATCTGGGTCAAAGATATACCAGATACATCTATCTAGGTCATAAGACAAATGGTACACTATGATGATGTGTCTTTTGAAATTCAAGAAGTAAACACTCAGCTGGAGTGTCTAGGACAAAACACCTACTTCTGGGACAAATCCATTGCTTTTGACCAAAATATTTCAAACTCATAGGCCAGTTCTATTTGTGAACAGATCCCATGGGTCTCTACCTGGCTCAGAAGCGGGACAACGTCCTCAGTTGTCCCTCATCCCCAATCGGTTATTCCTCTTTTTATGGAGACAGAATTTCATTACATTGTTACAGATCCCTAGGATACAGTAGTACGGTAGTGTGTGTGTGTGTGTGTGTGTGTGTGTGTGTGTATCTGCTTGTATGCATATTTCTCTAATAATATGCAAATCACATATTTAAGTAGGCTTGAAGGATTAGATTTTATACCCTACACACTCCTCTAGAGGACATCTCTTGCATTTTAATATTGTTTTCAGCATTCCCCTCGTCAACTTTGCCTTATGATTCAGAAGTGTGTATCGACTCACACATGACCACTTGATTTTGGCAGCAAAAAGAATATGCGTCGTTGATTTGATTCTTTGGCAAGTGTCACAGATTCCCTGCTTGCATTGCGGTTTCCATGGCGACAAGCACCAAGCGTTTCTGTTTTGGTTCTGGCTCCTCCCACAAACCTGTCACTGGTTTGTTGCCCAACTGTGTGCACCTGTTTTATGTTTAGAGAACATTCATAATTAGTTTGTTGATTCCCTCGGCGCTTGTTTATTTGACATATTTTTGGAATGTGCTCACGATTACCATCTTGTCTGAATGCGCACTACGGAAGAGAACGTAGTTAGATAGAATTCAACTGAGTCTAACTGATATCCATATAAGTCAATAGCAACACAGTACACTTAATATACTCTCAAGCCAGAATTTATCACAAACCAACATTTCATCAACTAGGTTAGCCATTCAGAGAGGAGCAGCTTGGGATTTCAAGCTGTCCTGAGGTTACGGCTGGAACCAGCCAGTTGTCAGAAGTGTCAAAGCAGAACTTTTGGCGCCCAGCTTTCTCCTGCTAAGTAGCTGTAAAAGCACTGAGGACCCAGCTGCAGAGTCACAGATATGTACAAGCTAATCCAATCCGTCTCGCTGTCCCAGTCTCGGGTTTTTGCCACATGCTGCGGTTCCTAATCCTGTTTTATCCTTATTTTATGTCTTTTAATCAACTGTGTGAGTCAGAGGGCTTTGCACAAACTCGTACTGAAATACTGTAAGATATTGAAAATATATAAGAAAGTATTCCAAAAGCAATAACAGGTACAAGATAGAAGTGTAAACAAATCTCGAAAAGTACATTTCATACAGTATATTAAATAATATTTCTGTTATAAAATGAATCCTTTATGTCCAGGCTGTCTAGCCTGATTAATAAAGGTACAGCATGGCTTTAAAAAATGTGGACCAGATTTTTAAAAGATGACTGGACAAAGAAGAATGAGCTTATTCTCTGCTGAGTTAAAAGAAGTAAAATGAAGTGCTGCTCTGAAACAAACTAACATGTCGTATTTAATGGTCAACTGTTATCGCAGTACCCACAAATTTAGTTAAAATCCCCTGCACTATCGTCTGTAGACTTCATGGTCCCACCTCAGTGACAAATCTTCGTAGTCTGAAATGCACTACATGTCCAAAAGCTCGTGCACACCTGACCATCACACCTATATATGCTTGTTGAACATCCAATTCTACATTTAGTCCCTTTTTGGTGTAAGCTCCAAACTTCTGGGAAACCTTACCACCAGATTTTGAAGCATGACTGTAGGGATTAGTGATCATTCAGCTACATGAGCATTAGTGAAGTCAGGTACTGATGTTAAATGAGGAGGCTCCAGTTGCAGTTCATCCCAAAGGTGGTTCATTCGGGTTGAGGTCAGGGCTCTGTAAAGGACACTCAAGTTCTTTTACTCCAAACTCAACAGTCCATAGGTTTGCTTTGTGCACAGGAGGATTGTCATGCTGGAAGAGTGAAGGGAAATTGTAATGCTCCGGCATACAACGACAGTCTGTACAATTGTGTGCTTCAGAGTTTGTTGTTGTTGCATCAGTTTGAGGAACAGACACCTATGGGTTTGATGGTCAGGTGTCCACATACTGTATGTTTTGGCCATATTGTGTATACGGATTATTTTTGAGAACGTAGGGTGGAATCTGATTCAGGCTGAGCAGTTAAGAGACTCAGTAGTGTCTCTGCCAGTCTGGGGTCACTTCTTGCATGGAACCTTGACCCTTAACTGCTAACCTATCCAGTAGATAAAGCAGCATCTACTGTATTATAAATTTAACATGTAATTCTGACTTCTCTTTGTCACTTTATTGTATTTCATATCTGTAAAGTAATATGGATCTTAATGTGAATTTGCACATTATGGTTTAATATGAGTAATAGTGAAACGATGTTGTAATTTTCTGCTAAATGCATTTTGGCCACATTGTGTCTCTGACCCACTTTTCTTCTCTTAGTTCTTGGTTAAACAGGGTTGTTCATGGTTGAACCACTAAGCTTGGTGCTCTCTGAGGTATTTCAGGCTGAAGCAGATTTCTGCCTGCAGAGTAGCCACGCACCATCACCTTTCTTATCTCACACACACACACACACACACACACACACACACACACGCGCACGCGCTCTTTCTCCGGTCATCTTTTGTCTCCCAACTCTGCCTACGACTGAGACTCTGCAGCACATAATAAAAAGACAGGACAACAGTATAAGATGAGTAAGACTGAGAAGAAAGTGGGCGAGAAGAACTGGAATTCATATTTTTTCATCTTTCACCGGGAAACAACAATAATACAGTGGATTTTTCTACTGAGGTAGTTTAAACACTTAAACACCAGACTAAAAAAGTAAACGAAAATGTAAGGAAGAAAAAGGTGCATATTAGTAATAAGAAGTAAGTACAGAAGGTAGCCTTCATGGCACCACTAAAGGAACAAGGACATACAACTTAGTACCCTAATACTTGATAGGGTATAAGGCATTTTTAGGCATTTATATGTCTGTAATAACCCTGAAACATCCATCCATCCATTATCTTCCGTTTTATCCTGCTACTCGGGGTCACG
>JAOVVH010000029.1:2763073-2773108 GCA_028566435.1 Scorpiodoras heckelii | reverse complement strand
GGGGGGGGGGGGGGGGGGGGGGGGGGGGGGGTTAGTGTTCTGCTGGAGTGTTCTGGATGATGGAGCGTTCGATGGGCTGTGAAAGTGGACCTCACACAGGGACAGAGGACTGACAGGTGTTTAGGAGTGCGGCCAAACACCGACAAGAGGACACCAAGTGGGAAAGCGAGCTTGGTCAAACAGAAGAAAAGAGGACGAGTGAAGTGCCAGAGCAAGACCGAGTGAGACCGGCATGCTGGATGCAAAATTGGGATAATAAGGTTTGAACTGCAGTGCTATGAATTGTACCCGTCCTTTTTGGTTAGTCCACCACTTACCGCCTGGAGATGTAGCGGCTACGTTCTAATCTGGCGATTTCATCACCATTGTCCCTCGTTCCTAATATAGTACTGATCATGACATGCGCACTATGTTAACCACTAATGAACTCCGATGTTTCTTGAGGCAGTGTTGCACGTCTATCACGTGAAACAATTCTTGCCAGCCGACGCTGCTCACATTCACTCAGAGTCTTTTTACAGCCACAGTGCCGTTGTAAGTTCTTGTACGGTACACACTTGAAATGCTCATATGTGAAAATCCAAACTTTCCTCCTACCTCTAAAATGCTATGACCCATCTCACGAGCTCCAACTATTAAACTGTGCTGAAAATCGCAAAATCGTCATAACTTGCCATTCTCATGGCGGAAACAGCTCTAGAAGCTTCCATAGATGTCTGTCGCTTTATATAGGCACTTGCGGACACAACCAATGACCTGCATCTAGTAGCATTGCTATGTATTTTACATTACTTCAGTTCATTTACATTACCAATACCAAAAGTTACCCATATGGATATCTGTAGAGTTACATTTCTACAATATGACTAGGAACGAGTCACAATCTTGTGAAGTCTCATTTTCATAACATGTCTAGAAGCAATTTCAACACTGCCTAGGTACCCTGCCACAACCCGACTAGTAACGATTCGCGACATTGTGCAGTTACATTCTCACAACATGACTAGTAGCTATTCACAATATTGCGGAGCTACATTGGCAAAATGAAACTAGCAGCAATTCACAACAGGGCGAAGTTTCTCTATGTTGCTATAACATGTCTAGTACCAATTCACAGTGTTGCAACGTTGCATCGCCACAACATGACTAGTAATGAGTCGTCGAATTGACGAAATATATTCCCACAATGTGACTAGTAGCGGTTAACAGTGTTACGCTGTCACATGACTAGTACAGATCGACAGTGCTGCAGAACCGTGCTGCCACAAATTGAGTAGTAGTGATGTGTAACATTCTAAGGATATGTAGCAGCAATTGTACTAGTACTGATACACAACATTGCAGAGTTACTTTGCTCAAACATATCTAGGAGTTTCACTTTTCTAGTTGTCAGGGCATTAGTAAACATGTTGCCATGACCAAACACTGATAACCAAAAAATTGTAGTTACATAATGACGAGTTAATTTGCTTAGCTGGCTAGCTTATTGTTTGTGTAAGATCCTCCAGAATTGATAATGATATTTTAACAACGATGTCAAAAGTCTGTTTTAGCTTGATTTGTCTTGAAAATTCACAGCCGGATTAGCTAAACCAACATTAGCTAGCTGAAACACACCAACGTGCATGTGTAGCACACATCAACTTACATTAGCTAGCTAACAATAACTTTTTGGATGTAAAAAAAAAAAAGTATCAAGTTAAAACAGCACTGAGGACAGTCAGAAATCATTGATAATGAATCAGTCAGGGATCTGAAATGCTTTGAAGTTGACATGTTTCGGAGTCATTCGTTCCTCCAGTCCTTCACTTTTCTGTGTTTAAACTTTCACACACCCTTTTTCTGCCGAAGCTAAGGCGAGGGTGGATAAATGATAAACTTATTAGCTAATCCACGAGTTAGGTTTAAGCTCCAGTGTGTTGCCCAATGCTACAGTACATTTTGTTTGCCCAGAAATCAAGCTTAAAAGAGATAATAAAGTTAAGAAAATATAATAAGGTTCAGCAAGCTAGTTAATTAAAGGCATAAACACAGATTAAGGGAAACAGATGAGTTTATGATTATTATCCTCTTCTAACAGTGTTTTGAGTGTAGCACATCGTATTTGCATCACACATATGATTAAACATAAGGTTATAGCCTGTATCACAGTGGACCCTTCAGATAACTCCTCGGCTAATGTGTGTAGCAATGTGTAGCATTGAGGTGTGTCAGGTTAAGTTTAAACATAGCTGCAGTACTGTGTAAATGTCTTAGGCACCCTACTGTTTTTAGGTACAACTTTTGTTACTGATGTTTTTTTTGACTTCTGCATTATTGAGTCAGTACAAAAAAAAGTTTATATTCCCAAATATTACTTTTCCAACAAAAAATTAAACGTTACACACTTAAGTGTGACAGTCAAAGTCTCCAGAAGAGCTGTGGCAGATTCTCCAAGACACTCATTAAAACTTACCAGCTAATTTCTGTACAGTACGATGCAGAAATCTTAGGCACATGCAAAGACTCGCTGTGAAGCAAAGACGCCTTCGAAAATAATGAAGATAAAACATAAACATAAAAGAAAACGCTATAAAGTGCAGTAAACAGTAATAAACTAAAGGAAGTCAATATTTGCTGTGTCTTTTTCTTAAACAGTGTTCCCAGGTACAATGTGTGCAGTTTTATAAGGAAATTAGCTTTTACGTTTTACTGAGAGTCTTGGAGAATCTGCCACAGCTCTTCTGTAGACTTTGACTGTCACACTTGCTTCTTTTTTTGTGCATGCAAAACCCAGTATGTTTTGTGGTCTGTTATGTAACATGTTGCTTTCACTACTGACGCATTTTTTATGTAACGTCATTTTTTGTTGGAAAAGTAACGTTTGGAAATATAAAATCTTTCTGTACTGACTCAATAATGCAGAACTCAAATAAAAAAACCATCAATAACAAATGTTGTACCTAAAAACAACAGGGTGCCTAAGATTTTGCACAGTACCCTATATATCAAATAACAACATTAATTTTGCGACTAATCATAGTCAAGTTTTTTCTGGCTAGTGATTTTGGACACAAAATATGCTGCGTAAGGTTTTGCTGGGCATGGGGGGTTAGTCTGCACCTGAATATCCCAAGCTAGCATGCTAATTACGTAAGAATCGGTTATTCCTACTCCCATTACAACACTTTCTAACAGCTCGAACAACTATTAATGCTATCAACCAAATCCTACTCCATTTACAGCCCTGTGCTTTTGTGTGTTACATAAGCTAATGACAAAACGTGTATTAGCTTTGATGTTCGGGCCCACAGTGTGGGAACAAACCGAGTACAGTGAGCTAGACGTTTTCCAGAGCTAGATAAAGTGCTCCGTCTTCCTCCCTAGAAAAAACAACAGCATGTTTAAGTGATATCTAGCTCTGCAACTCTGCCTGGACCTAAGGCCCAGGATTTATTTCAGTGACCATGGCCCTGTTATTTTCTCTGAATGATGAATCAAAGACGCGAGCGTCCCACCAGAGGAAGTGTGGGAGAGACGAGCTCTGCCCTTAACTGCACATCGTTTCTTTTTTAGACTTCTTCTCTCTGGTAAAATCAGCTTCCTTGACTACTCATGCAGAATGCAGAGAACAGGGAGGAGACTGGTAGTTCTGGTGAAGGCGTCGGACGGAGGCAGGCGTGAATTTATACGCATAGACGCGGAGTGTGTCATGCGCAGGAATGCGTAGGAGAATGAGCTCCGGGCCTGTGTGAGTATTGTTGTAACCCCTGAGGTTGTACGTTTCCATCGTGGATCTTGGTTTTGTGAGTGGGTGTGTGTGTTTTATGTGTGTGTTTTGCATTCTGACGTAATAGCTAGGGAATGTGATATTGGGGGTGGTTAAGGAGCCAGACATCTCTTTCAAGGCCCCACCGTCCTCTTCACCTCAGGAAGAAAGGGTTAAATAAATGTTAGTGTGGCGATAAAAGGTTCTAAAAGGGGGCCATCGTTTAACACGTTTATTATGACGCACTGGGCCTTAAAAAACTCTACTGCGGCGATGATGTCATCCGTGTATACGTCATTCAACGCTTCATTCTCATCATAATCCTCGTCCTTTCTGACCTGTAAACCCATCTGCTATATCATTACTGCACAGTTTAAGGCCCCCCCATTCCCTTTTTATTCTCTGTTGAACAGTAACCTAAAGGAAGGAGTCCCCAGTGTTAGCATTTAACTACTTAATTACAGTCAGTAAGTTTTTAACTACAGGAAGCAGTTTCTAAGAAATAAAGAGAAGGTGTTGGAGGAACGAACGTTATAAGTGATAACAGGAAGCTCTAAATGAAAAAAGTGCCACTTTCTTAAATAATGCATTGTAATCTTTAGTGCATGGCTGTGTTTTAAGTTCTTCAGGAGCCCTGGGCCTGCTGTAATTGTAAAAAAAAAAAAAAAAAAACAGCTTCAGGATTGTAAAAGTAACTCCGCTTAGCGTCAGGTCACATTACCCAGGCCGATCATTGCTCAGCATTTCAGTTCCCTAATTTAAATCCATTTATATTTAGGCTTAGATTATGTGGCGCGTTCACCATACAAGTCCCTGTTGCTATGGAAACAAGCTGTTGCTATGGAAACCATAGTAAGCTGCTGTTAGAAAAAAATGGCCTTCTGACCAATAAGATCCAAGATTTGAACCCGTACAGGAGAGATGATTTAAGCTGCCACCCCGTAAATGTTTTTAATCCACCACAATCTTGCCTTGTTCTGCATTTCCTGGTAAAAAATTTAAAAAAAAAACCCAGAAGGGTGGAGCTAGAGGTGAGTTTCAGTTCACAGGTGTGAAGGGTGAAGAACGCTGGCATGCGTTCAGCAAATACTCTGTGTTTAGCAAAACAGCTGAAATGATTTTGGAGCACCGGAGAGAGCCTGCTGTTGATTTAGCGTGATTATGAGAGTGGTGTAGAAATGGGAGGGTAAAAGATAAAGTGTGTATCTACCGTCAAGGTCAACTGGCCAGGTGTTTTTGGGAGCGCAGAGCTGGAGAAAAAAACATTACACTGTGAAACTGTGAAGGAAGCTTCATCAAGCTGTTTCAGTCTGGAACTCAGTGTTGTAGGTTTGGATTGGGACTCTTTCAAAACAGCCAACTCAGCGATTTCCTGGAACAAAAACGACTGTTACTTTTGTCTAAAAGATCATTTCCACATACATGTTGCATCAACACCTCATACAGGTCTATGCAGTGTCTGGGTAGGCCGATATTAAATATATTCAACTATGAACACTTTTGCAAAGGTATTTTCTTTTATTCTTATTTTTATTATATTCTTATTGTTTGAGTTTTATATAGTAGCCTGTAAATACAAAACACATAAACAAATCAAAAACACTATAGCAAATTAGAAAACACAACAGTGATACAAATCCATGAGAGAAACATCTTTCAGACTTAGCGTTGTGTATTTGGTTTTGCTTTTGTGTTACTGATTTTGCTATTGTGTATTTTGTTTTGCTGTTGTGTATTTGGGTTTACTGTTATATGTTTGGTTTTGCTGTTGTATATTTGGTTTTGCTGTTGTGTTACTGATTTTGTCTTTGTCTATTTGGTTTTGCTGTTGTGTATTTGGGTTTACTGATGTGTATTTTGTTTTGCTGTTGTGTATTTGGGTTTACTGTTATGTGTTTGGTTTTGCTGTTGTGTATTTAGTTTTGCTGTTGTGTAGTTGGGATTACTGTTGTGTATTTGGTTTTGCTGTTGTGTTACTGATTTTGCCATTGTGTATTTAGTTTTGCTGTTGTGTAGTTGGGATTACTGTTGTGTATTTTGTTTTGCTGTGTATTTATTGTTGCATTTTCTGATTTGCCGTCAAGTTTGTGAATTTGCAGCTGCGTTTTGCTTTTGCTTGTGTGTTTTCTGATTTTCTGTTGTTGGATTGTTTTTTTGTTTTGTTTTGCTGTGTTATTTGCTGTTGTGTTTTCCCTTTTTTTGTGATTTTGATGCACTTTGCTATTGCTAGTGCATTTTCTGATCTGATGTCATGTTTCTGATGTTGTTCATGTTTGTAGTACATATGAGTCACCCGTCATACTTTTATTTGAAATCTACTGCTGCGTGGGCAAGAATGTTGCAGGACGCTTGTGCACACCATGACAAAAATCTGGAATCTCGAAACCTTATTTGAAAGAAATGAAATCCCCAAAACTAAGAAGAGCTTGTGCTTGTGTACATTTTACAATCCCCCTTCCAGTAAACCACCAAACTCTATTAGGATGGTGGACTGAGAGCACCAGGGAGAACAAGTCAACAGCTTCTTCTCCTTCTCAGTAAGCGCAATAATAAACACGCTGGTAGAGACGAAAGTCGGATGGCCCTGACCTTGAGCACGTACATCGTGACTCGGCCCTCATCCGTGCCCACAGCAGCCGCCGTTCCCTCCGAAAAATTCCCACATTCCCCTTCACAGGACAGGAAGAAATGACAGAGCTCATTTCCCTCCACGATGAAACGTTGTTGATCTTCGCATTAACGCGACCTGATGCAATCTTGGGCATGCTGAAAACGGGGAACTATTTCTAGCGGTTTCCTGCTTTTTAAAAGTGTAGAGGCAGATTAGCTTAATTGAAGAGGGCAAAGCAGGAAGTTTTAAAGTCACATCGGTAATTAATAGGTCTCCTTGGCTGAGGTGTGTGTGTGTGTGTGTGTGTGTGTGTGTGTGTGCAGGGATTCAGGAAAGCACTGGACTGGACATATAAAAACAGGTGTAATCAAGCACATCATATGAGGACATCTTAGCATGGTTCTAGGTGCTATTTAGCTGTAACACGGCTGAGTGTTTGAGCATGAAATTAGCAAAGATGCTAAATGTGCTTAACTAGCATCCAGGACATTCTAATGTTTTCCATAAAATGTATTTTTTCAAATGACCAAATTACAAATTTTGCTTTAATTGTAACCTCTGAATCAGTGTCACAATATCATTGAAAATAAAGAAAACGAGACTTCCTGTTATTTTCAGGAAATACAAATGATGCACATCCTTTTGAACTTGACACCGTAACCAGGTTCAATGCATGTCCTTGGACTAAAACGTCCAATTTTTCACCTTTACTACATGACACGTAGGAAATTCTGTTTCAGCGTGAGCTGTTAAACTCACTCGCACATGAATCCTTGAACATTTTAATGATTGTAAGTGGTGTTACATTTACAGGGCTTGAGTGCTCTAGCCTACATTTGTCGGCTTTTATTAGAGCTTCAGCTTTGTTATCTGCAAGCAGGTTGCTGTGAAGGACTTTCCCTGGGTTTTAAATGCTTATCTTTACTTTGCGTAGATATTAGTAAATGTAATATCAGTGGGACTCATTCACAGGAACCTATTAAACATTTTGCTTATTAAGCCTTACCTTGCATTTCTGGAGAAGCCGTAGTGCTTACACTACTTATCAGCTTTTTACGTTCTCCCAGAGGGCAGCTGATGGAGGAAGATTGATGGGGAAGTCCCTAAACACCACAACTACTCACTATCATAATTATAATAGCTTATGGAGCAAAAAATAGCCTCAGCGCCTCAAATCCTCGTGCCTTATTTGCACTTGATGTGACACAAAACACGATGACTTGATACTTTTCCAAACGCTTATTGACGGGTGGTGTCCATAAAACACTCCAAATGCTGAGGATTAGTGTATATGTGCCTCGAATAGCATTGTTTTGGGTCGACTAAGCCATTGTTAGGATTCCGCGATGTTTAATTTTGATTGTCGTCAAATGAATGTGTTCTTTTTTTGTGTTTGTTGGCTACCATAAAAAGAAACAGGACTAACCCATTTTTTTGTGGACTTTCACCAAAATTTGCTAATTATACCACTCACTAGCTAGCTTCCAACTGGGGAGGGGGAATTTTCCGTACTGCTGCATCACAAGAGGAAAGCGCCATCTACTATCTGCTCTATTCCACATACATGAGCTCACAGACACATACTATTGGTTAGTGATTCACAGGACAGAATGTGGATGAACCTCCCACACAGACGGCACAGCCAATTACGCGCACACATAGCTGTGACATCACCTGGATTCTGACTCGCATGCTATCAATATATAACACAAACTCTTTTCGTTTGCTCCACTCAGAAGCCTCAGTTTGTTGAACCTCAGTTTATTGGCTACTAGATGATTTGGTGAGAAACACGATTAACCAATCAGGATCTAGCCAGCTGTGTAAAGATATAAAAAAAACAACTCAGAGGTCAAATAAAATAGCAAGAGACTGAAAGATGTGAAGATTTGAATATCGATCCAGTCAATGTGAGAGGCACGAAGCTCAATCGTGACCTAAATGATTCACTGACTCTGGCAGATTGAAGCAGATCGAGCAGACATGACTTTGCAAAAACAACTTACAGCATTCATGTATGTTCAAAACCACTAAAAGATAAAGTGTTCAGTATAACGTTAACCTGCATGATATCTTTAAGTATCATTTAGTGGTTCAACAGTAACTGAACAAACAGAATGATTCAGTGCACGGCAGTGACCGATACTGGTTCATTTACTTTAGTGACTCATTCAAAAAGACTGAATTGTTTGCGAATGAAACATGTCTAGACCTAATAATCTTAAAAATTTATTTTAAAAAAATCAAGACTCATATATTTTATGATAATGTTTCAGTTGCGAGTACCACCAAAACTGCTACTGTCTGGGATCCACCAGAAATGACAAGTGTGTCGTCCTTATTAACTGAATGATTCAGATCACATGGTGATCTGCATATTTCCGAATCCTGAAATGAATCCCAGGCTACACTTCTGATATATAGTACACTATGGCTGAAGTATGACATATAAACTGGTATAGCACTGAATACTTGGTAGGTCCCACACAGGATTGAGGAGAGAACGTTGCACAGTCCTTATGCTGATGTTTGTTGAGGCCCAGCATTGAATTCTGATGGTACTCGAGGTAGTTGTACTCAGTGTTGTACACCTATCACATGAAACGATTCTTTTACGACGCTGCTGTCGTAAGTTTGAGATTTTGACAGAATTCTTGTAGTCATGGTTCACCCTTAAAATACTCATATGTAAAAATCCATACTTTGCTTCTACCTCCGAAATGCTACGACCCATCTCACGAGCTCCAACTATTAAACCGTGTTGAAAATCACAAAATCGTGATAACTTGCCATTCTCACTGTGAAAACAGCTCTGGATGCTTCCATAGATGTCTATGGCGGACACAACCAATGACGTGCACAGATGGCGTGGCTATGTATTTTGCCTAGGCTCCAGTACCAGTTTTTCTGGTACGTCAGTGTACATGAATAAAAAGCTTTAAGAATCCAGATTCTGTACAACAATAAATTAGATGCATCAAAATACACAAAACAGCTTTTGTGCTATAATCTCTTGTCCAGAAATGTAAAAGTATACAACATATCGAAATCAGGTCTGGGAATGCAGGAAGGACGTCTTAATTGTGTTTTATGTATCAAAAATGAGCCTTTCATAGATAATGGAGTCCTGTTCAATAGCTCGCACATGACAGCAACCTTTCCTCCTTGTAAAGCATGTTTAGAATTTGGCTTGTTGACATGAAGGTAATTGATTCAAATGGGGTTCCTACGAGTTCAGAAATTGCATTGTTTTTAAAAGGCCTTAGCTCTGACAGAAATACGTCGGAAAGTATTGCATTTGGCGGTGAGCACAGTTTCCCATAGACCGATCTGTTGAACTCAGCTCCGAGCCTCTTGGACGCGAGCTGACTGTTGAGCTAGTGGGAGAGGAGAGATAGCGGTGACCTTGCTCTGAACCCCTGCGCAAACTTGGATTACGTCTGGAGCAGTTGAAGAAGAAAAAAAATCTTAAATGAACTTAGTGATTTAGTGAGGCGGCTTGCAGATGGGGTTTTTTAACAAATAATGATGGTAGGGGGAAAGTGAAACTGGGAAGCTAATGGCTGGATTCTGCAGAAAGTATGCAGAGTCTGTTTGTCTGCATGTTTTTCTAAACAAGCTTGTGAATGAGTGATGAGTCATTTCAGTCCATACAATTCAATGACTCAATCAGTTC
>JAOVVH010000029.1:2747866-2760050 GCA_028566435.1 Scorpiodoras heckelii | reverse complement strand
GGGGTCATGGGGGGCTGGAGCCAATCCCAGCGTCATCGGGCAAAGGCGGGGTACACCATGGACAGGTCGCCAGTCCAATACACACTCACATTCACATTCACACCTGCGGGCAATTTATAGTGGGGGTCACTTTCAATAACAATAAATATGTAAAACTAGCTCTTAAGTACAGTAATGAAGTCCAAATTTTGTACAAGTATCATCCACCCCTGGGTTCAATCAATCAACCGAACTTCTAACTCTTAGCCAAAGGACCAAAACAAACTGGAAAACCAAAAGGGTGGAAAATTCCTGCAAGCTCACTTTGCTCCAGCACACTGATAATGAGTCCAACCATTTGGAGAACCTGACTGCCTCGTTCCCGTTCTCATTTATTATCCTCACCTGGACACTGAAAGAACTTCTGTTTTTGTTAGTGCAACTTATCAGCGCTGAGGGGAGTTCTCTTCCTCCTTCGTATTTGAACTTTTCCTCAGGGTTAGCGCACACAAAACACACAGAAACACACTACGGTCAAAGTCTTCGGAAAAAGGAAAACAGAGCTCTTAGTAACGTGGATGTCACGTACTCCGTATCATTTCTTAAGCCCACGATGGAGCCAGTTGTCAGTTGTGACGAATGCTGGCTCTTCCGCTTTCACAGAGTGAGGACATGGACTTTTGCCCTTCCTTCTTTTCCTAACACACACCACAATCCTGTTCTGCAGTCCAGTTACTCTGCTCATTTTATACGTCATAGCTGTCTTAAGTTTTACAATCTGATATCTGTAATCTTTTTTTTATTTATTTTTATTTTTTTGCAATTGGACAATTTAATTTAATAACAACCTCATTACCTATTTGGACCCCACGCTTGCTGAAAATTCACAATGATACTTTTCACGTTTGTTTGTGAGTCATATGTAATAACACAATGGGGAAGAAAACATTTACCCAAGTAACATCATGTAAAGAATTTATGAAAAAAATGAAATCACGTGTCTTTTTGTTTTTATAAGTAAAATCAGTTAATAAAATTTAAAACAAAAAAAAAACAAAAAAAAAAACTATTAAATGTATTGAGTTGTGCAAAAAAAAACATGAAATGTATTTTCATAAAAAATCACGTGAAAATGAATTGCAAGTCAAAGTCACAGCTAAAAATAAGTTAATTGTATAAACATCATCATGTAAACAATCATGTAAAAAGCATGCGAAAATGAATAAATTGTGAAAAGTGACATGTTAAATAAATTACCATATAAAAATACAGTGATATTGGAAAATAAGTAAATAATGTAAACTTTCAGGTTAAAATTAATGAATTGTCAAACACATCACGTGAAAATAAATAAATTGCAAAAACAAATCTGAAAATGAACGAATTGTATAAATAATTCCATGTGAAAAAAACTAATCGTGTAAAAAAATGTGAAAATAAGTGAATTGTGCAAAAATCATGTGAAAAAAAATAAATTGTTTGCAAGTTATCATATAAAAATGCTGTGAAATTAGAAAATGAACACTAATAATGTAAAATTTCATGTGAAAATGAATGAATTATGGAAAGACAATCACGTGAAATAAGTGAATTGTGCAGGAATCATGTGAAAATAAATAAATTGCAAAAAAAATCTGAAAATTAATGAATTATGTAAGAAATTCCATGTGAAAATAAACTGATCATGTAAATGTGAAAATAAGTGAATTGTGCCAGAATCATATGTTTAAAAAATTATCATATAACAATACAGTGCTATTAAATTTAAAAACATTGTAAATTTCAGGTGAAATTAATGAGCTGTGAAAAAACATCATGTGAAATTAAATAAACTGCAAGAAATGCATCTGAAAATGAATAAATTGTGTAAAGAATTCCATGTGAAAATAAACTAATCATGTAAAATATCATAAAATAACACAAAAAGTGAATTGTGCAAGAATCGTGTGATACAGTGATATTAGAAAAAAGATATATTATGTAAAGTTTCAGGTGAAAATGAATGAGTTGTGAAAAAAATCGCATGAATTATGCAAGAATAATGTAAAAATAAATAAACTGCAAAAAAAAATCTGAAAATGAATGAATTATGTAAGAAATTCCATGTCAAAATAAACTAATCATGTAAAAAAAAAACGTGAAAATAAGTGAATTGTACAAGAATCATGTGAAGAAAAATAAATTCCAATAAAACACATCTGATATAAGAAATTTGACACAAATGTGACAATAAATAAATAAATTAATTAATTGTGTAAAAAAGCATGTGAAAATAAGTGAATAATCATGAAAATTTATGAATTGTGTAAGAAATCATGTAAAAATATTTCATGTGAAAATAAGTGAATTGTGCAAAAAATCTTTACAGTGTACAACTGAAAAATCTGCAAAGTACAACATATGATGTGTAAAAACAAATGTGTAAATATGTAATTTCACAAAGGTCTGTGTAAACACTATATACTTTATTTCCTAAGAGAACTTGTTGCATGTTGCCGTATATCATCTCAGCTATGTTGTGTAACAGACGGATGAATAGTAACGTTCTTAGAAAGGGGGAAGAAGCTGAACCCGAAGCGCAGATGGCAACGTCTCTGCACTGTCTCATTTGTGTAGTAGCACTGATTCTAACTGATGGCATGATTTCCAAGACTCATCTGAAGTGACCCACTTTGCTTAGATGCATCTGTGAAACTCCCACATATTACTGTCAAGTTACATCTGTTTCACATTTAGCTCATTGAGTTTATCTCTAATGTTAGCCTGGAACCTCAATATTCCCCAAGAGCGCTGTAGTTTTTGCAAGTTGGGCAATAATTACTTTTAAAAAAGTCCATTTATGAGATCCTGCTGTCCATGACGTTCAGTACACTCAGTGTTAATGAATAATACTGTGTATCTCCACATAGTAATAGAATGTAAGTAACGATAGACATCAAATTGTACGTTCTTTACAACAATACAGAAAAAGCACTGTCATGTAAGTCCAGTCTTTGAACTTGAGACGTGTTTTGTAGTGAAATAAACTTGGTCTTGAGAAGTGTTCTCAATAAATATGGTCTTGGATTCAATTGAAAGCTTGTAAAATTAATTTTCATGTTCTTTCTTGTCACCATCACAAACGTTGACAACGTGTTATTCCTTCTTCTAGTAAATGGCCAAATCATTGGCATAATGCAGGAATGTTGATGGAAACGCTTGGCTTGGATAAGCATCTTGACCAAATTAAGACTGTCTTGACTCAGTCTCAGCCAGTCCTGGTCTTGGACTTGGCAAAGACTCTCAGTAAAACTTACCAGCTAATTACTGTATAGTACGATGCAGAAGTCTTAGGCACATGCAAAGACTCGTTGTAAAGCAAAGACGCCTTTGATGTTATAATAATGAAGATGTTTCTACATAAAAGAAAACACTATAAAGTGCAGTAAACAGTAATACACTAAATGAAGTCAATATGTGGTGTGTTTTATTGTTAAATCGTACATTGTAAAAGTACAATGTGGGCAGTTTTACAAAGAAAGTACTCGGTAAGTTTTACTGAGTCTTGGAGAATCTGCCACAGCTCTTCTGGAGACTTTGACTGTCACATTTACTTAATTTTTTGCATCCAAAACCCAGCAGCCTTCATTATGTTTTCTGTCTGAAAAGTGGTCTGTTATGTAATGTGTCGCTTTCATTAATGACATACAAACATTTTTCTGTAACGTTAAAATCTTGTTGGAAATATAAAATCTTTTTTGGAATGACTCGATAATGCAGAAGTCATAAAAGCAACGTTTATGTGGCCATCCGAGAAAGTCCATCAGATGTTGCTGAGGCTGAATTCTGGCAAACAGCCAAGACAAGACATCTGATTTAAGCCGAAATTTTTTCAGTAACATAATTTGACAGCACAACTTTAAGAAACAAAATGCTTTTCCAAAAGAAATCTCGAAATGAGTTCTTATTTGCCTCTATCTTTTTACAGAACCCCTCCAGGCAAAAAGTCAGCCTTGGACTACAAGCAGTAGATAAAACGAGCGGTCACTTGTTATTTTCTTCTGTCACGGCTACAGGAAAAAATCCATAACGTGCAGCATAACGTGCGGTGAGTATATTTTAGTTAGCAATCCATGAATCATGATCGTAATCCATAGTGTAGGTCAATAGGCAAACAGGCAGCATCAAACTAGGAAATTCCATTATCATAAACAGAAGAACATAACCAGTAACACCAAATAGAGAAATGAAGCACATTGGAGATCATGGTATTGACATTAAAAAGGACGTTGTATCACAATAAGACTTTGCGCTGAGACGAATAAAACAGCAGAGTTTAAATAACCAAACTAAGAAAGCGCTAAGCACAGAGCTGGCACATGCATTTGAGGAACAACCCAATGACAGGACGGTTGGTAGACTGGACCAAAACATAGGCACGTGGCAAAACAAACAAAAGCATGTGGATGACAAACAACAATTACCATGATGACTCCATGGCCTTAGACCAGCTACATCTCCAGTTGTATCGATTTCCATTCCACCTCAACAATCTACTCAAGAGCATCTACATCCAAACCCCTTCCAGCTCCATCCAGAGATCCAGAGACTGGAATGTTTAGGGATGACTCAGCTAACTTGACAAGTCAGACAGATGAGGAGGTTCTGGACACTGCAGCTGAGTGGTTTGCAAAGTTCAACAAGGCTCATGGGAGCATTAAATTATTCCATGCATGCAGACGAAATTTCATATTTCCAACCTATTCTATCATTTACATATCCATCAACAACACATTTAGGCCCTGATTTGACTCCATTGTAGTGAGAAGGTTTGTTCCAACTCCTTTGTTAGACTGAATAGACTACCTGGGATCAGGAAGCATCCAAGAGAACACCATAATTATAAATCTTTACACAGGACACCAGGTTATAAAGAACACTTATAGTGACTGACTCTCTCTATAAGTATCCACATTGAGTTGGAAGTTTGGGGGGAAAATTACAATTATGATATTGGCCAGACCCCCTTATCTAGAGTTACTTACAGATATCTCATTTATACAGCTGAGCATTTGAGGGTTAGGGGCCTTGCTCAAGGGCCCATCAGTGGCAGCATGGTGATGCTGGGATTTGTACTCACAACCTTCCAATCAATAGTCCAATGTCTTAACTACTGAGCCCTACCACTGTCCAATAACCCCAAAGTGATCCTAATGATTCTTTCTCCACTAGTGATGAGGTTTCTCCACTTTTCCTCCCTAATATCCATCAAGTCCTATACAAGAGTCTTTAGTGGAGGCTTTCTAGTGAAAAAAAGCAACAAAAAAAAAAGCTTTTTAGAACAGTCACTCTACATAAAATCCATACGACAACTGTGAAAAAGGCCATTTCTGGGGCCTGAAGATGCAAACTTTTGAAAATGGGCTCCAGAGTGGAATTCTTCGAAAAGGCAACCCGTACGTTGCTGTGTAGACAGGCGAATACCTAACTTTTTAAAAACGGTGGTGATACAGCCTTCACCTTGCACATTGCTATTTACATTTTCAACCCGTGCTAGAAGAAACAACAACAATGGAGGACGATCGAGTTGTGGGGTTTTTTTTCTCAGACTCGTGGGGTTCTTTTGTGGTGTTTGTATATTTAAGTGGCAAAGACACACCACCACCTACTGGTTTGGCATACATACTACAGCATTTTTTAAGTTCTTAGTTTTCTTCAAGATTGGAATTTATCTTGCCAATAAAATATGACGTCAAACAAATACACAAGAATACATCTCTGGCATGGATAGGCATAATCCTGCTGAGCTTTACATCTCGAAAAGGATTGTGTTTGAAATGTTTATGAATATTTCTACACCATTGCCTTATAAATTGCTTCCGTGGTCTCCTTAAATTCAGACTTGTGTAATAACTTGGTATTCTTGAAGCCACTGTATGTATCGCCAAATAGGAATATGTCAAGCATGTTTATTTTATAAACAGTTTAGTGGAAATGGAGCTAAATCTTTCTAGGAAACCACAAATGGCTGTGATCTTATCGCATCCTCTTGCAGTTTAGAGAAGACTGAACTGAGATCAGGTACAGAACCCTCCCAAGGAGCGGTTAAACAGCCTGAGGCTTCCAGCTTCAGCATAGTCATTCCTTAGGCTGTTGCACTGTTTACCCTGGCTGATACGTGGACTTTCAACCTAGATGAGAGTGTGCCGTTGACCTTCTTACTCAGTGAGTAAATCTTGAGTTCCCGCTACAGAAAAGACGTGATCCAGTACAATTCAAACATGCTGAAGTAATCCAAAATATTCATGTGTAGTAGCACTAAGGATGTTTTTACATTTGCACGGTCTAATTTTATCCTTGGGGAAGTGGTAGCTCAGTGGTTAAGATATCGGCCTACTGATTGGAAGGTTATGAGTTCAAATCCCAGCCCCACCAAGCTGCCACCATTGGGCCCTTGAGCAAGGCCCTTAACCCTCAACTGCTTAGTTGTATGATTGCGATAAATGTAAGACGCTCTGGATAAGGGCATCTGCCAAGTTTAGATGTAGTAAGTTTAGATGAAGCTCTTGTGTGTTTGTACAGCTCATTTTGGTAGCTGTAAATATTTTACACTAATGATACTCTTTAGATAATCTTTATGTGTTTCTGAAGTTGATTTGGGACAATGTCCATTATTTAAAGTGCTTTAGAAATAAAATTGAATTGAGTTGAATAATCAAAATATTCCATGCAAATTGAGTCACATCATTTGCAGTGAGAAAGCAATTCAACTCTGATTTGACTCAGTCGCAGGAACTAACTAAAGAATGAACAACGTTCCTGCTCCGCCCCTTCACCCTTCAAACCCTCCCAAGTGTGTTTTATGGACCCTGATTTGTACACTGGGGCACAGTCATGCAGGAACAAACTGTTCCCACAAATTTGGAGGCACACAGTTGTCCAAAATGTCTTGGGATGCTGAAGCATTAAGGTTTCCCTTCGCTGGAATGAAGGGGCCTGGGCCAACCCCTGAAAAATAACCCCACAGCATTATCCCTCCTCCTCCAAACTTTACAGTTGGCACAATAGCTGGTAACGTTCTCCTGGCATTCACCAAACCCAGACTGGTCCATCAGACTACCAGATTGAGAATCATGATTCATAACTTCACCACAGAACATGTTTCCACTGCTCCAGAGTCCACTGGCTATGTGCTTTACACCACTTCTGACACTTGGCATTATCACACGTGGTGATGTAAGGCTTGCGTGCAGCTGCTCGTTCATGGAAAGAAATGCTATGAAGCATCTGGTGCACAACTTTTGTGCTGATGTTAAAGCCAGAGGAAATCTGTAACTATGCAGTTATTGAGACAGCAGAGCGTTGGTGACTATTGTGCACTATGTGCCTCAGCACTCAGTGACTCTGCTGTGTAACTTTATGTGGTCTGACAATTTGTGTCTGAGTTGCTGTGGCTCGTAAACGCTTGTTTTAATAACACCACTCACATTTGATTGTGGAATATCTAGGAGGGAAGAAATTTCACGAACTGACTTGTTGCAATGATGGCGTCCTATTACAGTACCACAGTCCAACTCAGTGAGCTCTTTACAATGACCCATTCTATCACAAATGTTTGTAAAGGCAGACTGCGTGACTAGGTGCTGATTTCATACACCTGTGGCAATGTGATGCCATGAAACACCTGAATTCATTGATTAAGAATCTATATATTGTATATATGGACATATACAGCCAGGGCTGGGTCAGTGATCATTTTTCAATAACAGTGTAGCCCAAGTGTTTTATTTTTTTTTTTACATATACTATATACTATATCCATGTTATACAGCTGAAAGTAAATGTATTTTATACTTATAGTAGACTGGAATGGAAAGGAACTGGATGAAAAAACCCATAAGGATGAACCTGTGTTTGTATATGGCCCTGGGTTCTCCCAGGATACAGGCACTGTCTTGTGCCAACCATAAATTTTCAGCAAAATAAATATTTGTTCTTTCAGTTTGCCAGCCTTAAATATTCAAACCGCGGTTTGTAATTTGTCTCGGTCGAAGCAGGCAGATATGCAACCTGGCAAGCATGTTTCCATAAATATGTGTTGCTTTAAACACAAAGAAATTCCTGCTCTGAAAACTCACGTCCTCAGACCCAGGGTCAAACGCAGATAATCATCCTGGAAAAAAATCCAACAAAAAAAAAAAAACGTGTCCTTGAGGGAACGGAGGGAAATGAGGACGCAGCAAATAAACAACAGGAAAGGAAACAACAGCTTTTGGAGAATATTTGAATTTGATGTAACTTTATTATATTATATACGTAGAAACGCATATGCTGCAGAAAGCATTTCCTCTCCGTCGAAGGGCGAGTGTTTATTTATGAAGAACACGCTGATTAGTTGAACTCTTGCCTGCCAACCTCTGAACTTGTGCATGTTGAAGCTACAAATTCCGCCTCGTAGGCCTACTACCAGTTACAACGCTGCGTGGCTTTCGCAAATATTTCAGGGAAAAACTTTTAGCCTAAATCCCTCACTGATCCTAACACTCTATAAACTCCCATAGTAATATGTCATACAACTCGAGCGCGCAGCCTAATGCTCGGAGATAAATCTTCTTCAGCTACAGAGCAGCGCGGTGACGGGAGCAGGGAGCCGGAGCACCATGTGACGTTACGGCACTGTAAGTGAGTTCTGTCTGCTTGTGCCAAAGCTGTTATTGATGGCATGTGTTCCCAAGTTCCTGAGGTTTATGTTGTGGCTGGTACTTTGCTCCAGAGAGAGAGGGAAAAAGGGGGGCATACACAGTTCAAAAGGGCAGCAAGGGAGCAAGTGTTTACTCTGTGGAAACGCTTGTCTGGCCTGATCTTATGATGGTGTTGCAATTGAACAAACAGAGACAGAAATTGACCAATGACGAAAGAAAGTCATTGAAGTTACTCAAAGTTGAGCAAAATATCATTTTTTAAAAATACTGTAGCCACACAGCAATGAATGGAATTTCTTCCAAAGTATTTGATCACTGAATCACGTTCAGTCCACACACACACACACACACACACACACACACACACACACACCTTCGACTGTCCTTGCACCATTAATTTCAACACAACACTGTATCTGCCTGCGTAAAAGAAAAAGAATGCGCTCGGCTAGCACACACAAGAGCAAAGACGTCGCTGATCAGTCGTAAATCAAAGTGCAACCCCCCGGGTCAAAGTTCAGCACACTTATAAGCCAAAGTTCACAGCAACCAATAACAGTCCTAACCTTAGATCAGAAGGAGGCCATAAAATCCTGCATGCGAAAAAAACAACAAAAAAAAAAAGGTCATGATTGTGATCCATCAGTTTGATACTTTCACTGTAATTGAACAGAAATGTTCAACCTTTCAGTCCCTCACAATCAGCCAAGGAGGCCATAAAATCCTGCATGCAAAAAAAAAAAACCAAAAACCCAAAACACCACTATCAATCAATCTGTGAAATCATTTTTGATGTTTAGTAAGGAATAAAGGAATAAAACACTTTGGAGGGGGGATGGGGGGTGCTGTTATAGGAAAATAATCAACGACACATAACATGGTGTGATGACGCAGAAGATTCCCTGTAGCCTCCCATGTTGATTATTTTCCAAAAACTGCACATTCTGATGTGCTTAATTCCGATGACACGACGACTTGAAGTTTGTCGATGTCAAGTCGCATTATATCAGTTACAATCCGTCACTCCATCACCACACTCTTTATCCTGTCCCTTTATCCTGTCCTGTTCAATTTTCTGGTATATATATATATATATATATATATATACAGTAGGGTTAGATTTTACAGAGCATATCAATGAGCTGTTACTATAGAAACTATATAGTATTTGAACAAGCGTGTGGAGATAATGAAGATAAACCTGCTATTTTAATTACAGGCAAGAAAACACTGGAGCAGAGATATAATAAAACACAAGAGCTGGAGTGCTGGTGTGTGTGTGTGTGTGTGTGTGTGTGTGTGTGTGTGTGTGTGTGTGTGTGTGTGTGTGTGTGTGTGTGTGTGTGCAAGGGTTTTGCAAAATGTTTTGCTATTTTTAGTAACATGAATGTCAGATGATACCAAGTTGAAGTAGGCTAATTTGCAATAATAATACTAATAATACTAATACTAATACTACTATTATTACTACTACTACTACTGCTACTACTACTACTAATAATAATAAATAAACCAGGTAAATGAGAATGTAAAACAGTCCAAAGGTTAACCACTTATCACTATCAATGTTTCTGTTGTTTTTTTTTTAAATAATGACATTCAGAAACTCAAATCTGTCCAACGGCAAATTATTTTCTCTGATTGCCTTCGGCTTTAATTTTGCATTAATCCAAAAAAAAAGTAGTGGTGATGAGACACTCAGAAGACAGAGTGATGTTACAGCGTGTCACATGGACGGTGAATTATTTTAACAGCTTATCTGTTATCTCTGGCCTGCATGATAAGCACCAAGAAGAAGCACTCTACCAATAAAACACCAGAATCCAAATTCCTTCACATTTCCATACTAGTGTCTTAAACCAACAAGGCTAAATGAACCAGATAAATAAAAATTTGAAAAAATGAGAAAAGGTCATCAGTTAAGTTCCTGCTCGTGTTTATTTGTCCACTGTGGGTGAACTCATTGGGAGCATTTGCAACATAAAATAATTGTGTTTTTTTTTTTCGTGATTAAAAATAGTTGACATGCCTTTGCCTTTTCAATAGTAGAAGACGAAAAGGAGACACAGCGTTTCATGAAATGCAAAAAAAAAAAAAAAAAGAAAGAAAGAAATGTACAACCTGTCTTCTATCCATTCGTGCTCAAGACACACGTGGGTTAAGGATCGAAGCACAACATTGCAACCCTTTTGACAATCTCGAAAGAAAAAAAAACACACAGGAAATAGGACGAAGCTGTCTGTGTTTTAAAATGTCATGACAGCTGTGAGACACAAATACATTAATGCAAAATAAAATAAGAAAAAAACACCTCTAAGAAACATTTTTGGAAGAAATAAATAACTCTACAGAACGAGAAATAAAAGAAAAAAAAGTAAAGATTGTCGTCAAATGTTGCTTGTGTTACTCTCTCTCGCTCTCACTTTCTCTCTCTCTCTCTCACACACACACACACACACACACACACACACACACACACACACACACACACAAAAGACATAAAAACAAAGTTCTCCCACTTCAGTGAGAGAAGTTCAGCTTCATTCGTGTCGATTCTTCCCTTAAATATCCGCCTAGTGCTCCCGAGGCTCTACTTAAAGTCAAAGCACGTCCAAGTGGATCATTCAGGGATAACCGTGTATCTACTCTGAAGCTCTTGAGCCTCCATTTGGGACACGACTCAGTGAGTCACCCGAGTCATGAATTATTTTAACAGCTTATCAGTGGCCGGGACGATAAGAACCGAAGAAGAAGAAGAAGAAGAAGAAAATCACTCTGAATAATAAAACCAAAATCCAAACGTTTTTCGTCAATGTATATATTTAAGTATATTTCATTGTGAGAAGAAAAAAAAAACAATTCAAATAAAAATATTCTTTCTAGTACTTGCATACCAGTGTGTTAGTTAGGTAGTTCTGTTTCATATCAAGGAAAAGAAAAGAAACTTTTGCAGTTGTGTGTTGTAACAAAACAAAATGAACGAGGAAAGAATTATTTCAGGAAAGAGTGCTGTTTGTTCTAAGAAATATTGGCCAATGTTTTTGTTTCTTTCTTTCTTTCTTTCTTGCTGTACTTGAACAGATAGTCCCTCATAATCAGCACAACAACAGTAAAAGTACCATTTAACATTAAAGATCACACTTTTGATTTGACACATAAAGAATCAAACAAGAAGCTAAAAAAAAAGCAACTACATACCCTGTATTAAACCAGTACAATTACAAACTGAATAAGAGCTCTTTTTTTCTATTTTTTTTGTCTTTTCTTTTCTCTCTTTTTTTTTTTTCCAAACAGAAAATCCGGTGCAGATTAGGACTGATCAGCTACACCAACACCAACAGCAAACGGAGACATGCTCATGAACAGGGAGACTTAAAAACAAGGAGCAAGGCTTCGGTCCTACGCTAACAGACTTTATCTTTATTTGACAAATATAAGCATTAATCTTAAACAGCCAGCATTATAAATACAATTTCATTCATTCAGGATGGGGAATGTGGGATAGGGGGTGGGTTTTTTTGGGG
>JAOVVH010000029.1:2695030-2705997 GCA_028566435.1 Scorpiodoras heckelii | reverse complement strand
AATTATATAGTGTGGTGTTATAATTAGTAATAGAAATAATATAAGAATATTTTTAAAATATAAGGATAAATAAAGGGTCATTTTTTAATTATAACATTACATTCTTAATATTATAATGTTTTAATATACCAATTTCCTTATCCTAATTTGCATAAAATCATTTTAAAGAATGGCATACAACTAGTGTCAAGGTTTTTGGATTTTTCACATTTTCTAATTTACTATGAATTTTCCTAAAATATACTCAGCAATCCATTACGTTGTATAAAGTTTCGTGTTATAAATGAAACATGAAAATATAATATAAATATAGAAAGTTAAATCAAAGACAAATAAGCAGGCAAAGCAGAGCTCATGTTTAGACAGACTGTGGCAGATTTTGTGTGTGTGTGTGTGTGTGTGTGTGTGTGTGTGTAAAATCAGGTTGCAGTGCTGTGAAACTGGGATGAATGGGCTGTAATGCTTGAACACACTCCTAGTGTATGGTACCAAGTGCTATGGCGATGTTTGCACGCATACACACTTTGACCAAGTCCAGATCCATAAAGAAATCATTGAGTCAGGCAGCAGAAGGAGGGAGGGAGCGGACATGGCGCCTCCTTTATGGTTTAACAGTTGGGAGAGGGGGGGCTGGGGGTTGCTGTGGCAGAGCTCGGGTCCGAACTCCATGGTCTCCTGGAGGCCTGGTCCCATCTCCGTCTCGGTGGCCTTTGCCCGATCCTGTCATTAACGCCGAGCCATAAATATCCTCCATCAGGCAGTGGCGAGGTGACGCCAGAGGACCTTCAGTCGCACGGAACGATGTCACAACAACAGGGCAGATCGTCATTTTGGGCGTGGCGCTGAGGAGTGCATTTTAGACGTTTGGTAAAAGTATAACCGAACAAACAGCTCCTCGGTGAGGTCAGGAAGAAGTGGCCATGTTTGACAACCCCTTGACAAGTCCAGCATGTGCTGCCACCTTGTGGTGCATCCTGGGATTGAATTGAAGACTAATCAGGTAGACTGCTCTCATCATCTCCTGATTATCTCCTGATCATGAGCAGCAGGAGCTCATCAGGGTGTTAGCTAGCTAGGGTCCACGACTCGGCATCAGTCACACAGCAGGGCTCAGCGTCTGTTTACCGTTCCCCACTGAGACACGCCGGCCCACCTTCTCTAATCTCTATACAGTCAAAGTGGAGGTCTAGAGGCACGGACAGCAGGCCACGTAATGATCCCATGTGCATTTTAATCAACTAGGTAGGATTTAGGAGAAATCCAGTGTGACGAAATGTGGTGCTCTGGGAACATCCAGTTAGTCCGGGGTACATTCTTCTATCCTAGATTTCACACCCGAGTTTGTGTAAATTTATCTCAAACGTTTGGCTTCACACTGTAGAATTAGTGAGCGGATAGGGATTACACCGACTCAACCCAGCCGATTCACATTAATGACCAGAAGAGAAACCGATCCAAAACATGTTCCCAAATTAAGATGAATAAGACTAATTAGGACAAAAGTAATGGCACCCTATAACAGTGTGTATCTGTGGTACTTGACTAGCTGCAGTGGCTGAGCTGCACGACTGGCGTATTTAACACAAATTACACTTAATTTCTAGGTTTAAAGTCTAGGTTTGTAACTGTTGAGTTGCCGTTTCGTCATCTCTGTGTGCCTTGCCTTTTATGGAGTTTGGTGGGCGTCACCAAATGCAAATTCGGTCAAGGCATCTTCGAACGTTAGAATATCATGAGAACTAGAAAATCAGTGTTACTGAAACTTGCCTAAAAATCTAGAGGGAATTATTTGTTCTGTTGAGCTTACAGAAAAAACATTTACTTAAAAAAAATCATACAAAATGATTATATTAAACTGATGCATGAGGCCCAGTGTTCTTAGAGTTCAAACTAAGTCATGACTGATGATCAAGTACAATTCCAGGCTCCAGGTATACCAGGATGAAGCGCTTACTGAAGATGAATGAATGAAGTGAATCATATATGCACAGGGAAAGAATATAAAGCTCACTTTTAGCACTTTAAGCCATCACATATGGTGACATAACATGGTCATTAAACCGTCTTGGAATCGGTCATTCTGATGTTCATTCAAATGATTTGCTCCTGAGGGCGGCACGGTGGCTCAGTGGGTAGCGCTGTCGGCTCACAGCAAGAAGGTCCCGGGTTCAATCCCCAGGGTGGAGTGGAGTGGTCTGGGTCCTTTCTGTGTGGAGTCTGCACGTCCTCCCCGTGTCTGCGTGGGTTTCCTCCGGGTACTCCGGTTTCCTCCAACAGTCCAAAAACACGCATACTGGGTTAATTGGTGTCTCTAAAAGTGCTGCATGCGTGTGTGTGACTTACGATGGATTGGTGCCCTGTCTAGGGTTGATCCTGCCTTACGCCTTGTGCCGCTGGCTAGACACCGGCTCTCCTGTGACCCTGGGGACAATGAATGAATGAATGATTTGCTCCTGAAGCGTGTTCTACCTCCCCTAAAACGGAAGACGACTCTCGCCCTGACTGAGTCCCGTACCAGGCATCCCACAGCTCACACCTCTGTAGGAAATCAGCCGGGGAGATGGATAACATAACAGAACATCTACTTATCAAAAAAAAAAAAAGATCTCAGATACCGCAGAGCTGACTGTCAACACACTGACGCATGGTGATCTATTTCCTCTCCATTCACACATCCGTCTTTAAAAGTGCTCCCAATTCGGTGCTTTTGGCCGACGCAGCACTTCTTCCGATCCGCAGCGGCGGCGTCAGAGGCAGTGAAGTGCCAAGTCACAGAGTGTTACAAATCACTATTAAGGAGCGGCGTGTACTCAGGATTTAGCGGATTCAAGGATATGGAAGGCTCAGGGAGAAAAAAAAGGGAGTGAGCGTGATAAATTTCTCTGGTGAGAAGCGACTTAGCGTCAACTTATTCAACAGAAGGAGGCTCAGGGGGAAATCAGCGGTTACGAATAAAGCTTTTGAACAGCATGAAAGTGCTTTAGTGAACCTCTCAAGGCCGAGGTGCTGCAGCATCAGCCTCCTGCTGTTCGTTTTTCTCTCGGCGCTGCAAAATCCCCGTCTTCAGCTCAACTTTAATCACAGATTTGAACAATTCACTTTACTACAGAAATTCCTTATTCCTTATTATAAATCACAAGTCGGAATTATTTTGATCTAGGACATTATTGTTTCTATAGTAACAACTTCAGCGGGGACATTTATGTAAAAAAAATTTAAAAATTTAATTAACACAACGTATGATGTAAAGTGACTAAACGGAAAACAACGTCAATTAATAAATATAATACATATAATTTTTAAAAAGTAATCGCTAGTAAACCACCAGAGGAATGAAACTCTTCAGGAAGTGCTGTTGTAGGAAATTAATCCATTTCAGGGGGTTAACAGTAAGTCCACTTTGTGTCAGGTTGCATCACAGCATCTTACCATTGACTGTTTTCCTGTAACACGACGACACAAAGTGTTTTATTCCTCACACCGAATATAGAAACGGGCACCAAATGAAAGGAAAATCTAAATAAATGAGTAGAGATGCTTCCAGACAGGAGTAATCCATCAACACATCCATCAATCCATCAGTTATTTCACCTATCCATCCTTCCATCAATCTAAACATCCATTCATCCACCCATCCATCCCTTAATCAACCCATCCATCTATCAATCCTTTCATACATCCGTCCCTCCATCAATCCAAACATCCATTCATCTATCCATCCATCCATCAATCTAAACATCCATCCAACGCTTAATCAACCCATCCATCCATCCTTTCATACATCCATCCTTCCATCAATCCATCTATCCATTCATCATCAGTCCTTTCACCTTTCCATCCTTCCATCAATCAATCCTTTCATCCAGCCATACTTCCATCAAATCATGCATCAATCCACGCATCAATCTGTCCATCCATTCATCAATCCATCCATCAATCAATCCATCAGTCTAAACATCCATCCATCGCTCAATCAACCCATCCATCCATCCTTTCATACATCCATCCTTCCATCAATCCATCTATCCATTCATCATCAGTCCTTTCACCTTTCCATCCTTCCATCAATCAATCCTTTCATCCAGCCATACTTCCATCAAATCATGCATCAATCCACGCATCAATCTGTCCATCCATTCATCAATCCATCCATCAATCAATCCATCAGTCTAAACATCCATCCATCGCTCAATCAACCCATCCATCCTTTCATACATCCATCCTTCCATCAATCCATCTATCCATTCATCAGTCCTTTCACCTTTCCATCCTTCCATCAATCAATCCTTTCATCCATCCATACTTCCATCAAATCATGCATCAATCCACGCATCAATCTGTCCATCCATTCATCAATCCATCCATCCATCAATCAATCAGTCTAAACATCCATCCATCGCTCTATCAACCCATCCATCCATCAATCCTTTCATACATCCATCCTTCCATCAATCCATGCATCAATCCATCTATCCATTCATCCATCCATTGATCCAACATCAGTCCTTTCAGCTTCCCATCCTCACAACAATAAATCCTTTCGTCCATCCATCAGTCCTTTCACCTACCCATCCTTCCATCAAATCATGCATCAATCCATCCATCCATCCAATATCCTACCATGTTCTTTGGCATGTATAAAGCTACTGCTCAGTAGGTCTCTTCTGAGAGTTAAGGAAAAGGAAATTGTGATTAGCAGCAGTACTTGTGCAACTAATAATCTGATAATCATTCCACTGTAACGTGAAACTAACGTGTCACAAGACAGTTTAACCTTTCTTCAGATTAAATTCCAATTTTATCCTGGTCGGGGATGATGGATACGGAGCCTTTCCTGAGAACACTAGGCATGAGGCCAGAACCCATCCCGGATGGGAGACACACCAGAGACGGGGACTCGGTTTGCAGCTGCAGTTAACACACACTGACCTGAGAGTAGATGTGGATCTTTATTGTCTTTATATTTTATTTATCTGGTGCACTAAGAAGACGTCTGACGCGCGCTCGTTCCCTCCACACAGACAGCGGGTCGAGCTGGAGATGGTAATTTGATTACGGAACAGCCGAACGTCGCCAGTCGTTTCATTACATCTTTATTCTGCAATGCATTTCTTTTAAAAGCTCTTCACAATACAGAGTGAATGGACATTTTCCCATGATAAACATACTGAATACATCAAACATTTTTTTTAAACCTGGATCATTTTTATGTACTGAAAATAAGGTACAAAATAGACCTTTGATGTAACCATGACACAATACAACACTACCATTAAAGTACATTAGTGCATCTAAGCCTCGGATGTTAACGTTTACTGAAAATGATACAAAATATATATATATATATAAAAAAAAGGGCAAAAGTATGAAGCTACTTTTCCCTGCCTCCCCAAATGAAAAAAAAAAGTTTTGTACTGGTAATCTATAGAGTCATATGCAAATGGCTCCAATAAATTATATACCAAGTTCCACTCATTTAAAGAGCTCAGCGTGGTTAAAACACTGTCCGTAAAGAGGATACGGCGACGTGAGCTTCTAGACATGCTGAACTACACGAGCGCTGTGAATTTTGGTAAATAATTCTCTTAGGCTACAAACTTTTCTCGTCAAACTCTCATCAAACCAGCTAAACAAGAAAAGCTAAACTCCTAGTGTCCTACTTTTCATACTTACTAACCATTAAAAAAAAAATCGCCCCTGTCTGAAAGTCTCTTCTTGGCTTGATATTAGATTCAGTCTACGAAGATGAGTTCAGGATAAACAAAAAAAATAGCCGCCTGATCCCCAGAACATATCGAACGATGCTGAGATTTCTGTCTTGCACCGGTTGCCAAATCGATCACGCAGTTTCATCGTCCAGTCAGTCTTGTTTTAACGTTTTAAGACAACGGGGAGTACGATTTTAAGAAGTTTTTCAGAATCTGTGCTCTTCAAACTCGACCTCATATCCCTCCTATCCTTAGCACCTCCATCTCGGAACGTGGAATAATAATACTAAGAGTGTGTGTGTGTGTGTGTGTGTACATACTGTAATAGAGCTGGTATGTAGAGTACATCGTTACATACTGCGGCGGTGGATGGAGGTTATGCTATTTACATAATAAACGATGATTTAAAACGACGCGTCACTTGAAATGTCGTGACTGTAGATTCTAATATCGAAAATGGCAGCTAAAAGATTCTGGGCAGTTTTGATAACGACAGTGATTAGTGTTTCTCGGCTTCGCTCGCAGAAGCTCAAAGAGAGCAGAGGAAGTTTGCGTAAAAGGAAGGATGCACCGATATACGACGACTTGATTCTTGTTGGCGTCTTTATAGGCACGTGGGACTTTTCCTTTTCATGCGATTTGCATGCAAAGTTAAGTACAGTGCTGATGAGATGTTTTCAGAAGCTGTTTTTAGGTCTCGGTTTCAGACACAACACCGCGGGGCCACAGTGTGTCTATTACAGTATTTGGGTACACTTTTCTGGCCACAAGCTTCAGAATCATGAATGTTGCAATCAGCGTCACGATTTTTATGTATCGCCTTATCCGAGAGGATTTAAGGTGACGTATTCCAGATTTACCAATCGCAATCATTTGCGATCAAATGGTCTAATTCGGTTCACCAACTTGGATTAGCTGGACTGATCGGTTTACGATAGCGACGCAGGCTTGTTTTGTAATAACGTTACGTTCTGGGAACTTGAAAGAAAACCATTAAAACCATTGGAAACAGAGAGAAGTCTTCAGAAATCTGGCTGGTAGTCTGTCTTGGTTCAGATTCGGGACATCCCACTTTTTCATTTCCGATACAATATCAAGACATATACACACACACACACGGAGCCTATGCAAATTCTATAGCAACACCAGCTATACACGTCATTGGTTGTGTCCGTCAGTGCGCATATGAAGTGACAGACATCTATGGAAGTTTCTAGAGCTGTTTCCACCATGAGAATGGCGAGTTGTCACGATTTTGCGATTTTCAACACGGTTTAATAGTCGGAGCTCATGAGATGGATCGGTCGTAGCATTTCGGAGGGAGAAGCAACGTTTGGATTTTCACGTATGAGCATTTCAAGGGTGGACCACAAGTGACTACAAGAATTCCGGCAAAACCTCGAACGTACGACAGCAGTGTGGCCGTACAAAGACTCCGGGTGAACGTGAACGTGAACGTGACCGGCGTCGGCTCACATCAGCGTGAAGACTGTGCGACGTTCCCTCCAAGACCCCGTTGGGGACCTACCAAGGATTAACTGCTATACCAGTTTTAACATTCTCACACTAAGCCAATTCACTGCTGCTGAATTAGGAGCATGAACATCCTGATTATGGAGTTCTTTTGGTTCACTAGGGAAGTCCGTTTATATCATTTTAACAGCTGGAGTACTCCGTTCCCGGCTGTGACTGGAGGTCCTGATCTTTTACAAATCCTAGTGCTTTTTTTTTTTTTTTACATTCGACAAAACAGAAAACCTTCCTCTGACGGATTTGACGTCAGGCTAGCATCTTGGTTTTTCCGAAATATAAAATAACGCTCCACGTTTACGGCGTTCGATGAATGTCCCTGCTGTTACTCGTGAGAAATCGGTTCCATCCTGTTCCCAAGATCTCCGGCGCAGCCGTTAATGAAACACACATGGGTATATTTAATAACACAACGTAATACTCTGAGGAAAACCTTAACCGACCTCTGATTGGCCTAGTGTTGCTGTGATAGATAGGGGAGAGCATAACCCCGCCCACTCAGACAGTTTTTCTGTTGGGATCGGTGCACCCTTTCCTTAGCGTGTAGGTTTGTGGAAACACGGTTCGAAAGCTGAAGGTGTCCGTGCTGCACAGGTAACGACCTGTAATGTACTGTTCTGAGCTCGGAAATCTGATGGACAGAGGACTGATTAATACACTCTGATCAACCTCCCTAACGAGCAGGTTTATGGAGACTATGATAATTAAGCAGGGCACAAGACCCAATGCTTTCCTCATCTACCATGCAATGAGCTTGAACCGAAGAGAATAAACTATGATGCCCAGAAGGTTGCTTTAAGACGATAACCAAAAAAAAAAGGAAAGAACTGGCGTAACACTGATGAACATGAGCTACAGGTACAGGTGCTGCGGTGAGAAGCAAGGAAGGGTCGGAGGCCTGGAGCTCTAGTACAGCAGGATCCGCCTCTCGATAGCCTTCCGGCAGATGGGGCACTCGCTCATGCGGTCGCCGCACAGTTGGCACGTGCCGTGGCCACACATGAAGATCATGTTCTTCAGACGATCCAGACACACCGGGCACATGGTCTAGAACGAATAAAAGAAATTCCCATCACACAGGAAGGTACACTGAGCTCTGGGTGTTCTAAGACTAGTACTCTTGGCCACATGGTCCAAGAAGAGCTCAATAAAGAACGTTCTAGACAACTGGTACACATTGGTGTTTGGTTATTCTGGGATTGTAACTTAACTCAACAAAGAACCTTCGAGACAACTACATCTTGGGCCTACTCGCAAAGCAGTCATCACACAGCTGTCTACTTGTGATCAAATCACCCTACCTGCTCTTTGATGTCCTGGAGCTGCTGCTGGAGCTTCTGCACGTCGGCGTTGACGTTAGTGTTGTCCTTGTCCCTCTGCAAGGCTGGGATGTTTCCACTGGCTGCAATGCAAAGACAGGCAGAGCTCTTATCACATCAATCTCATCACATCTACTGGTAAGAGACACCCCGTCTATTGCTAACGGGTGACCACTGGGATTCAGCAGGAACCCTGACCAAAGTGGGATCCCTCTGGGGAGGTCATGAGGAAGGCAGCTAGCTAAATTCAGACTTAATTTATAGTTTAAAGTGGAAGATTGAGCTTATTGTCAGGAGCTGGAACCAACACGCGATGGTTCTGGAGACTCCAGAAAGAGCAGAGCGGCCAGTGCCAGTGCAAAGAGCTCTGCGGTCTGAGAGAGCAGGAAGGAAGTTTTGGAAAAGAGAGAATTAAAGGGGCAGAGGAAGGGAATACTTACACCAACTTAGCGCCAGATTGTTGGGCTGGAGAAGATCCTGTGACCCCCCTGCCACTGAGTTAGAGCCCCCTGCTGAGAAGCAACCAGTCACAGGGTTACATAATGCTTACGGTGCTCGGAAAGCGCTCGGGGCTAACCTAGGCTGCCCTGCAGCACAGTGTCATGAGGTACTCAAAAGCAAAGGAAAGAGAAGTCTGTTAAGGTGATATTAGGAAAAAGAGGCCTGGTTATTTCACTCCTTGGGGTTCGGGGCGTCTCGCTGATGAAACGAATCCCACACGATTCAAAGACCTAGCAGAAGTGCATACATTCAATATCATGGCGTTTATTACAGATCAAACGGCTGAGCTCAGGCAACCCGTGACCTTGAGTAACCCTCAATTCCCACCCTGGGTTATTTTTTTCCAGGCTGCCATGGTGTTCGTCATATCCACTTTTGGGCTGATGAGATGCTAAAGTCGTGAGCGTTCTAGCCTACAAGGGTGTGTGGCTACAGCTCCCAGGCAGGATCCTATCCGAGGTGGAATCTGAGAACCCGTGTGGTGTTTGTAGCAGAGAGGAGAACGCTGGCCCGTCTCTTTGAGGACGGATGACATTTTGTGGGACGCTGAACTAAAAGTGGGCCCTTATGACAAACAGAACGCAGGCATTGGGGTCAAGGGAGGGGGCTGAGATAAGAGTTACGAGCTGCATTCCTTTGTCGACTGTGTGAATGTGTGTGTGTGTGTGCGTGTGTGTGTGTGTGTGAGAGAGAGAGGGAGGGAGGGAGACAGACTACAAGACGTCAGCTTGGAAGGATCTGTCTGACATCTAAGCGTGGCTACAAAGAAACAGATCCCTCTGCAAAACAAATACCGTATAAGTGAACTTACACTAGTGTCCCTTTGAACTCAAACTAAACCAACAGAAAAATTAGACGGAGGGCCGTGAGCACTGGGATTGTGATGAATGGAGGTGAAGTATAACGTACGACAAAAAACACAACACGCTCTTGGCAAAACACAGGGCCGACAATCCTTACGGGGGAAAAAAAAAAGTAAATTGTTTGACGTAAGGTTGTGAAATCTAAATCTAAAGGAAGTACTTGGAAGAAAAAGGCCACCCTGAAAAGCATTAAATAAATTTCAATATTAGATTGAAATATTTGTGATGTTTTTAGGTTCTGTATCTTCATTGTTCCTGTGAAAATTAGTACTCGGGCAAAATGTACAACACAATCTCAAACACAAAACATAAGGATCAGGTTTTGGAAAGCTGAAACCAGTAGAGACGTTGATGCAAACATTAAACCCAAAGCTGTAGAATACAATACGATCTGGGTCGTGTGATGGCGTTGGAATGAAAGTTGAACGTTAGGAAACATATCTTTGAGCCGCGTGTTTACGGATGAGGTGGTGACCCGGCTGAAGAATAAAGCGCTAAAGCGCCGCTGCATCGCTTTCTTTTCGTACAGGGTGAGCCGGAGAGATCTGACAAGTTTCGTGTGCTTATTTCCCAGACGCTAGTGTGATTAGAGTAGTGACTGGTGGGGGAGCTCGGTCGATGCCGTTTTTTTGTCAACAAGGAGCAGCGGGTCAACGCAACATCGACAGCGCGTTCGCTGTTGAAACGTTTGTTTTTTTAAAAACGGCGACTCTGCGATTGCTATTTCGCATCAAGTCCGATATTCCTCGTCCACGCCGCTGTGCCGTCTTGGAACACAACTGAAAATTGGGTTTACGTAACAGCGCGAAAACGTGAAAACGAAACCATTCGGGAGGTCACGTAGTCTGGACGGCAGGAAATGATGAAAGAGCGCGTACATCTGTAATGAGTCGTTCAGCTAGGAGACATTCTCTTGCTTTGGGAAGTTGATTGGCATAAAAATGGCTGGTTGTATTGTCAAACAAAAGTTATGATTAATTATCGTGTTATTTCATTTCTGAAATTGTCTGTCAGCTCTCTCTGGCTCACCCTGTGTGTGTGTGTAT
>JAOVVH010000029.1:2546348-2559100 GCA_028566435.1 Scorpiodoras heckelii | reverse complement strand
TGTGTTGTACTGGTGTGAGTGGATCAGACACAACAGTGCTGCTGGAGTTTTTAAACATTGTGTTCACTTACTGTGCAATCTATGAGACACCATATTGCTCCACCCTGTAGATGTAAAGTCAGAGACTGTAGCTCATCTGTTGTTGCACACAGTTTGTATTAGTCATCCTCTAATCCTTCATCAGTGCTCACAGGATGCTGCCTACAGGATGATGGTGACTGGACATTTTTTGTTGGTGGAAGGGTTGTGTAGACATTTTACATCTACTGTACACTGAAGTACCAGAAAAACTGGCACTGGAGCCTATGCAAAATCCACAGCAACGCCACCTATGTTTGTCACTGGTTGTGTCCGCCAGTGCGTATATAAAGCGATCAACATCTATGGAAGCTTCTAGAACTTTTTCCGCCATGAGAATGGCAAGTTATCAAGATTTTGTGATTTTCAATGTGGTTTAATAGTTGGAGCTCGTGAGATGGGTCACAGCATTTCGGAGGTAGAAGCAAAGTTTGGATTTTCATGTATGAGCATTTCAAGGGTGTAACGTGACTACAAGAATTCCGGCAAAACCTCGAACTTACGACAGCAGTGTGGCCGAAAAAAGACTCCGGGTGAACGTGAGCAGCGTTGGCTGGCTAGAATCGTTTCACATGATAGGTGTGTAACACTGCCTCAAGTAACATCGGAATTCAATGCTGGGGCCTCAACAAACATCAGCGTTAGGACTGTGCAACGTTCCCTCCAAGATCCCGTGGGGGACCTACTAAGTGTTAACGTGTATACCAGTTTTTCTGGTACTTGTATGTTTGCAATCTAACCACATTTAAAGTTGCAGTGATTTATTTGTGAGCTAAAGTTAAATAAAACCGAGTTCATGCTTTTTTATGCCTCAACTTTTGAGCAACTTTTGCTTTTATCTGTAGTCTATAAATATTTTCATGAAAAAAAACAACAACTACCAACCATCTGAAGAATTACACACTCGTTCAGCAGCTCTACTCTACTCTTTTCTTTGAGAGAACTTTCTGGAAGAACTTAAGCCAGGAACGTCGCATGGTATTGGCAGCAGCACACACACATACACACACACACACACACACACACACACACACACACACACACACACACACACACACTCACAGACCATGTTGTCCAACAGTAAGTGTGGCCCACTGGAGCCTATTTCATCCACTCAGTCTCAGGGCCAGATTTATTTTTAAAAAAATATTTAGCACATCTGAAAACGGTTTGCATTTGCAATTTCAGTAGCATGATCAATGACCGTTGTGCGGAAAACAGCTTAAGCATTGACTGTCTCTGCTGCACTGGTGTAAAGCTGTGACTGCGCTAAATGCGTTTAGAAATCAGGCGCCATTCGTCACACTGCGTTCAGCCTCCTTAAAGTGTTATATTTGGCTTCGCTTGCATGAATTCACATCAAATGACCTCCTCCATTAGTAATTAGGCAGTGTAAATAGAGTGCTGGGATCGCTCTTTTACACCTGGCGGGCTGCTAATGGCGCTCCTGTTCCACTCTCATTAAAATGGAGGATCGTTTCTTTGCATTGGCTCGGGCGCAGGTACGCTTTAGGAAGCTGATGCAATTCATTAAACGACAAGACAACAAACCCGTGCCACCATTAGAGTGAAGTAAATAATATGCACCAGTCGCTGTTGAGTACAATGACTGTAATAACTATTGAGGTAACCAATAGACCACAGTTCGGTTTTTATTTTTTACAGAGCGTGTGTGGAAGATTCAGCACACTCCTGCCTGGCTGGTCAGATAGCCTTTTAATAGGGATGACATCATCCTGTAAAGGAACCTGACCTCTCGTAAAGCCACAAACCCCGGGCCCGGTGCCCTCCGTCCTCCGATTCTCCTCACAAAACCAGACGCGTGCAGCATCTGAGGCATCTCGCGCTCCAGATCTTCCACTTGGCCTCACATTCTCCTGCACCGAACGACTGTAAATCAATTACCAGAGACAGTGATGTTTCTTTACTCAAGTAAATGTGCAGTTAGTCATCTGAATAAATCCTCTGGGCCAAGTTGAAAAGCATAAACTCAACCTTACTTACAGTGTAAAAGGAAAAAAGATATCTGTCTCAATTTCAAACCGTGAACTGATTTTGGTAAATTCAAAACCAAGGAGTGTGAGAAGACATTAGCTGATGCTTACATACCGCAGCTTTATTTCTCATCTCTCATGTTAGCTAGCATGATAATAACTCTGTTTGAATGCTTACAGCCAGCGAATACTGATAAAAAGAGTCCACGTAGCAGGGGATGGACTACAGTGACGGGTATTAAGTGTCATTCTAGTTTAAATGCGTTAGGAATTTAGATCAACTCTGACGCTAAAACGGTGCCTTATAACTCGAGAGAAATTTAGCGATGTTTGAAAATGTGTAGAAAGTCTAGCAATGTAGAGGTGAAGGGAAATGAAAGGGAAGGAGAGATACTCGAAAACCAAACCTAACTAATAGTACTTGAGTGGAGGAACTGTGCATCTTGTAGTTCAGGATTATTCAATTAAAACTTGTGAAGATCCAATGACATGCTTGTAACACTCTGGATAAGCCGCTAGCATGACCGAATGGTGACAAGTTTTACCTTCTAAGACTGAACCGTTAGTGAATAGCTCATGGCTATGCTAATACATACACTGAAGTACCAGAAAAACTAGTATAGCAGTTAATACTTGGTAGGTCCCCCATGGGATCTTAGACGGAACGTTGCACAGTCCTCACGCTGATGTTTGTTGAGGCCCCAGCATTGAATTCCGATGTTACTTGAGGCAGTGTTACACGTCTATCACGTGAAATGATTCTTGACAGCTGACGCTGGTCACGTTCACGTTCACCCAGAGTCTTTTTACAGCCACAGTGCAGTCGTAAGTTTGAGGTTTTGCCGGAATTCTTGTAGTCACGGTTCACACTGGAAATGCCCTTGAGCTTTTCCCTCAGAAATGCTATGACCCATCGCACGAGCTCCAACTATTAATCCGTGTTGAAAATCACGAAATCGTGATAACTTGCCATTCTCACGGCAGAAACAGCTCTAGAAGCTTCCATAGATGTCTATTGCTTTATATACACACTGGCAGACATAACTGAAGACGTGCACAGGTGGCGCTGCTGTGGATTTAGCATATATCAGTGTATGTTCTCCACCTCCTTCCGCATACACGGGACTTTCCATTGTATCGCTAGCCAAATTTTTTTTAACAAGCCATGTCATAAATTTGATAATTGTATCAGAGAGTGTAAATAAACTGAAAAATCTATTAAGGTCTCCAATTAATGAAAATTCTTCTATTTTTCTGTCTCTAGCTTGTAGCTTGCTAGATTGGCCACAACAGGGAATCTGCTACAGAAGCTACTACAGTACACATCTGGACCATGGTCCACCAGTTGACTTGAACAAACCTAGTTTTAGCTTTATCACTAAAGAAAACAGTCCTAAATGGGATTCTTCAAAATGGAAAGCATTATACTTACTATATTAAACCAACCATGCAATAGCCAACAATGCTAAAATTCCAGTGAAAGGCCCCTTCAAGAAAAACCTGTAGCAGCCTGTGAAAGCTCATCTCTTCTCAATGTTAAATGCGCATATGGACAGAGTTTTCTTCCCATGCTCTGCATTCATTTCTTCCATATTTGTGCACGTTATCTGGAAGCTTGTGGATACAGATGGAGCGTAGCGGTACCTGGAAATCATGGAGGCAGTGCAGCCAGTTTTTCGAGAGGTTATGTAATACAGTAACATTTTTTTAACATGTGTATGATGTTACTTCGCTTTTGCGTCTTTCTTAACAGGTACATTGTTAGTACGACCTCCTCCATCACGATGTTTGCTTTTGTTAGAACTTTGGACTCTGAGTGAGCTGCCATCTACTGGATGTATTGCTTAACATCCAATGCATGGAAGTACACTGAAGTACCAGAAAAACCGGTACTGGAGCCTATGCAAAATACACAGCCAGTGCATATATAAAGCGATGGACATCTATGGAAGCTTCTAGAGCTGTTTCTGCTGTGAGAATGGCAAGTTATCATGATTTTGTGATTTTCAGCACAGTTTAATATTTGGACCTCGTGAGATGGGTCTTAGCATTTCAGAGGTAGAAGCAAAGTTTGGATTTTCACATATGAGCATTTCAAGTATGAACCGTGACTACAGGAATTCTGGCAAAACCTCGAACTTACGACAGCAGTGTGGCCGTAAAAAGACTGGATGAACGTGACCAGCGTCGGCTAGCAAGAATCGTTTCACGTGATAGACGTGCAACACTACTTCAAGTAACATCAGATTTCAATGCTGGGGCCTCAACAAACATCAGCGGGAAGACTGTGCAACATTCCCTCTAAGATACCGTGGGGGACCTACCAAGTATTATTCTGGTACTTCAATGTATGTGAGAAGTGATGAGCCTTAAGTGTGTCAGCATTTCCTAGTTGCTATGAAGAAATTCCTTAAAAACGAAAACGTCTGTCAAATGTTAAATATCAAGTATAAATTATAAAAACAAAGAAATAAAAAAATCTATTCATTCAATGCATATTACATGTTTTGAACTCCGTTTTATTTTCTCTGGCCTTGCTTAAAGGTAAAATTCAGGTATAAGTGGGTTTTCGCTTCCATCGTCCCACCCAGGCATCCAGCCAAAGTGACCAAACTCCCTGGTCGCTCTTTAATTCTACTTTAATACACTAAGCACTTCCTCCTCTGGCTTACAGAAGTCCCACTGGCTCCTAATTCAGCCGTTCTGTTTCAGCTCGTCTTTACCAAATCAAACGCTTCTGAGGAAGAAAGAAAAAAAGAACTTCAAGAACTACTGACCCTTCTGACTTTTCCTACAAATGCACAAAACAAATGGCGATAGAACATGAGGTGCTTTGTGCACTGGAGTAATGGATCAATTTCTCCATCAATTACTCCAACTCTAAACACTGAGCCGATGTTACGTAAAAGGCCGAGACGGATGTAAATCACGGCAAGCCTCCGGCCATGGTCAGCATCAGAAGCGAATGGACGATGGAAACGTCTGGTACACGTACACTGAAGCTACCTGGACGTGTTTCAGAGGGCTTCATCCAGAGTTCAGTCCTGTAGTCACGAGTTAAGAGCAATGATCGTGGCCTTGCTCTACCCCACTTAATCCAAATTGAGAACACATCTTGTTATGGAGAGTCCAGGTCTGCTTGCAATTAATGTCCAAACATGAGCTATGGCAGTACACAGCAAAGCGGCGGGAGTGAAGGGGTGCCGTATTTACATTCAAGAGCTGCATCGGGACATGAAATCATTACGAACAATGCACAGCGATTTTCAAGGATCATAACAAACAAAAGAGCTCGATCGGAAAGTTTATAAGCTTTCATTTACAATGCTATTACGATATAATGTTATTACACAGCTTCAGCCATCGGTTCACACGACCACATTTTTACAAATCAACCTCATGCATTTTGGAATCTGGTTGATTTCCTTTCGCGAACTCCGAGTCCAGATTGTTACTGATGATTATATTAGAATTAGCAGCAACATTCGTCCTCTGTGACCTCGTCATAACTTATTTAATGCAGCAAGATATGAAATCTGTGGAGACTTACTGTATAAGGAACAGCTTATACCAGAGCGCTGTTGAATTTTTGATTGTGTTTGGCCAGAAAGTTGATTTATTTTCTATTATATCAGCTTTGACAGTAGTGCAGCTGCAATCCACAGGTTTATATTAATACGCTTGTTCTAATATGTTATTGCTCATTCACAGGGACTTATACAGTGAATGCCAGACATAAAAATAAAATAGATTTAAAAAAAAAAAAATCAGTGTAATTACTGATATAGAGAAGTTTTCTGTAAGGAAATGTCGAATCGAAGGAGTCTCCAGTGTCAGCGCTTTGAAACATGGGACATTCTTCAGGATATTCAACAACAGTAAGAGTAACTATAAATAGATCAAATGTACATCAGGAGGTGAAGTTGTAAAAAAATAATTAACTTATTACCTAAGTACTTTCCTAAAACTACACAGTTTAATCCATTTTTGGATTCCTTTGCTGGGATTTGCCAACTTATATATCTATAATCACATTCGGGATCATCACTGATGATTATCTTCTCAAATTAGTAAATAATTACTAATGAATGTTACTAATCTTATGTTCTTTTCCTATATCAGGTTGACAAAAACATGTTATGACACAGATAATCTACACCGATCAGGCGTAACCTTATGACCACCTCCTTTTTTCTCTACACTCATTGTCCATGTTCTCAGTTCCACTTCCCATATAGCTGCACTTTGTACTTCTACAATTACAGACTATAGTCCATCTGTTTCTCTACATACTTTGTTAGTCCCCTTTACTCTGTTCTCTAATGGTCAGGATAGAATAGACTACTACTGGGTCCAGAAATGACAGTGTCCACTATATTTAAAACAAAAAAAGGTGATTTATGGATTCCCAAACCTGCACACGCTCTGGTAAGACCCATCATGCTCATAAGTAAGTCTGGATCCTTCTCATAAAGGTGTTTAAAACATCATGAGTCGTATGAGAATGGAGTGGATCCATCAGGAGTCTGTTCATACCTAAATCACAGACTTAATGCAGGTAAATCCAGAAGGATGTTTAACACTTTGCCACCTCAGAACCTGGCAGTACATAAAACAACATCCAGGTGTGTGTTCTAGCCTTAAAGGGTTTTTATAAGACCCTGGGGTGGCTTTAAGTGCTCCAGCATGAGTGATCACAGCATGACCCATATGGCTCGCGTTGGGGTTCCTCTCCACTCACACCCCTTAACCCCTACCCACAATCCCACCAAGACAGCGCAGATTAAAACAGGAGAACCTGCTTTGTTGTTCTTGAAGAACACCTGCAGCCCACCCTGGAGCAGTTTTAAAGGAAACCTTGGGCATGAAAAGGCCCCAGAAAAGGGTTGAGACCCACAAGTTTGGTGTGTACATGACTGTTTAAACCCAGTAGCATGTTAAATCGTGTCATGTGGTGGAAATGTGGAGCTTGAGGATGATAGGTGAAGGGGAGATTTGGGGCTGGAATGAGCTTGTAAATTCACAGGAATCTTCAGACGATCTATTGTGTAACTACTGGAATTTGTTTTCCGTAATTTTTGAATTCATCTGTCCATTGTTAGATATCCATGTCCTTTAGCTAAAGGCTATTATAGCATGTAGTTATGTAGGTTTCCATGTATAATAACGTACACAGGACTTGTACAGTGGATGCGTGATCAGTTTTAATCCAACTAATTTGGGAAAATGGATCTTCTCTGGCTTCTCTTTCTTGCTTTCTTGGCTTTCTCTCGCTTTACAGCTATCCATTCTTTCATCCACTTATCTAACTCCAGTTAGGACCTGTTCATTAGTTACAAATTCAGATCCAGTGTATTGGTTTCATTTGCTTCAAATCTGTGCTGATCGACAGCCCCGTGTGTGGACACCTGCCCAGAAGGCCCAGTCAATAATCCAGCCCTGGTGTTGGAATACAATCCAGTATTGGGGTGATAGATAGAGTCAAACGTTTGCTAAATGGTCACACGGAGTCTGGTGTTTGTGTTAGGAAATCACTTCAGTTGCAATTCCACAAATGAGACAAAGACGCATTCCTTTATAGTTGAACATGTCTAAAGCATTACTTATTGACCTGGGCTTACCATAAACGTCCTCGTTGGCGTTGGTTCATCACATCTGGCCAGGATTTTCGCTTTTCTCCGGCTGAGCCTCAGCTGTTCTATGGCTGGAGGCTTGACGAACATAACATACGGTTTGAATTCGGTTGTGTACACCGACTTTACAGCCTCCAGACAAGACGAGAAAACAGTTTGGTTAGAGTATTAGGAGACATTCGCTACATTAGTCATTAAATCATTAAACTGGCATCCGCCGTGCTGACGAGAGCTCTGCTTTTGTTTCCATTCGGCCCGCCGTTCAGCCGTGCCGACTTCGATGCCTGCTTCGCTCGTCAGCCATCATGCCGTTTCATTTCCTAATACCACAATTTCATTTCTCCTTATTGCACCAGATACTAAATAAGAAGAACGCCGTGAAGAGGAGAAAAACTTCATGGAACATTTGACCAAGGCAGTCGCAGGATGATGCGCCATCGTTTCACATACGATGCCTGTGGTGTGTGTTCAGTAATATAGCGAGGACGCTGCTATAAATGTTACAAGCTGGTGAAAAATAATCACACCAGAGGAAATGTACCAACTGGAGAGGGGCTGACAGAAGCTCCCCGAGCAGAATGACATAATTCCTGCCCTTGCCCTCAGCTCCAAAATCAACAAACATGACATGTAATATAGACCTCCCTCTCTCTCTCTCTCTCTCTCTCTCTCTCTCTCTCTCTCTCGCTCTCTCTCTCTCAGTGTATGTGTATAAGAGATCTCAGGACTTGTCATGATCAGCATGTTTGTCCCAACTCTTTAATAAGCAGTTATGGAATAATACAGGGCTTCTCTTGCCACATGAACTGTTGATCCATTTAGCCACAAACCCCAACTTTCTACCACTCACATCCAGCAAGCAGACCTTGCTCTCCACTAGAACCTTACGGACCGAACCTTGGCGCCGTAGTAGATCCCATCATGTCGTCCGAACTATAAACCTGAGCAGTTTTTTGAAGCAGGAAATATACATGGGAATAAACATAGACCTGTTGGGACCAGCCATGGGATTTGAACTAATAATCTCTCTTACTAGTACAGAACCTTAAACCTTAAGCCACCATTCTAGAGACTGGATATACTGCATCCTGATGGATGATATATGGTGATTAGAGTAGCCCTGGACATTGATCTTAACATTGAAATTATAAAAGAACATCCAACACACATAACTAAGAAACCTTGGGAGGACCCAGACTCAAAAAGGGACCGAAACCTCCTTGGGCGGCCGAGCTGCTGTACGTAACACAGTTTAAATAAACAGAAGATAAATATAAAATGAACAGAGAAAACATACTTAAAGAAAGCATAATAATTCAAGTAAAATATGATATGTAAGCTAATAGATTAGAGATAATGCAGTCGTATGGACAGTATAAGAGTAAAGTATATGAGAATATAAGAATCTGCAATTTCAGGGTCAGTACACAGTATTATTGTAGGATCTGTGCACAGCAGGAAAGGTTGATTGATAAGGCACTGTAATACGTTTTTGCCAGTCACACTGGACCTAATAAACCTGAATACGACATCAGGTTTGATGTATAATGTGCAATGATAGCGATAGTACAGTGTAGACTGTACAGTCATAACACCTACTGATTTGTACACTGTAAAAAAAAGCAAAGCTTGGAGTTTTTCCTTGTATTTCAAAATGACAGTAAATTATATTAAAATTACGAGAATAAACTGTTTATTAAAATGTCGTGATTTAGATATCTGTTTTTTAACAGCTTTTAGATGACACTTTCAACAAAACTACCTGTAAAAACACAGTATTCTTTATAAAAACTTTACAGAAAAGCATTTTCTGTAATTTGTATGATATGAGTACAGTTAACCTACATTTAAAGAAAGAAAATGCTTTTATTTTGACAGTTTATTAATGTATTTAAATAAAAAAAAAATTGACAGATCTTTTTTGCAAAAGTTCAGACAGTTTATTTAAAGTTGGGCTTTCATCATGCAAAATTAAAAATCTATTGTTTGTTTTCTGCGTAAAACGGTGTTTATGGTAATATAGATTAGTATGGTACTTTATGGTATGGTTTCACTTTACTTAAGTTTTCCTTTTTTATTCGTTTGTTTTTTAAAATCTTTTTTAATCCTAGATGTTAACTATGGTAAATATAATTACTGTTTTTTTACAGACATTTTCTGGCACCCCTGCTACTGTTTTTCACAAGTCAGTATATAAATACAAAAACAAAATGTAGTCATATCAGTGTGTGTCATCCGTCTGCACCACTATATAATGGTAAACAGTGAAGCGTAGCAGAAATGGAGCCCTTGTTGTCATAAGTTCGAGGTTTTGCCGGAATTCTTGTAGACACGACACCCTTGAAATGCTCATATGTGAAAATCCAAACTTTGGTTCTACCTCCGAAATGCTGTGACCCATCTCACGAGGTCCAACTATTAAACCGTGAACTTGCCATTATCACGGCAGAAACAGCTCTAGAAGTTACCATAGATATCTATCGCTTTATATATGCACTGGTGGATGCAAGCAATGATATGCATCCACCTGTGCACCATTGTTATGTATTTTGTATAGGCTCTGGTACCAGTTTTTCTGGTACTTCAGTGTAAACATAGTAAGAAAGAAAAGCTACGGTCACTAACGCCACTCCTTGTTTTATAACGCGAAGTCTACAGGTTTACAGAGAATGCTTTTTTTTTGCTACACACATTTATGCAAATGATCAAATCCATGAACATCTAACCAATCAGGACAAGAAGGTGTGTCCACTTGCCTGTCAATCACATTACCTGTCAATTCCAAAAGCCCAATTTCCTGCACTAGCTTTCAAATGTTCTGTTTGCGTCCGGACTGGTTCAGGTTTCGAGTTACAAAACCTACCTAAAATCAAGGACTACAGTATACCTTAACTTGCACGTGCCAGTCCTTATGGAGCTGTACTCGTGACACCACATTGTCACAAGAACATCCAGAGCTTTAGGAAGTTTACACGTAATCCTGAGCTCGGCCCCGATCCGTCATCACCTTTGACTGACAGATCTCTGTTAAAGTGTGGAAACTGGAAACGCATGCTGTACGAACTACAGCCAGATTGACTGTGGTTTGATCGTCAGTCTGCCGCGTTCGTCCATTTGCACGTAAATGTTGCACGTGAGCGCGGCAAAGCTCTCAGCCTGTTCTACACGTGCGTGTACGCAGCGAGGGGAAACTGGGAAGCGGCCCAAACCGTCGTCGAGCTGCCACATCTTACTCCTCTCTGGTTTCACGTTTGAGATAATAATGCTCCGGGCTTCCACCGGAGCGAGCAGTACGATCGTTTGAAGTAGGTTGTAGCATATTTTTCAGGAGATCATGCTTCCAGACGTTTTGGCACTGGGCGGCTTTATCTAATCTGCAATGTTACACTTTAAATTGGAGCCACCTGTCTGGGCCATCCGTGGAGGGAGGGTGCCAAAACTTCCAGTACAAGACTCGTGAGGAAGATAAAGCATGGAAATGCTCTGCTTTCCATAAGATTGTCAGTTTAGCGCAGAAAACAAGCCAATTCATGGCTCTGGCACTGGAATCCATGGATTATCCGATTTTGAAATAAAGTGAAAGGATAACTTTTGAATTCAGCCATGCACACAAAACACATTTCACAGCGCGTGAATCATTCTTACAGTGGGTGCAAGTTTTCCATCATATTCCCACAGGGGGAAAAAAAGATGACTTGCAATTGTTTGTATAAGTGTTTTAAAGTGGACAGACAAAAGAACTTCTTTTGGATCTGACTCCGAATGCTGGGCAGAGGGAATTTTTGGGGTTGAACCCTCTGGAAATATTTCAGGACAGTTCCAAATGCTTATTTCTAGGTGGGTAACAACACACATACAGCACAAATCATTATATACTTTGTGTGTCAAGTAACACTGTCCTGTTGCAATAATAACGGTCATCACAATTCCTCCATATTTAATTTCCCCACATCGAAAGAATGCATCTCTCAGTACATTTAATCACATTTAATTGCCCACTAGTTTCTATGCATGACAAACGAGATCGACCAATCAGAATCTCCTTTCTGTTTGAAAGGTACTAGCTACACCTAGCTAGGCACTCGCTAAGCTCTGGGATATAAAGATGCTAAGATTAAAAGCAGGCTGCACTTCCTTAAAATTTAGCACTCAGGTTTTTAATTAGCATTAATCCTAAAAAGCATTCTCATAATCCATAGTTGGGGTCAGGACACAAGCACAAGGACCACAGGGATGAACTATAAACTGAAAACAAAAACACAAGCAACCTCGGGAAGGACAGAATCAAAGAACATAACTGATAATGTTACGTACATTTACACTGGATGAAGGAACTCGGAGCAGGTGCACACATTAGGTGACTTAGACTTAGACGTCGCCAATCCACGAGACACTCTGTGTAACTGTAGGTCGACATGTCCAATACGGATTATAAGGTTTGTGTCTTTAGGTGTGGATTTACCTTTCCCTTTGTGTTAGCGTCCCCTGAAGTGGGGTAGACTCAAAGGACTTTTTGGGCAAAATGGTTTTTGGCAAAAATTCTGACATTTTTATGGCAAGCTGGCCTCTAGGCGGTGCATTACCCTAGCACTTTATGATTCATTTGTGGAGTAGCGCCACCTAGTGAATCATGTTCAAAACAAAAATCCAGCACTTCACTAGCCAAGATCTTGGGCTGGAAAGGCTCAAACTTCAGATGAGGTTACTTTGAAAGTAGAATTTGTGCTTTTACACAAATTTAAGATTGAAATTAAATTATAACTTTAAGTAAAAAAATTTGAAAATCCTTAAAATCCTAATGCAATTATCATGGATGCTAGTTAACCAGATTTTCTATACTTGTTATTCTATGCTGAAGATAAAACACAAACTCAATGCTGTTATGTCCAACCGTGCTCCTCTTATAACATCGTTTTCTTCGGAGGCGGTACGGTGGTGTAGTGGTTATCAGTGTCGCCTCACAGCAAGATGATCCGGGTTCGATTCCTGGTCCGGGCCGTTCTGTGTGGAGTTTGCATTTTCTCCCCGTGCTTGTGTGGGTTTCCTC
>JAOVVH010000029.1:2476103-2491040 GCA_028566435.1 Scorpiodoras heckelii | reverse complement strand
GTTGGCCATGCGATGGACTGGCGACCTGTCCATGGTGTACCCCACCTTCGCCCGATGACGCTGGGATTGGCTCCAGTCCCCCGTGACCCCGACTAGCAGGACAAAGCGGAAGATGATGGATGGATGGATGGATGGATTCCTCCGACTCGTCTGAAGAGTCGTTTGCCAAAGAATCGAACGTGGATTATTTCGATCACGTGAACTCTGGAGTCGACTCTGATTCTGATCCGAGTTGTTCATTGTGAAACTTTTCACTGAAACACGAAATGAGAAAAGTATTATAAAGGTATTACAAACACTGCATTCAGAACATCCATGGTCCCTTTGTGCCTTTGCTCATTTTTATGTGATTCATAATGAACCACTTTTAAACGACAGCCTAGCTTGGATAGCAATAGAAAAAAAAGTGAAAGTGACACATTTTTGTCACTGTGCTTGCACACAGCGAAATTGAACCTCCGCATCTAACCCTGAGACACACTAGGGGGCAGTGAACACACATACCCGGTGCAGTGGGCAGCCCTAGCCGGCCAGCCCTAGCCGAGTCCTGTCGGCTACGGGAATCGAACCCGGGGCCTTCCGATCACGGGGCAGACACCCTAACGACAAGACCCCGACTGCCCCGTACGCATTACTAATAATAGCATTACGATTTCTCGTTTGACACGTTGTATTTGTTTTACAGAGTACTTCAGATACTTCGAAAGAAATCCTTCTTGTGTTAAGATGTGAAGGAATGTGTGTGTCGGGTTGTCCTGGGTTTGAGTCAACGTCATCGTGTGATGAACCGATTCCGAATCGAGACGCGGAGTCAAATCTGTAGTCCCGATAGATTAGATAAGGATTCGAGTCAGTCGGTTCGGAATCGACTCACAGATCCAGTGACTCGTCCATCACCGTTGTGCGGCGCTACTGAGTACTGAGTATGAGTATGAGTATGATGATGATGATGGACCGTCGGCTTTCTCGCGAGTAGCACAGCGGCTTGACAACTTTTCAGTTTATTTCCCTTTAAACCTTTTGTATTCAGACGGTTTGTGAGGCTTTTCGGTCGAGCTGGGCGTTAAAAGTCGAGCTGTAACGCTGACGCACTCACATGAAACACGGCTTTAATGGTAATGCATGCGCGGAAACAGCCGAGACTCACTGATGGGTAAAGATATGAACATTTTCTACCTCCGCTCTTCTTCACGTCTTATTGCTTTTTAAGGCTCTGAGCAGCTCCACACATTAGACCAGAAATCATCTGACTTGAGTTGGCACTAAAAAAAGTGGAGCGCTTGTAGTTAGCTAACAACGCACAAGTGCTAACGTTAGCAAAGCAGGCTAGCTTTTATAGGCGTTAAAAAAAAGTTACCCAGCGCCGCTTCCTCATCAACTTTCTCCTTGTTTTCTCTTTTTCCCCTCACAGGTGTAACGAGCGAAGGGATTACCAGTCTTACCAGGTAAGTCTAAGACTAACTAGAGATACAAACAAGCCCTGGAGATGCTAACATGCTGCATATAATCTCGTAAAATAAAGTATTTAGCCAGCTAAGCTAGCTAGCCGAAATAAGCTAGCAACATACGGGCCCTGTGCTAGTGTCTATGTGTTTTGCTGCCTTGTCGCTAGCTTAGGCTTGGGCCGCATCCTAAATGGCGTCTCGCTCCCTATACAAGTGCACTCCGTAGGGCGGTGCGCGCGCGGCGTCTACGCCGTGACTAGTGCACTTGATTTGGGAGGTGTATTTATTTGGGACGTGGCCCTAGTTTTTTTTTCAGTTCAGTCGCGTTAGTTAGCTAGCTGACTAGCGAGTCTTTTTTTTTGTTGTTGTTGTTGTTGTTGTTTTTAATGAAATATACAAATACTAAACTGTGTTGCACTTTGAGGTTGCGTTGTTGTATAAAAACAGAATTAGCAAGGTTTTGTAGTTAGCACATAGTGGCTCTCTAGGAAAAAAAAGAGTAATTATAAGCTAGCTAACCTGTCTAACTATGTAGGATAATGATTAGTTATGTGCTAAAGGTAATTTTATAACTAGTTAGTTAGTTAGTTAAGTTATGCAAGAATGAAATGACTGAGTTTTGCAGCAGTCTGTTTGCTTTAGCTGTTTTATTCACAATACAGACTGTAAAAGTGTTAAGGTGAGTGTTAAGGTGAGTATTAAGGTCAGTTCTGGAGCACATCCTACTAATCAGGAGTGTTTTATACCCTCAGGTTTTAATATACGACTCTGTAATCGCTGTCGTATTGATCTTAACGTGTTGCTTCGCATCGTTCAGACCCTCAAGTACCAATCCAAGAGTCAGTCTGCAAACGAGCACCGTCATGACAAGCTCCACAACTCCACGACGGACCAGACTCCACCGAGCAAGATCCCACGGCGGTCCGACAGTCCGGACGGCAAGCGAGGTGATGGAGACGGGAGAACACCTCACGCACACCACCGACCCAGAGAGAGCAGTAAGTCTCGAACGGGACGGACGGAAAACAAACCCCTTCCCCGTCTGTCTTCCGTCTGTGCTGCCTTCAGGTTCTCCTGACGTGGTTGTGCTGATCCGTTTACCGCCGGTTCTTCTGTTCTCGTGTGTCTCCTCGACACGTTCGTGTATTGTTCCATCACGGCACGTAGGATCTAATGTGACCTAACTAACTAAACAGCGAAACAGGTAGTAGGAACAAGTCCGGATCAGAATACACCCTGAAGCTCCTGCTTACGGTTCCCAGGATCATCCATGTCTAACCTTTATTAACAGTAATCTCGGTTGCAAGTGAACGCAGCATAACGGCACTAACTAGTGTGACCGGTGTGGTCATTATTAATCCTGAGATTTCTCAGTTTGTTGCAGATTTCGTTTAGTGATCAACTGGGTTTTTTTTCCCGTCTTGAAGAACATAGAAGCAACATTGAAGCACAAAATAAACTATTCTTTCTAACATGTAGTTAACGAGTAAGGAATTAAAAAAATGCCCTGTCGTGCTGTTTATTGGGGTGGTGGTGGTGGGGTGTCTCGGGAACAACGACAGGTTGTTGGGCAGAAAAAGGATTATTTTCCAACAGCACCACATCCTGATGTGTAAAACTGATGATTAAAACTGACAGTAACATGCCAGTGGTTGCAGCTGTCTATGTATTAAATAGTGACACTTTGTCTATTTATAGTTACGTGTTAATGTTGTGAAACATCCTTAAAATGTGTTGGTTTCTTTTCTTGTTTGTAGCAGCTGCTATTACCGGTTTCTTACTCTCTCTCTCTCTCTCTCTCTCTCTCTTCTGCTGTTATTAAACTAAACAAAAATAAAAGCCCAGCATGTTGTGTTAAACTTGATTTTTGTAAGAAACATATTTATAGCGCTTGAAAAGCACTATCTTGTTATCCCACATACTACTTCTTATAGTTATTATAATTATTCCGGTTCTTCAACACACTTCTGCGATTAGTACAGCCCGAACCGATTAACGTACAGACCCAGTCCAAACAACGTTGCGTAGATAATCATGCTGTGTGGTGTGCCATCTGTTTTTAGAGTCAATCTGATTTATAGTATTTAATAAATTCGATTTTGAAAAATAAAAATGTCCTATAGGAATGAATGGGGGCCATGCCCCCACAGGTCATTGATGACGTCACAGTAGGCTGATTTCTGCCCTTTTCAAGCACTATATATTTCCTTCAGGAAATGCAAATCTAGTTATTATTATTCTTCCACACAATTCTGCGATTAATACAGCCCGAACCGATTAAAGTACAGACACCGTTCACACACCGTTACATAGACAACGGCGATGTGTGGTGTGCTATGTATTTTTTGAGTCAATCTGATTTATCGTTTTTAATAAATTCGAGTTTAAATAAAGTCGAAATTTCCCATCGGAATGAATGGGGCCACATACAGTCACGTGATCAAGCCCCCCGTAGGTCACGTGACCATGCCCACCATAGGCCATTGATGATGTCACAAAAGGCTGATTTCAGCACTTTTCAAGCACTGTGTATTTCCTTCAGGAACTGCAGATCTAGTTAACATGTTTTAAACACCCTGTTAAAAATCTGTTATCATTAATGATATTTTTCCAATTTCTTTCTCTGACACTTGACAATACTGAGAAGATTCCTCTAACTCCACGCAAGTGTGAAATATCCTGTAGCTAATGGCGGATAAAAAGCGAGCATCGGTGAAGCGTATGTCAGGATTTATGGGTCAGTGGAAGAAGCAGCTTGTCGTGTCGCGAGAGTTTCCACACTTCAGATCATTGTATAAAGACACGTGACTCCGAGGATGTGTTAGTTTAGTTTTGTTTCTTGTCTTTTAGGCACCAGCTCTTCTCCACATGAGAACTCGGTCAATCACGGACATCACAGCGCCAACGCTCACTCGCTCCCACCCAAATGTGCAGAAATGGTAAGTGCACTGATCCGTTCTACACGCGGTCTCTGGTGTCAGCATTTTGAAACAGTAACCTGAAGAGCTGTAACTTGAAAGTAATTCACTATAAATGATCATATCGTAAGAATTGATGTCAGTTCCATTATACAGTACATAATATTCATCACAGTATGTAGGTTTGCTAACTCATTATGTCAGCAAATCAGTAGTGTTTCAGTGTTAAAGGAAAACGACGTGAAAAATGAAATTCTCACTAATTAAAATGGACAGTCTGTAATTTTAGATTACAGATTCAGCACTAAATTCTAACATCTAACTAAGTAGCGTTAATGCGTTTCTGATTGTTTAGAGTAAGCTTAGTTACATTGTCCAGTGTATTGATTTCAGGTGGCCGATAATAGGGGCACCCACTAACCAGGTTAGTTAGCTAAGCCACCTGAAATTCACCTGAAATATTTAAGCGCCGTAATGCAATTGGCAAAGGGAGAGAAAGGAAAGATGGAATAGGTAGAAAAAGGACGTGGTCAGAAATATGAGTTGGCCGATGATAGGGGACGTTACGTTAGCTAGTTAATGCACTAGCTGTTGTTTATGTCAGAGTTTGTGATTATATTGGGGGAAAAAAGCTATAGTATAGTATAGTACTCTCTGAAGAATGTGTTGGGATGTAATTTTATCACTGTATCAATGTTATATCCTTATATTTACCAGCCTTAGTATGGAATGATAAAGTATGTCTTTTTTATTTTTATTATTATTTTATTATATTATTATTAATATTAGTTTACCGCCATAGATTTATGAACATCACACCTACACTGATACAATATCAGGCAGAGATGATGATAATAATAATAATAATAATAATAATAATAATAATAATAATAATAATAATAGATGGGGGAAAAATAAAAGCCAGTTACATTGTCATTCTGCTTACTTCCATATCCTGGACAAATGCCAAAGAAGGGTTGGTGAATATTATAAAACTTCCTCGTAGGTATGTCCCAATCAAGTTCTTTTTGTTCCTGATCCGATCCGAGTCATTAATTTTGTTCCCGATCCGATCCGAGTCATTAATTTTGTTCCCGATCTGATCCGAGTCATTAATTTTGTTCCCGATCTGATACCGAGTCTCAAACCGATACTTCTATTTTCTAGATATTGTCTAGGTAAGAACTAGATAACACTGTTCACACAGCACACACTTCAAGTACATTACAGTGATTAAAATTAATCCGATGTATATATTTAATAACTGAATAGCTCTGCAGTGCTTTAGGAAAAAAATTCCCTGCATCCAAGCTATTGGTTAATGTTTTATTTTATTTTTTTATTTGACTTTATTACCTGTATTTTCTACCACAGCGATAATCTGGTCATCCAAAGCGATGAATTCAGTGACCCTCTGTGAAATCTTTTATGCCATGTTGCTGTCTCGAGAAAATTTCTCTCTCCTTTTAAAAGTTTCTGCTAGCGTATGTTGCTTAGGTGCAGCCTTTGCCCGAGTCGCCTGAATAAACTCGCTGTATTCGTCTGAGTGTTTAATTTTTAGGTGGCGTATCAAATCGGTAGTATTGAACGTGGCTCTGTTCTTAGTGTCTCGTGAAACGCTCGCATTGCAGACATTACACTTCACTGTTGGACTTGTTTCACTTTCCAATTTGAAGTATTTACGTCCTGCCACAAACTGTGCTCTCCGTTTACGACACCTGCGTGACCGCTGACGTAAAACAAAGGATCGGGCCTCAGTAAAGCCGATTCCTATCAGTTAAACAATGCCTCAATCAGCCCGATTCCGATTTTTGAGATCGGATTGGGACATCCCTACTTCCTAGTGGACCCCCTTACAGTATATCTAGCTAGTTAATCTTTTTCAATAATTCCAGTAATTGTATGTTGGTGGATTAGAAGCTGTGGTAGCTCAGTGGTTAAGATATCGGACTACTGACCAGAAGATCGTCAGTTCAAATCCCACCACAGCTAAATTGCCACTGTTGAGCCCCTGAGCAAGGCCCTTAACCCTCAACTGCTCAGTTGTGTAAATGGGATAAATGTAAGTCACTCTGGATAAGAGCGTCTGCCAAATGCCGTACATGTAAATTTAAACAGAATCAGTCTTCTGGCCAGGAGAGAACAAAAAAACAAGTAATATATAATATATTAATTTCCCATTTACCAGAAGTGGCATCCGCTGGGGCCTCACAATGCAATGCAGTGAATGGGTTTGGCTTCACCACTCTCCTGAATATCTTGGAGAAGGTCAGAGTGTCATTTTTGATAAATAAAATTAAAGGGGGTGACATTTTTGGTTATGTGCACATCAACAGTTCTGTTCATGCAGCAGTGGACTAAACAGCTTCATGTAGTTCCTCTGCTTCACGTAGTTTCTCTCAGTTTCCATGCATTGTGTGCGTTTCCTTTTCCACCCAGCGTGATCCGGCCGACGACTGGTCTGAACACATCAGTTCATCAGGAAAGAAATACTACTACAACTGCAGAACAGAGGTGTCACAGTGGGAGAAGCCCAAGGAATGGCTGGAGAGGTGAACGTCACGTCACGTCACGTATGATTAAAAAGTATGTATATCATTGCTGTAAATCCTGACCCGAAGCTACTCTGTGTGTGTGTGTGTTTGTGTGTGTGTGTGTGTTTGTGTGTGTGTGTGTGTGTGTGTGTGTGTGTGTGTGTGTAGGGAGCAGCGACAGAAGGAAGCCTCTAAGGCCGTTGTGGTCAACAGTTTTCCCAAAGACAGAGATTACAGACAGGAGGCCATGCAGGCAGCCACTGCTATGAGTAAGTGCCTAATAAAAGCGAGTTCAAACTTATAAAAACGTTAATCATTATTATGTTTATTAATACAGCAGCAATATGTGTGTGTGTGTGTGTGTATATATATATATATATATATATGTTTCCAAATCTTGTAGTGTTACAGCTACATAACTATAATAATTATGGTTATCTGTGAAGTGAAGCGTGGTGGTGGTAGCATCATCAGTACTGACAGTTATTTGTTTGTTTATTCATGGTACAATTCAGTTCCAGGCTACAACAGAAGAAATGTGGAGATGCTAAGTGTTAAGGGAGGCGAATTTTCACACAAGACGGTGTTTATTAAGGAGCTTAGCTTCTAAAGCAACACTCCAGACACTCCTATTAGTGTAATCTTGCTAATGTGGCTGTTTTTCTTGTTTTTCCATGTTCACAAAGTTCTAAAGTTTTATGCAGAAAGTGTATAATTTGCTGTGCGTAGCTTTTGATTGTCCAAAAATCATGTGCGGTGATACAAATCAGGGAAGCAGCTAGAAGTTATTTTATTTTGCATGTAAATGCATTTAAGGGATTTTCAAGCAAGGAAATGAACGTTGGCAAATTGAAACCATTTAATGAGAGCTACGCATCTCAGAGCTACGCATCTATTTATTATTCCTGTACACAAGGTGCGTAAAGGTGAATAACTACGAAGCATCTTGTCGAACATGTGTGATTGCTGATGTGACTGGTTAGCATTAGCGTTAATCAGGGTCTAGAACGAATCCTAATCTCTACAACGTGTGCTTGAGTTCAGCTGTGGTGTCTGTCCGTCTTCAGAGCCCGCGCCGTCCGAGAAGGCGTCGTCTCATTGCGCTTTCTCCCAGGCGTCCTGCAGCGCCTCGGGCGGCCCGAACGTCTCGAGCGCTCCCAGTTCGTCCACGTCGTCCTCGTCGCACTCCTCGGCTCTCCTGCAGGACCCGGCTCTCCTCAGGCAGCTGCTCCCGGCGCTCCAGGCCACGCTGCACATCAACAACTCCAGCGTGGACATGGCCAAGATCAACGAGGGTGAGCTCACAACACCGCACACGCGTGAAAAAATGGCTGATCTAAGTGGACCTTAAGGATTCCCAGTGCTGCTTTTCGCCGTCACAGGCCAATGGGACGATGTAGTCGGGAACGTGCAGGACGTTTAACCAACGATGATATCGTTCATGTAAAAAAAAATGACACACTTCGGGACAGGCTGTTTATAGGAAAATAATCAGCGGCATGGTGGTGTAACGTGGCTCAAACACGAAGCGGTTCTCCAACATTGGGCCATCCGGGCTGGGTACGAACTGATTCATTCGTAAAATGCGTCTCCTCAGTGCGTCAAAATTTACACATATGAACACTAACTAAAGTAAACCTCGTCTCGAACGACTTCAAATCGTGTAATCAGTCTGGATCAGAGTTCAGCTACTCTGTAACGCTAATATATAATCACGTAGCAGCAACTCGATGCATTTAGGCACGTAGACATGGTCAAGACGACTTGCTGGACTTCAGACCGAGCATCAGAAAGGCGAAGAAAGTTGATTTACGTGATTTTTAACACGTCAGGATCGTTGGCACTAGACGGGGCTGGTCTGAGTGTTTCAGAAACTGCTGATCTACAAACATCACTAGGGTTTACAGAGAACGGACCAAAGAAGAGAAAATATCCAGTGGCGAATTCGCCTCGTTAATACCGGAGGTCAGAGGAGACTGGTCAGACTGGTTCGAGCTGACAGAAGGGTGACAGAATCTCAAATAACCACCCCTGTGGTATAACGGGGGGAGATTTGCATCACGGATGCGCAGCTGACAAATCGGAGATCATATCAATATGGACCAAAATCTCTGAGGAACGTTTCCAGAACCTTGTTGAAACTATTCCACAAAGAATTGAGACACTTCTGAAGGTAAAACTGGGTCCAGCAAGGTGCTTGGGGAGTGTCAGAAACGTGCAACCACTGTCAGAAACGTGCGTTGCAGGATACAGGTAATCGGTGTACACGTTCGAGTACGACACACGTCCGCCTTTTTTATTAAATAGAGGGGTTTTTTTTTATTATTTTTATCCAGTTAGAGTTTCTTTAGTGTTGGAGTCCATCCATCAGGCAAGTTAACTTCCTGTTATCATTTATGTTAACGTCATGGTTGATGTCCGTGTTTAGGTGGACCAGTTAACCAGTAGGGGTCAGTATACACCATGGGTTTAACGTTTTTATATATATATAGTCAGCATTCAATCTGTGTGTGTGTGTGTGTGTGTGTGTGTTAAAGGCAACCTGCAAGCAAACCCTGACGTCCGTAACTCTTTTAATCCGTTCAAAGTTCAGCCAGATTTATCATAGCATCAGTCATGGGATACAAAAAAAAATCCCTCGTCCTTTCTTTTAAACTTCTGCCGCCCTGATGTTGATTATTTGTCTGAAACAGCACATCACGAAGCGTTTTATTCTTCTCATACCACTGAAATTTGTGAACACGTACAGTTTTATTAATTAAACCATTAAAACCTGTTTTCGGTTGTGTTATAAAGGCACATATATACGCTTGTTGCCTTATCGTCTCCTCTTTTTTTGTGTTATTAGTGTGAAACCACAGAGCAGGGACACTGGAGACGGTGCCCTTTCACAAACGTAATGGAAATCGGCGTCTCCTCACTATATCCACACGACCGTTAGCTGAACACTCTCTGTGTACTTTGTTAGTATAGAAACGATAGATAACGTGTCAGAACGACCTGGATACATTTATACAAGTTCAGAGAAAGTGCCGTCCGGGTTTTACGTCTTTGTAAAGTCGCTTTGGGACAATGTTGATTGTTAAAAGCGCTTTTTGGGCTGTAATATAATTGTTATTTGCTGTCCATGTGCTATTTCAGAAAACTAATCAACCCCTTCTGACTAATAAGAGCTCTGTGATGTAGGGTAGGAAGGTTCATCTTACTCCAGCCATAGATCAGGTTTTGACGTGGGCATCAGATTTCATAATCGGCTCTACGCTGTGTCGGTATATCTACGGTCCGAGATCTTCCATAAGCTTTTGTCGGCGTCTGCAATATAAGCTTTATGTCTGCCATTTTCAAGCATTCACGTAGGCTAGGGCTAAATTTAATTCTTTAATTAGTGATGACTAAACCTCATATACATATCGTTGTGTGAAATGTTTACATACCTGAGCCCAGTCTTGTCTTTGTGCAATGGCTTTAAGTGTGTAACCTTGCTTTGACACTGTGTGTGTGTGTGTGTGTGTGTGTGTGTGTGTGTGTGTGTGTGTCTCTCTCTCTCTCTCTCTCTCTCTGTGTGTGTTTTTCCTTCTCCAAGTCCTCACAGCTGCTGTCACCCAAGCTTCCTTACAGTCTATGCTTCATAAACTTCTCACTGCTGGACCGTCTGCTTTCAACATCACTGCTCTGCTTTCCCAAGCCGCTCAGTTGTCCACACAAGGTAAAGACGCCTGCTGTCAGTCACGGTTCCTCCGGGTTTCTAATAACACACGTAACGTATGTCAGACACAGACAGTGTAAATAATAAAGCTGCACTTTTAACACCATAGTGCATGAAAGTCTGTGTAAAAGTCTTGGAAAGATGATTCACTCCTATCCATTTAACAAAGTCAGACACATCGGTGTTGGTCCTGTACACACTTCGGCTTCATCCTGCACAATTTCCTGACTGTTAGTCAGTCCGGCGTAGGAGCCGGAGGAGCTTCAGATGAGTCGGTGTCATTTTATACGGTAAAACAAACAGAGCAAAAACTAAAAGATTGAGTCGAACTGATGGGATTTTTAATTTCTCAGGCTTGAGTTACAAAATATAAAAAAGTAAACAGCGACAGGATTTTACCTTGGTGCCAATTTTACAATGAATCTTTATAAAGAATTTATTTAGGGGAAAGTGCTGATTATCCGAGCTCCCCGGTGTAAAATTAATCCAGGCAGAATATAATAAATTTAGCTGTGACTGTGATTCCCCAGTTTTCTCCCTTAATTTAGTCGTGTCCGATACTCACCCATCTACCATGCCATGTGGCAGTTGCCGGTCAGGGAGGGCGAGGCTGTCACGCGTTTCCTCCGAGACACGTGATGCCAGCTACCGCCGCTTGTCAAACTGCTGCTCATGCAACTCGGAGGAAACTGATCCCGCCCACATTCTGTATACAGGACCCTACAGACGCCCGTGATTGGCCAGTGTCACTCTGACTGATAAAAGAGACAGCGTATGCTGTGAGCAGGAACAAATATTTGTAGCCCGGTGTAACTTTGTACATTGTTATACCATGTTAAATGTAGTCCCGTCACTTCATTTGCATCCTTTTCAGCTGTTCACGTTGCTCACCCCTCCCACTTCACGTCAACATTCGTCGTCGCTCCACATTGTGTTGCTGTAAATCAGTGGCTCTGACTGCAAGCAGATAATGAACGGACACTTTGTTGTCACGTTGTTGGTGTTACACACTGCTGGTGTTAATGGTTAATGCAGGATCGGTCAAGGTGCTCGAAATAGAGAACGTCTTATAGTCTAGAAAATACCGTAATCAGGAATCAATGCGTAAGACTGTTTACAAAACACCGGTAGAAAATGTTCAATTATCTGCACCTATATTGTTTTTTTTTTTTCTCTCTCTCTCTTGAAGTTATTTTATTTCTGATCCACAGCTCAGCAGCCAAGCCAGTCGCCTGTATCCGTAACTCCGGACGCCTCATCGCCCAAGTCCTGCCTCGTGTCTCCCCGAGTGAGCACACCTCAGACCAACAGCATGGCCCCGAAACCCCTCCCGAACGCCAGCTCCCTGCCGGCTCAGATAAAGGTCGGCGCCAGACCCGAATCCGCCGTTACCCTCGTCGCCGTGACGGTTCTGCTTTACTGATCTCGAGTGCACTTCAGTTTTAACAAAAGGGTGTGTGTTTCTTCTCAGGTTAACGAGGCGGCGGTAAAATCGGCACTCCAGCACTCCTCGGATAAAGCACCGGAGCTCGAGGACCCGCGGCTTCAAAGGCAAAAGTAACGCTTCTGTAAACCTCGTCCTTTACCATAATCGTGTAGCGAAACATTTTCTACATGAAAATGACGTTTCCTGTTGCTTTTAGTTGTGTGTTTGTTTTAACCTTATTGTAAAGGGTTTTAAACACATTCAGGTTTTCAGTTCGGGGTTTTTTTTCCTTTACCTCTGATTCAACCTATTTTTTTTCCTAATTGTGTTGTTTAAAATGAAAAAAAATGCAGACTGACATATTGCACTGTGGCGTCATCTTCTGGCCCCAGTTGGTACTGACATTCTTTGGTCAAAACACCACATGGATCAAATACTACAGCTGCATTTTGAACTGAGTTAAATCCATTAAATCCATTAAAAAGTTTTTAACTAACTAATAACTGAGTTAGTTGTTTCCTGTTGTCTTGATCTGCTTATTTTGCGACGACAAACTCTCCTTCCTGTCCTTTTCCTCATAGCAGCCAAGGTCCTCCAAGTTCAGGGCCGAACGGGTGCCTGGTGAACAACAGCACGCCTGCATGTCCTCCAACCACCTTCAGCCCATCACTAGCACTGCACTTCAACGAGAATCTCATTCGACATGTTCAGAGCTGGCCTTCAGATCACGTAGAGAAGCAGGTGATACTCCTTCTTGCTTTTTCGTGCAACACGCTCGCTGCATTCACAACACTTTTGCAAGTCAGAACAAAGACATTCTTCATGATCGCTGTGATCCGGTTGAGTCCGGTTCCTCTCACTGAAGTAAAGTCAGAATATTGGCCATTTCACTGGAACTTTGTCCTCCCTGTTTTCTGATCTTGCCTATCTTCCACCTTGCACCATGATTGGTCTGGAGATCCAAAAGCTTTTCATCATCCTCTGTAACCCCCCAAAAAAAAACCTCCTGGTGATTTCATTTAAGATGTAGTCATCAGGTTCTCACGTGTTTCCTCTCTCTGTGTGTGTGTGTGTGTGTGTGTGTGTGTGTGTGTGTGTGTGTGTGTGTGTGATCCTGCGGGCGGCGAGGTTACGCGAGGACGGCCACAGCATGGGCAGCATGAACATGTCCGAGAGATGTGTGGAGCTGAAAAAGCTCCGCTCTCTGGTGCGAGTGTGTGAGATCCAGGCTACGCTGAGAGAGCAAAGGTAACCATCAGATCAGCTTTTATTCATTATTTGGAATATCAGGACTCCTCCTCATTGAAGGTCAGAACCTGGTCATTGAACAGGAAGTAAAAAAAACATATGCAAAGAAATTATAAAGATGAAAACAAGTTTTAATCCACATTAGAATCAAATCTGCACAGGCAGCGTTTTTCATTTAGAAATAAACGATTTTGAGAAAATATTCTTCCTTGTGTCTGAAGGCTTCAGTGTCGATTCATGAAGATGTTTGCAGAAAAGAAAAAAAACGTATTAAAGGCGAAATAGAGTCGAATGTTAGCGTCAGTCATAACAGTAAAAGTACAGAATAATTTTAGTGGCATTTCTTAAGAATTCAGCTTTTCACCTTAAATTATTTATTACATTTATTACATTATACCTTGTCACGCACTTATTACACACCTGTTACACGATCTGCATTTAATTCGTCGTTTCTAAAGTGCCGTGTGGTGCAAAGCCCCCGAGTCTCGATCTTTCACCTGGATGTGACATCAGTTAAAATCTTTCATTGCACTTCATTCTAATAGACAGGTGTTTCTTTTTGCCCCTCCAACAGGATCCTCTTCTTGAGACAAGAGATCAAGGAGCTTGAGAAGCTGAAGAACCAGAACTCCTTCATGGTTTGAGAAGCAGTGACGTCGGTTTAAGCAGAAGGAACTCAGCAGCTGGCTGCCTTTTCTGAACCGTGGACCTACAGACTGGACTGGACTGAGCTGGGCTGGGCTGGGCTGGGCTGGGCTGGGCTGGGCTTTCTCTCCAGAGCTGGAGAACCAAAAAAAGATATAATAAAAATGAAAACAAAAAGCTCACCAAGGGTCATGCTGTCTGCTACACGAAGCCCCGAGGTTCATTCATAGATTCATCGTTGTACATACACCTCTCTATATCGAGTCAGTAAACATCAACAGCAACACACACACACACACACACACACACACACACACAATAGCGCGCGGCATGTGGGGAAGCTTCCGGATAAAACTGGTTTACTTAGAATATGAGGGAAAGGAAACTTTTCCGTGATGTTTTTCACGCTCTGTCTCACAGGCTAGTTCTTTAGGGTTTATACAATCCGGTTTCACAAAGAGTGCGCATCCGTCACGGACACATGGACCGGATGTATCGGCCCTAAATAAACAGAGCTGTTTATCCGGTCAGAGAGGATCCTGTCTGATTATTTGTCATGTTTAATGTGCTTCAGTACGGCCTTGATGTTTTCTACTAATTTGTTTTTGTTGGTGGTTTTTTTTTGTTTGGTTTTTTTTTTGTTTTTTTTAAGCTTGTGTACTGGTAATAGGTCATATGAGGTCAAAACTTTTCCTTTCCATGTGCTTTTAGAGTATCGTTTCTACACCCTGAATTTTGACCCTGATTTCCACACGGTGATCAATTTCCACATGTTCAGGCATTTGTTATGATTTATGACAGCATTTGCACTAACTGATTTGATATGAACCCACTTTGTGTATCGATCTTTAACCCCACTTATCCGCTGTAAGTACTTGAGGCTCAATCCATTAAACCTCATTTGCCTCTATGTCTGTCCTCACTGTCTTTCATGGAGGATTTTATCTATCTATCTATCTATCTATCTATCTATCTATCTATCTATCTATCTATCTATCTATCTATCTATCTATCT
>JAOVVH010000029.1:2441667-2459749 GCA_028566435.1 Scorpiodoras heckelii | reverse complement strand
TGATGCTGGGATTGGCTCCAGCCCCCCCGTGACCCCGACTAGCGGGATAAAGCGGAAGATAATGGATGGATGGATGGTGTATATCTCACTAGCTAATGGAAATAATAAGAATAAGAAGTTAAAAATGTGTATCTTAAGTGTACCTGACAATGTTTTTATATCAAATCTAATGACTGAACTATTCCAATGAATTTATTTTATTGAACAAATGGTGCTAGCCTAGCATTGGTGCCAACGATGGACTGAGTGTTTCCTCTTCTTTGTTTAAAAAAAACTGTAATATTCAGAATGGTGATTAAAATGTTCAACTTTGCATTTAAAAATAATAATCATTTAGGCTAGCTTAGCCTCATTTTGTTTTTTTGGTTTTTTTTTTTGCATTTAGCTTGTATGGATTATATCTGACTAGCTAGATGAAATAAGAAGAATAAGAAGTTAAAAATGAGTATCTTAAGCAAATCTGACAAAGTTTTAGGCTAAAATATAACTGTACTGAACTATTCTAATTAATGTTAGAACGTTAGCCTAAAATCAGTTTGTCTTAGGGTGCCAAAGAAGGTTATTGATTATTTCCTCTTCTTTGTTTAAAAAAATTCTCATAGCTGTAATATTTTTCGGCATGATGATTAAACATTTTCAATGAATGTTTAAACTGGACAAAGATCCACTAGCCTATAGCATTGCTGTGTTGTTGTTAGTTTGTTTACTATCCATTTACTCATTTAGTAATACAGTTTAAAGCCAAGGTGCCTATTAATAGCTAGTATTATGTATTTAGTATTTTTTTTCTTGCAAAATAAAAAGAAAGCAAGCCTAGCGCCATGTCATCGTAAGACTTTTTCTTAAAGCTATATTAGTGAATTTTATGACCGTTCACACAAATCTTCTAGTCAACAGGACTTAGTCTTCCATAAAAAGAAATATTTGAGTAAAAATATATCAAGAAAGCTAAACCATTTTAACTGGCAAATAATTCAGAAACTATCTTGCTTTATAGCTCTTCTCTAAAACCCTAATTTGACTTACTGATGTAATGGATAAACGCTGAACATTCAGTTTACACAACGTCATACGCGCCTCAAATGTTTATCGCGAACGCATCAGGAGCACTCACAAAACCGTCTAGGTCACATTGTAAAAAATTTTAAAGGAAAACCTCTTGCCATATCGGGTAAGATCTCTGCCCTGACCCTTGCGCACATTTAGCCGTCTTCCTGCTGCGATGTCTGCAGATAATAAACAGTCTGAAGGCTCTGGAGAAAGCCTGTTTATTTTCTGCCCTCTGTTTAAGGCAAAGGGACTGATTTTCATGGCTGTCATTTTCATTTTCAAGATTTTGCAATGACTGACATCCCCACAGAGCCTCTTTTGTTTTTTGTCAAAGCCTAAGTGCTGATTGTGCTGGTTGAGTTGGCATTTGATTTTGAGAAACATTGTAAAAACCAGCATAAGCACAAGCGCCAACACCAGCACCAACACAAATATCAACACAAGCACCAACTCCAGCACCAACACCAGCACCAGCAGCAACACCAACACAAACATCAGCACAAGCACCAACTCCAGCACCAACACCAGCACCAACAGCAACACAAGCACCAACTCAAACACCAGCACCAACACAAACACCAGCACCGACACAAACACCAGCACCAACACAAACATCAGCACAAGCACTAACTCCAGCACCAACACAAACATCAGCACCAACACAAACATCAGCACCAACACCAGCACCAACACAAACATCAGCACCAACACCAGCACCAACACAAACATCAGCACCAACACAAACACCAGCACCAACACAAATACCAGCACCAACACCAGCATCAACACAAACACCAGCACCAACACCAGCACAAACACGAGCACCGACACAAACACCAATGCGAGAACCAGCACCAACACCAGCACCAATGCGAGCACCAGCACCAACACAAACACCAACACCAGCACCAACACAAACACCAGCACCAACACGAACACCAGCACCAACACCAGCACAAGCACCAACACCAGCACCAACACAAACACCAGCACCAACACGAGTACCAACACCAGCACAAATACCAGCACCAACACCATCACCAACACCAGCACCAGCACTAACACCAGCACCAACACCAGCACCAGCACCAACACAAACACCAGCACCCATCTCTAGTGTGTCTTTCTCTTAAAATAAGTGTGTTGTGGCATCAGTTAACCCTTGTGTTGTCTTAAGGGTCAACAAAGACCAGCAGTTATGTTTGCCAGTACACAAAACCCCCTAAATGATCTTTTTTCAACTTGAAACTTGATAACTTTTCCTAAAGTGACCCCAACTTTAGAAAAAGTGAAACACTGCCTTTTTAAATATTTTCATAAAAGCTGTGCACCACCAGGGTACAAAGATTGTCAGTTATAAAATCACTTAGTCACCACTTTATGTGCTACCGATTGAACTTTCTTGTGCATGCAAGTCAAAGGCTATAAAGTGTTGCTTTGTGTTCAATGATTAAATGCAGTCTTTCTGCATGGTTACAAAGGAAAAACCCAGATATTCGCAAAGTTTGTAATGAGTAACAAATTGTTTCTTCATTCAATGTAGATTTAGGATTTAAAATTCCATTAAGCTGCTTTACTTTAGGGGTTTAGTGTAGGTGGGTCATTTTGACCCTTAGGACAAGAAGAGTGTACAGAATGTTAAGACTACACAAGGGTTAAAGTGTCTACACATGTCCACTTGTCGATGATTCTACCACTGGGGTGCGACCACTTTGTGTCCTATTACTAATACATCTACAAAATAAAACAATATAATATAAGTAACACTAGAAGACATTTTAAGCCAAACTAAAGTGTCCTTCACAACAACCTAAAGTACTTTTGCTTGTTCTAGCCCACTACATTCATTTACATTCATGGCATTTGGCAGACACAATTATCCAGAGTGACTGACATTTACCTCATTTTAAACAGCTCAGCAGTTGAGGTTTGAAGGCCTTGCTTTGGGGCCCAACAGTGGCAGCTTTTTGGTGCTTGGATTTGGGCTCATAACCTTCTAATCAGTGGTCCAATGTCTTAACCACTGAGTTACCACTGCCCCTAACCACACTACACTTTGAAATAAGAAACATGAAAGTTATTTTACATTAAAATACATCAGAATTCATTATTTTTTAATTAATGCGTGAATCCATACATCTCACGCTTGAAACATTCTTTTCCCTGAATCATCCATTATAGTTATTGAACAAGGAACAAGTTCATGATCATCTGAATTTTCTAGAGATCTTTAGAAGAAGACAACCAACTTAGTTCATTCTTTTCTTTTCTTCATTTTTTAAATGATGTTGTGATATTGTGATGTTGACCAAGGAGGTCACTTTAAATGTAAAACTTACATTTACAGAAATCACTTACATTGTGCTTTAAAATGTGATGTTTTTTAAAAACTATTTTTCCACCTGCAAAAAAAAGCCAAAGAGACACACCAGAGAGAAACCATTTTTGGTAGTTTTTGTTCTTAATGTTTGGTTTCCCACAAGAACCATTTAGTCATTTTAACCTTTTTGATTATTTTTTTCAAAAAAAAAAAATCCTTTCATGCAATTGTACCATGTATACTGGAAAATATTTTTAGATCTTTCCGGAACAAATAAAAATTGATTAAAGATTTGTTTTAGTACCATGTTAATTAGAAGGTTCTTTATGAAACCATGAAAGTTTCTTCTTTGGCATCACATTAAAGAATGGTTTCTGGCACTTTTATTTCGAAAAGTCCAGTATTTAGGAGCAGATAATTAATAAGTCCATAAAAAGAAAGATTCACAACATGTGTCAATGGAACATGGTGTTTTTTTCATTATTTGACTGCCATTTGGTTGTGTGTGTTTTTTTTTTCAATCTGTGGCAGGAATAAAACAGGACAGGGCGTTGTTTTATGTAAAATAATGAAGAAAGAGGTGATGTGATATGGCCTGAACAACACAGAGTAACTGTTACCAACCTGATGTTGCTTATTTTCCTATAAAAGCATGTCACAATGTGTATTATACCTGTTATATAACAGCTATGTCACATATGTTTAAATGTTTATAGTTATACGTAATGTTGTGGGACATTCAGGAAACAAATTCGCTTTGTTCTTACTAACATTATAGCAGCTATAAATGTTTGTTCCCTCACTAGCCTTTCTTTTTTCTCTCTCTTTTGAAGTTGATAAGACAAAAATACACAGCTTGTTGTGTTACCAAGAAAGTACAAAGCGTAAACTCCTCTGAGTTTAAGACTTTTGCAAAGCGTTCACACTGGAGACTCCTTCCATAAATGATTACTAAAGGTCTTTTTTCAGAAAAATATACCATATCAACAATTATACATTTTTCATTGTAGATTATATTGTACATCGGCCAAACAAGTCCCTGTGAACTGCTTGTTGCACTAGAAATGATAGTGAATTCAAATACAGTCGGCACTTCTTTCAGAGATGCTGTTATAGAAAATGAATCAACATCTACTGACCAGTCAGATTAACAAAACCAAAGCATTGTGTTATATGCTATTAATTTTAAGATATAATTTAGTAAAAAAATTCTAACACCAAGAACGTTTGCAACCCTTGTTAGTTGACTCAATCATCTGCATGCTTGTATAAAAATTTCCCCCCCTGATTTTCTACCTGATTTAGTATTGGCCAATTCCCAGCCACCAACAATTTGGTGTAACAAAGTCAGAGGAAAGCATTATCCACCCACTTCTGCATGCATGAACTCAGAGATGGCCATGATTGGCTAGTTTTGCTGTGCTTGACAGGTGAGAGATTGTACGCCACCTCTCCCTCCCTGAGAGCACGGTCAGTTTAGCTCTTTTGTTCCTCTGGCCATGGATGACTGAGGAATCATCTGGATTCAAACTCACAGTCAGTCTCCAGAATGTTTTTTGTTGCACCAATTGGGAGCTCATGTCAATTTTTTTTTTCTGTGGGACTGTCAACAGGTTGTACAAGCTACTGTAAGCGTTTGTAATGCTACTGGATGAGATCAAAGCGGAACACCAGCTTCTATCCAACATCATCGTGTCCTGTCATGCTCATAATTACACAAAGCTTTCTCTTAGAGCCAAGCCCTCAAACTCCATCAAACAGCCATCTCTCTCTCTCTCTCTCTCTCTCTCTCTCTCTCTCGCTCTTTCTCTCGCACACAAACACCTTTGACACAGAGCTGTACTTCACAGTCACATGAGACGGAGTGCATTCCAGCGGTTGAGGCTTTAATAACAGGGCTGGCTGTGTGATCCTGCATACGTACTCCACACCACTTTGCTCTCTGTAGGAGATCTGACCAATTCACATCATGTCCACGAAACAGATGTCTGATCAATCTGTAGTGTGTACTGATGCCAGTCAGAGCCAGCCTGTGGGGTTATGGGTGAGATCTAGAGTAACAAAAACATAAACCCACCCCCAAAGATGATCTTCATTTTTATTTTTAACAATATTTTCCAATCTGCGAAGGTTATAAAGATAACATGATGTTAGCATAAATGTTGTGCTAGCCCTTAAGACACCAAATATCACTAGTTAAGAGCTAGCTGCATCAATCTGTAAATAGAGTGACTTTGACATACTTTGCTACTGGCTAACTTGCTAACAATTACAATTTTAGTGTGTTTTTTTTTTGTTTGTTTGTTTTATTAATTTTAAAAAGCCATGTTGTACTTCATCTACCACGAACAAAAAATATAAACAGTTGTTCCTTCGCTTTTTTTTTTTCTGACAGAAGATCAAAAAAACTCAGAAAGACTTTACTTCCAATGTTACATCTAACTTCATTCATAGGTGAAAATTTGGACCTTGGAATTACATCATTTTCAACCTACACAGTGGAGAAAAACATGGACGACTCTGTTACAGCTTGTCTATTGTTAGCAGCTAGCTAGCCGGACTCAGTTAGCTATTTGATCTTTAACGTTTCTGTCTTGTTCCATCGTGATGAATCAGACACTTTGGTACACTTTATGTACTAATGTTGCTACTAAGCCAAATGAGCCAAATTTGAGGCGAGCGTGTGAGGATTTACTGCTAAACTAATATCTATAAGCTTCCTATACTCATTAGCTACATTATACACTGTAGCTTGAACACAAAATGAATACACCACAAAGGGTTGACTGATTGCATTTGGGAAGATTGTGTAAATGGACTGTTCCTTTATTAAATGTCATGGTGGGATGGAGAAGAGCCATGAGATGCCTGGGATTTTGGTCACATTTAGATCTCCTGATCAAGATCAGGTAACTGTAGTGACCCGGCAGCTGGAGTGAATAAAGGAGAAACAGGAAGAGATGCAATCGCTGCCTCTGACGAGATTAGACTAAGGGAGAGCCCTGAATGGGAGAGCATAGTGAATGGGGTTGACGAGATAATTCTTAAGGTCAACGTTTAGCCTGGAGCCCTGGAGAGATTAACGCAAGGCAAGACATTAGCCATGGACTCTAAGCTGCTGGGTCAAAAGACTTCTAGGATTTACGTTACTGTTTAAAGCTCTTAATGGAGAAAATAATGTTCTTATAATATATATATATACTATATATTGACTCTTTCATATATCTGGCACATGGGTGAACAGAAGTAACCTGAATGTGCGAGGCTAAGGGTTATCAGCTTCAGATTTATCATTAGGGATTGTTTATTTGCATTTGCAATGTGCGACACTATTGTTGTCTGACTTACAAGTTCTTGTCTGTACTTGTGTTCTTGTGTATTTGAGAAATGTCATCAGTCGCAGCACAAGTACTGTTCCATTCAGAAATCTGCATGTAGCCAAGTACAGTTTAAATACCCAGATGTGGTCTTGCTCCACCCATGTTATCAAGGATGCATCGGGAGGTGACTTGTCTGGACTTGGGACAGTCATATATCCCATGTAATGAAGTGATAAGATTTTTTAGGTGAGAATATTGTTATTATGTGGTTAATTTATCAAGAAAGAGGTTTCGTGACAATTTGCTCTGATGTTTTACGGAGATGTGCGGTTATGCTAGCAAGTGACATAAAGTATGTCAAGTACGTCAAGTATGCTGCTGATCCAATTGCAGAATAGTGCCCTTCCATACTCAGGAATTTGTACTCATAAGTCAAAATTACGAAGTCTGTACTACCAAGGACACAAGTCCAAAGTTGGTGTACTTTGTATTGAGAAATGCCTATAGTCTTCTTCATCTTCTGCTTCTTCTTCTTCTTCCTCTTCTTCTTCTTCCTCTTCCTCTTCTTCTTCTTCTTCTTTTTCCACCTCTTCTTCTTCTTCTTCTTCTGATAGCAATCCCATAGTTTTTGAGATATCGACACTGTTCCAATGCTATTATCGGATCTCCTGCTTCGTTTTTTTCACTCCCTTTCTCCAGTAAAGTATTGGCACCCACAACTGACCAGTGATGCTGAACTGCACATAGCCTAAAGTATTACTGAGTATAATGTGAGCAGTTGACCAAGTATTTGCCCCCTAACCCGATGTTAACCACAGGTCTCCAAAGCCATAAGTATTGGCTCCCCAGTTTTACTCGGCCAATTCATGTTAGTAAACAATGATCAATCAAAGACTTAGCAACCATTTGAAGTGCACCCACAAGAAAATCATAGCAACCACCTAGTAAGGACCTAGCAACCACATAACAACCACGACCTAATAACCATTTGAAATACCCTAGCAACGACCTTAATAATGACCTTGCAATGGCATAGTAAAAAATTTAATTACCATAGCAACAACCTAGCAATGCCCTAGTAACCACAGAGTATCACTTCCACTGTGTAATCTCTCTGTATATCATTCAGAAAATGCACTTCTCTAGTATAATATATAATATGTATATTAGCACAGTGCTTAAAAAATTACTTGTCTAATTGAAATTAAAAAGAACAATTAATCACTAATTTATATAAATGCACTTTAACTTAGAATTTAACTTAGAAATGTAATATATTTATATCTTGTGACTCAGCAATAGTGACAAAAACAAACTGAATAGAAACTGTATAACTATATTGCTAATAATTTCTTTATTTTATAATTGTGTTATAAGTGTTAAAGAAATACATTGGCCTTAATGTAGCAAATTGCATACGGTCAAATCTGATCATAAAGCTATCGTGTGCAAATTCCATCATAAGTTAAATGTTTGGCATATCGTATGAAACTCACATCTGGACAAAGTGCTTGTGAATTTGAATGTGATATCTGAAAGACCATAAAAATGTCAGATTTGCAGGTAAATAATCCATTTTGGTATCATTAATATACAGCACTGTGCAAACGTCTTAGGCACCCTATTGTTTTTATGTACAACTTTTATTTTTGATAGTTTATTTGTTTGAGTTCTGCATTATTGCAGAATAAAACACTATAAAGTGCTGTAAACTGTAATAAACTAAAGGAGGTCAATATTTGGTGTATTTTTCTTAAACAGTGTTCCCAGGTGTTCACAATGTGTGCAGATTTATAAGGAAATTAGCTTTTAAGTTTTACTGAGTGTCTTGGAGAATCTGCCACAGCTCTTCTGGAGACTTTGACTGTCACACTTACTTTTTTTTTTTTTTTTGCATGTAAAACCCAGCAGCCTTCATTATGTTTTTTTGTCTGAAAAGTGCTCTGTTATGTAATGTGTCGCTTTCATTATTGACATACAAACATTTTTGTGTAACATTTATTTTTTTATTGAAAAAGCAACGTTTGGAAATATTTGTGCTGACTCAGTAATGCAGAAAAAAAAATCAATAACAAAGGTTGTACGTATAAAATATAGGGTGCCTAAGACTTTTGTACAGTACTGTATATAGCATAGGATAACTGTTAAAAATAATGGATCAAGTTGCTTATTTACTGGGAAGCTGTTAACTAGCATTGACGTGATAAATATTCGAAATGTGATGTGAATAGCTAGTTCACGGTAGCTAGTTTTGCTAGGTTATTTGTTGAGCAGTAGATAAAAAAACTTGAATCTGCCTATAAAATGTGATTTTTGTCCAGAAAACTGTTTCTGCTCAATTTGAAGGTGTGAAAAAAGATCACTTTTGTCTGAACATAGCTGTAGTGTGTGTACACTCTGTATGTGTTTAGCAGCAATTTCCAAACGTTCCCACTTTAAATTTCTTCCGCTCTTGATTTCCTGGATTTCCTGACAGGCCACAAGTTGGCAGAGAGACAACGCGGGCAGTTTATTTAGCGGCTGTTTGTCTGTATGTGTTTAGTTTAATCTGCTAAAGCCATCAAATGCTCCATAATAACCGAGGGCAGTGGAAAGGTGCTGCGAGGGCTTTAAGGCCCTTCGGAAGACACGGGAGCTGAAAAACAGGCCTGATTGCCGGAAGAAACGCATGACTCAGCAGAAACTCGGAGCAGAGTTATAATTTTGCTTTCAAAAAATAGAGCCCAACCACTGAATACCATCCTTCAGTGTGCTTGCTCTCTCTCTCTCTCTCTCTCTCTCTCTCTCTCTCTCTCTTTTTTGGCTCATCTAATTATGGGTCCGGAAGATTGCAGGGTTTAAGTCATCTCCACAAGACTGGCCAAAACTGGAGTCCATGTTTGCACTGTGGATGCAGAAAAACACACTGTGCACTGTAGGTTACCTCTTTTTTTCTGTCGTTCTCTCGTTGCCTCGGCCGTCCCTCCCTCTCTTTCTGTTTTGCTGTCAAAATAAATATTACAAATACTTTCCCACTTTCGTCTTTTAAGTAGATTGGAAATGCTTCTCTGGTGATGTATAGTGCAAGAACAAGCGCTTAAATAGCTTTCAGCGACCATTAAAGAGATGTTTCCATGTGCTAATAATCACAGAGGCAAAAAGAAAGTTACTTGGTACATTTTGTCAGGGGGTGTAGCCGGACCTGTTACAATGGGATGGCCATGCTAGAACCAGTGGCTTTCTTGGAGTGGCAATCTAGAGTGCAACTCTTAAAATACATGCATCTCCGGGTGGTATCATTAATGCTACTACCCTTAGTATGTATCTTTGAACATGAAACCCTGAATATACACTGGAGTACCAGAAAAACTAATACTTCTAAAAACTAATACTACTAATACTTCAATTCAGTTAATACTTCAATTCAATTCAATTTTATTTCTAAAGCACTTTTAACAATGGACATTGTCCCAAAGCAGCTTTACAAAGACATAAGATCCAAACATAATTTATAGGTTTTAGGTTTATCCCTTACTGTTATCCCAAATGAGCAAGCCGATACTTGGTAGGTTCCCCACGGGATCTTAGAGGGAACGTTGCACAGTCCTCACGCTGATGTTTGTTGAGGCCCCAGCACTGAATTCCGATGTTACTTGAGGCAGTGTAGCACACCTATAACGTGAAACAATTCTTTTTACAGTCTTTTTACAGCCACACTGCTGCCGTAAGTTCGGGTTTTGCAGGAATTCTTGTAGTCGCAGTTCACCCTTGAAATGCTCATACGTGAAAATCCAAACTTTGTTTCTACCTCCGAAATGCTATGGCCCATCTCACGAGCTCCAACTCTTAAACCACATTGAAAATCGCAAAATCGTTATAACTTGTCATTCTCACAGCGGAAACAGCTCTAGAAGCTTCTATAGATGTCTGTCACTTTATATACACACTGACGGACGCAACCAGTGACGTGCATAGGTGGCGTTGCTATGTATTTTGCATAGGCTCCCATACCAGTTTTTCTGATACTTCTGTGTAGTATACCTTAAAGAACTGACAGGAAGGCTACAGTAACTCAAATAACCACTCTTTACAACTGTGGTGAGCTGAAAAGCATGTCAGAATCTCTACAACAGAAGAAAAGCACATTGTATTTCACCCCGGTGGGGCAAGAACAAGAACATGAGGCTACACTGATGACAGACTCACTGACGCTAGACAAGGCAAAGTTGCTAACAAAAGACCAGGCCATGTTTATCTAATGTTAGTTAGCTAGCTGGCCTGTTCCTGTACAATATATTTTCTCTCAGTGTTCACTGTTTTTGTCTACTTATGTCCACTACTGTTGAAACTTATTAGACTACTGCTTTGAACTGATGTTTAAATAAAAACTAGTGATGAACTGTGACATCTCCATGTTTAGGTAGTGGACTAAGTGGACTCTGTCTATTTTGATAAGTTGTAATTACCTTAAAGTATGTGGATGTATTTTGTCTTTGGGCGGTATCTTTGTGCAGTGTGTTATCAGCAGGGCCTCCAGCTGCCTCCCTGCATTTAGCTGTGCGCTGCTCTGTAATTATACATGTGCCAGGCTGTCTGGAGAGCAGCAGGACAGGCTGGCGAGAGAGAGAGAGAGAGAGAGAGAGAGAGAGAGAGAGAGAGAGAGAGAGAGAGAGAGAGTGTCCAGAGCTGAAAGAAGGGAGTAGAAGTCCTTTACTTCTGTTATTCATCAGCCTAGCTACCACGGCTCCACTCCACCCAGCTACTCCGTGCACACGCTTATGTATACTTTGACCAAGCTTCACTGACCCGAGGTCAGTTTGAAGGTGTAGTTCAGAATGACTACAGTGTTTGAACTGCTGATTCTGAGTCAGTAGTTCTGAGGTCAGGATATTTTGTTTCATGAGAATTTTTCAATCCAGTTCTTCAGGGTAGCTGTTCTGGCCATTATCAGGTTGACATCCGGTTGGCTAAATTATGGTCTACTAGAGTTGCCAGTCGAAAAAGCAGTCGGTTATGTCTGACTGTCAATCAAAGCTCGTCCAGAAAAGTCCTTCAATAGCCAAATAAAACCTGAGCCAGTTTTCTAGCTTCACTAGAAACTCTGGAAAGTTCTGTCAGTCGGCAAGGTCGACTAAAGTTTGTTGACATGCTTGGAGCTGGTACATGAACATATTTACACACAGAAGTGTGGATTTTATCAGATTTTATGCTTGGTGGATTGAGGATCTGAGGCTGAGACTAATTAAAACCAGTTCAAAAGGTCACCAAAGGTCAATCAAAGCCTTAACTCTTAAGCCAGACTTCTATCTTCAGAATTCACCAGCGAGTCTGGTATGTGCTTTTCAATAAACAAGACCCTGAACCGCCTTCTTTCACAGAAAGAGTTCATTTGTCTGACATGGCAGATGACCACCCACAGACCTTTTTCACAGAACATGCAATATCAGTTCCTTTACTCACCACTCTTGAACATCTTTTAAATGCGGGATTCTGTGAACATTTCTGTTTGCATTAAAAAGCTTACTATGTGTTAAAGCTTGTTTAATGTTTGCATATTGAAGTTTGGAGAGCCAGAAAGATTGCACCCTTTAAGATCCTGAAGCTTATGGCCAAACAGGTGTATAAAAGATATCAAGTGCTCCATATAGAAGTGCTGCTGTGGGTGGAGACAGAGACTAATCAAAACCAATTAATCAATCAATCAATAATTCAATTAACCAACCAACCAACCAATCAACCAATAAATCATCCAGTGGCCAATGTAACCAGCCCAGTAAGCTCCCCAAGGCAACGTTTTCCATCCTACTTTTTATCCTACACAAAAGCTACTGTATATATTATAGATAATACTATACTTTATTTCATAATGTCATGACCTGTTACATTTTTAGACCAATTTGTCACCTTCTCTGGGTCATGTATGGCTGGGAAAATCATAAACTACATTCCAGGAATAAAACAAGAAATGGATGCCTCTCAGCGTAATGCAGACTTACTGTGTCCCCCACAGACTTGATTATTTTCCTACAACAGTACGTCTTTCATAATATACACCAGCTAACTGGATTAGCAATGGACAATTCATATTTATTAAAGAACAACGTCTTACGTTTTATCTGCTTATAGCAACATTAGCACCTGGAATGTCCACAAAACATGCAACATATGATATAGCTGCTAAAAACAATCATTTCCTCACTAGGTTTTCTTGCAGCGATATGGTAAGTGGAATTGAGAAAATGGACAAGAGTGTAGAGAAAAGGAGGTGGTCATAAGGTTATGCCTGATCGGTGCATGTTACAGATAAAATGATGTTTAATTTCATTACTTTACCACTTGAATGCTACATTTGTAAACCGATTTATCGCTTGTGGCTGTTTGTGTTAAAACTGGTGTATGCTTACTGGGAAAATTGCAGACTATGGATTTTATTTATGCAAGTGATGTTCTAGTAAAAACTTACTAACCAGACATATATAACTAACTAACTAGGTATCTATAATTTAACATGTGCCTTTTATAACAGAAGTGTTCACATTTCATAGAAGAGTGAATGGAGCAGAAACAAATCATGCACAAACATTCCCTGTTCACTTCAGCCCAGACGAGAGTTTTGGGATTTCAGGATTGCATGAGGCAAATCAGAGTATATGGGAAAAAGAGGGTTTTTTCAAGGTAATAAGCTTGCGCAGGTTACAAAGTTCCATTATACGGGCTGATTTATTGACCAAAGCTATTGATGTAACTACCATAAGCAGGAGATTTTCTCTTGGCCTTCTGTCTTATTAGGTTTCATACTTTGTTGATACATGCACTAGTATTATAGACTATAATAAGGCCAGTCAGAGAAAAGAAACATATAAAATAAACTGACTTCAATAAAGATTAGTGAGGTTTTTCAGAAGTCTGATAAAAAAAAGCGAAATGAATTCCACTATGTGTTTTGGAAGCCATTTATCATTTTTGACTTGCACATGTTAGACATGAAATTATTGTTCTTCATATAACCATGCCTTTGGGGATAAAGGGAGAGCGTGGTAAGGAATAACTATGAAAGAACAAATAGATGAGTTGTTCTTCCAGATGATGGCAGCTCCTGCCATTAGTTTATATTTGTTTTTGTATTAATAGCCTTGTATTTGTGTGTATTAAGCCAGCAGTGGCACTTGCGAAAGTCTTGCGGTTATCCCACAAATGAATATTACTTTCCATCCAAAATAATAAGGCCCCCGGATGTGAAAACAAATGTGCGTCTCTGTAAACTGACATCTGTTCGTGGTTTTGGACTCCCCTCCAGATGAACCGGCCCTCGAGTGCTAAGCAGTTGGCTCACTATAACAAAAGCGTTCTTTGCTAATCAGCTCAGTGTTAATTAGTCCCTGTTAAGCACTGATAGCTGTATGGACATGTGGGAAATGGATCACGTCAAATCCAGTTACAGTTTGGACTTTGCAACCATGTTTCTCTTTCAGAGGTTGAAAAGTTTTGGGTTAATGGCAAGATGCATGGCGTTAAATGAAGTAATGTGCAAATGTAGTTAATTCTGACTAATTTTAGATGTCTTTTGTGCTTTGTATTGAGGATACAACCTAAACCTACAACCTATTTTTCCCCTAGAGTACATTTGGTTACATGTGAAAGCTGTTATTAGATACAGTCCAGAGAAAATGTTCTCTCATCCATCTAAAATCAGTGGTCTGGGGTTCACTTCATGTGAATTCGGTTGTGGACCACACACATAAAGTGATTGGATCAACTTATCCACAATAGAAATGTTTGTATAGAAATTCTCATTTCTCACTTCTGGAGTCTCATAATAAACAGGTTTAAAATTGGGTTGTGAAAAAAATTAATTGTTCATATAGTAAAATTTTCTCTATGGACACATATTTACCATTTTAAAAAATGGAGTGTCCAGTGTCAGCATTTTGTAACTGTCAGAAATTTTCATAATCACTAGAAAGTCTTCAGCATAGAGGGCTTTACAGATTCTCTGTAATTTGGAATTTATTATCATTGTAAATTTACTGTAAAGTGTACTGTTGAAGTTATTGTAAGGCTGTAAAGTAACTGTGAAGCTGTAAAGTTACTGTAATATTGTAGGTTTACTAAGACACTGTAGGTTACTGTAACACTGTCAATTATTTTAAGCCTGAACAGTTACTTTAAGACTATAACATTTCTGTAAGACTGTAAAGTTACTGTAAAGTTATTGTAAGACTATACTGTAAAACTACAAAGTTACTTGTTATATAGTAAGATTGCAAAGCTACTGTAAAGTTCCTATAAGATGACAGTTATTGTGAAGCTATAAGTTACCATAAGGATGCAAAGTTACTGTAAAACTGTAAAGTTATTGTAAGATCACTGTAAGACCAATGTAAGTCTGTAAGTTACTGAGAGACTATAACATACTGAAAGACTGTAAAGTTACTTTAAAACTGCAAAGTTACTGTGAAACTGAAATGCTGCTGTATGGCTATAAGTTACTACTGTAAGTTTTTATGACTGAACATTTATTGTGAGACTATGATTGTAACTATGAGATTGTAAAATTCCTTTAAAACTATAAAGATATTGTAAAGTTGTAAAACTGTTATAAAGTTACTGAAAGAGACTGAAAATGACTGAATAGTCATTGTAAGACTAAGTTACTCTGAGACTTAAATGTTACTGTGAGACTGTAAAGTTTCTGAAAGGCTGTAAAGGTACTTTTAAACTATAAATTTACTGTAAGATTGAAATGCTGCTGTAAGTCTGTAAGTTACTACAAATCTCTAATCTAATCTAATGTTATTTTATGACAACATTTACTGTGAAACTATGATTGTAACTATGAGATTGTAAACTTACTGTAAAACTATAAAGGTACTGTAAAGTTGTAAAAATATTATAAAGTTACTGTGAGACTAAAGTTACTGTAAAATTGTGTTACTGTAAAGTAGTAAAGCTACTGTAAGACTGTACAGTTACTGAAAGACAGTAAAGCTACTTGACAGTAAAACTTGCAAATTTCTGAGAGACTGAAAAGTCATTGTAAGACTGAGTTATTGTGAGACTGAAATGTTCCTCTAAGACTGTAAAGTTTCTGAAAGGCTGTAAAGTAACTTTTAAACTATAAAGTTACTGTGAGACTGAAATGCTGCTGTAAGGCTGTAAAGTTACTGTATATCTCTAATGTTATTTTATGACAACATTTACTGTGAAACTATAAGATCGTAACTATGAGATTGTAAAGTTGCTGTAAAAATGTAAAGGTATTTTAATGAAAAACTATTATGAAGTTACTGTGAGACTAAAGTTACTGTAAAACTGTAAGTTACTCTAAGGTCCTAAAGCTATGTTAAGACTGTAGACAAAAAAGCCATTGTAAATCCTGCAAATTTCTGTGATATTGTAAAGTTACTGAAAGGCTGTAAAGTTACTTTTAAACTATAAAGTCACTGTGAGACTGTATGTTGTGTTAAGATTGTAAAGTCACTTTAAGACTATAATTTTCTTTAAAATGAGATTTGTCTTTGATATTAGACAGTGTGGGTATAAGCTGTAACATAGATATACTTCATGTTGTGTGTACAAGTGCCTAATTAGAATGAACCTTTTCCAGTTACATAATTCTTTTTTCCAATAAAGTCACACATTTCTCAGTTCCAGACCTATTTCCTTCTTGGATTTTCTCATCCTACAGTATTTAACTTGAACCCGTCTCAAAAATGTTAATAGAGGGTGTTGAAAACCTTTTTGACTGGCAGTATACTTATGCTAGATGTTTTGAAGTATAATTTCAGCCACTGTTTTATTATTTGGTAATAAATGAGGACCAAAGGAATTCTCTCTCTCTTAGCAGGAGATTATTTATAGGACAGTGCATCCGTTTTCTCGGTAGGGGGAACACAGGACTTCAACGACTTCCTTAGGAAATCCAGAATTATAAAAATATTATCCACTTTGTACTTTTCACTTTTCGTCATACTTTGCTAACTAAAGTTATAATTCTTTAGGGCAACGGCAAATGTGTGTAAGTCTCTTGTTGAGAGAAACAAATAACATTTTTGGAGTGTGTATATGTACTGAAACTTGGAATATGAGCACATAAGATTGTAATATAATAGATGTGGTGTGCAAAGAAGTTATGTTAAAAGGTTAATTTACATATGGTGGTAAAATAAATAATAGATAAAAAAATTAATTAATTAATTAATTAATTAATGAATTAATTAATAACAACAACAACAACAATAATAAAATGATTATCGAAATATATTTAAAAATAATTTTCAACCCCTGTAAATCTTTTGTCATGTAATATTTATCTTTATTAATAACTTTCTTTATTAGGATTATAATAGATGTGGTCTACAAAAAGAGTAAAAATAAAAGTAAAAATACATTTCTCATACTCCCTTAATGTGCATTTTTTTTCCTGTAATCACTTTTTATTATGTCATATAAGGTTTATCATATTTATCTTTTTTTTTTTTTTTAATGAACAGCTTTTGGCCTAAAATACCTTCTAGTTTTTGCCCCATACATCTAAAAACCCTTGATCTCTTGTCTCAAGGTTCATTCTCACCCACCAAGAAGTTACTAAAAGTTGGCATCTTTATTGTTGAGCCTTGTGCCCAGAGAGACTGTGTTAAATTGAAACATGGAGCGCTCTAAGTGCTTTTGTGGGCTACAGGAGACTGAAATAAAAGGAGAGCAGCCCGAGCAAAGCCGTCCCCTTTGCTCTGCTTTAAAGAGAAGGCAGCCCTAAAATGAGAGCAACTGCACTCTCCATAAAGTGGCTCAGAAAAGGGCCTCTTTTTTATTTGGTTCAAACAGGAGGTTTGTGTTAACGCCATTGCCAACTGTACACAAGAGAATCGCTGCACTTTTTTTACTCTGAGGCCTGGAGTTCATTAAGCCTCCGCAGGAAGACTAGGAGGAGGAGGAGGAGAAGGAGGAGAAGGAGGATCAGAGATCAAGTCTTCATTTGAGGGTCATGAAATGCCATGCCGAAGCTGAAGCTGAAGCTGAAGAACCCACACAGCATCACCTGTTCACACAGGACGCTGGAGCGACAGCAGCTTTCTCAGTGATGTTACAGACGGTTTGATGGAAGTGCAGGTTCAAATCCCAGATTCCAGATTGATCAAAACACTTAACCTCTAACTGATAAGATGTATGATTGGATTAGATTCTGGATGTATAAATGGAAATGACACCATTTTACTGCATTTATCAGTATGATCTATTCACCAGACAGAGTCCATAGAAATATGAGACACTTTCTAATAAAATAATATAGAAAAAGAAAGAAAAAGCAAAATCAATGTATATGATCAATGTATAAAAAAAACTCCAGCAGCACTGCTGTGTCTGATCCACTTACACCAGTACAACACACACTAACACACCATCACCACATCAG
>JAOVVH010000029.1:2406466-2421887 GCA_028566435.1 Scorpiodoras heckelii | reverse complement strand
AGGCCCAATTTACACGTCATGTGTCCCGGGTGATCTGATCACAAGTGGAACGGATAAATACACGTGTAAATGCATATCATGCATATCAAAGAAAATTTGTGATCCAATCACTGAAGCACATTTTGGGACACTTACTGTATGACCACATTAATTTTGTAGTATGAACATGAATGTGTCTCGATGCATTTGATGCATTTCAAATAAATGCATTGTGATGCATTTAAGGAATTTCAAACAAATGTGCTTTGATGCACTCAATGTATTTCAAACAAATGCATCTCAATGCATTCGATGCATTTCAAACAAATGTGTCTCGATGCATTCTATGCGTCTCGATGCATTTCAAACAAATGTATCTTGATAAATTCAATGTACAGGTATTTCAAACAAATGTGTCGGTGCATTTGATGCATTTCAAGCAAAATGTTAAAACATATTGATTTATGTGTTCATTGTGGATGTTTTTCATTGTTTTTCATCATTATGAAATGAAAACCACTATCATGATGAACATTCATGATGAAATGACAATATACAGACAATTCAAACTTTGTTTTCAAGCAGCCTTGTTTTTTTCCTGATCTTTTCTAGCAGAGATATGCCTACAGAGTGCAGTTCTGCTGTAAAATGACAGCCGAATGTTTTTTTAAAAAAAGGAAAGAGAACAACGTGCAGAAAAACAGCATCAAAAAGCATAAACAGAAAGCTAAAGTAGCTGAGCAGAGCGAAATTCTCTGGGAAAAAAAGTAACTAACTAATAGTGTGCCTCCTATTTCCATCTGTACTTGTATCAGTTTAAAACACTTAATCTGCATATTATGAATATTATGAATTCTAATTAAGTTATATCCCTAAAATTTTGGCCCGTTTAAAACTGTTTTTCCAATCTTCAATCGTCCAGTTTCGGAGCGCCTCAGCCTGGCGTTAATATGCGTCCTGGGTGATCGGATTACAAGTGGACAGCTGAGACGCTGAGCTGTTCACATCTGGCATTATGAACATGTCTTCAGTGACCACTTGTGATCAGATTTCATGCATTGTTTCCATTGGAGAAAGGCAGTCACGCACATTTATTACTTCAGTCCATTTATTCTATTTATTTCCAGGCAGAAATGTGCTGTGAACCCTATCTCAAAGTGCTAGTGAACACATTTTTCAAATTTTTTAAACATTGTTTTGTCATTGCCTTGATCCAGAGAGCGGTAGCATTCAGTATGATTTCCAAACAGTCTTGCAACAGTGACAATGTCCCCTTGTGATCAGATCAACTGGGACACATAACATGTAAATGAGCCCTCAGATTCCTGTTCCTGGCTGACTGGAGTGGAATCCGATGTGCACTTATAAATGCTGTTGTAGCTCATCTGCCTCTAGGATTAAAGCATTGTGTTCGGAGATGCTTTTCTGCTCATCACGGTTGTAAAGAGTGCTTAATTGAGTTACCACAGCTCAAACAATTCACCTCTCTCATCAAAAAGACAGCAGAACTGTCACTCACTGGATGTTTTCTGCAAAATTCAGTATAAACTGTCGAGACTGTTGTGAGTAAAAATTCCTGATCAGGATTTTCTGAACTACCCAAACCAGTCTATCTGGCACCAAAAAAGTGATAGAGATCACCCCTCCCCCCTTTTTGACTGGTGTGCTTGACCTGTATCGGCATGATTTTATGTAGTACATATGCACTTTCTATAATCGATGCATTATTATAAATACATGTTGTATGTGGATTTATGTGAGTCCAGTGCCTCATTCCAGGGAAAGTATTTATCGTATTTGTGTGTGCATGAAAGAAAGTGTGTGTATAGAAGTCACCCTTAGGCTTCCAAAGCAAACCGAACCCAGGCTCGGGCCGAAGCTCAAAGCTAATGTGACATGGAGGTAAATACAATTAAGCCAGCCAGAGGAAAGGCTGGATTATTACTGTTTATCTTTAAACCTGACTCCCTGCCTTTCCAGCTGGCTCTGTGCCTGCATGCATCTGACCATTTTTTTCTTCTTCTTCTACTTCTCTGGAATACAGGTCATTCATAACGAGTTGAAGGAAAGAAAATAAGAGTTCTCTATGCATATTTCTGCTGTGTGATATTAAAGATAACATCGATCAGTTTTCCTTTTTTGTATGCAGAAATCATGGGTGCAAAAACAACACCACAAATGGAGTTTAGAAATTATCATTAAAAGAAATAAGATAATAAGTTTGTGTTTAATCAGGTCTAATAGTAAGAGTGTAATTATAATGAATGGATCGAAATTAGCACGTGATATTTGTACCCGAGACCTTCTCGTTTTTTTCCACGACTATAATGTCTCCAAGTGACACATTCCTTCAGGATCCCCAGGCTTTCATCACGGCCTTCCTTTCAGTTCTCCTTTGATACCCAGACAAGAAAAGTCTAACTGAGCTGCTAATGAAATAATCTCCCTTATATTACAATGGTGTCAGTCTTGTCAGTGTTGCTCCTTGATCCCTGGCATCTGTTTCTGCTTATCTAATCCACATCCTCGAGACTCTTATCCTTGAGTTCAGGTCAGAAACTTTACCATGTTGGTCCACTCGAAGTAGTGATAACTTGGGTTAATTAATATAAATATGAAAGGACCTTTTGAAAAGTGTTGCACGGTCTAAACGTCTGTCGCGGTCCATCATGTTTCAAGAACTTTACTGGATTATAATCTGGATTATGTAATCCAATTACAAATATCAAGCATAGCAGAGCAGGTTCATTTATAAGCACACATTAGGCATTATTTACTTTGTACAGATTAGCACATTACATTTTCAATGTACATGAATCAAAGATTTCTATTATTTATTTAGATGTATTATTTATTTGTCATATAATGATTGTACCAGTGCAATTTTTAGCACAAAAAACCTGGAAATTCTTCCATAAATGCTAAATAAATATCTTTATACAAAAAATATATGGGGAAACAACTTTTTTAAAAAATGAAAAATTGTTTACATGATGTCTCTACCATTTCCTGTGTACCTGTGTAAGCTGTTACTGTAGCAACAATCATATAAGTCAACAAGCACATTAATATAAACAGCTGTGAACAGCTGGAACTACTGTCAGAGATGCTGTGTTAGAAAATTAATCATGATGTTCTGAGCAATCAGAATACAAATATATATATATTTGAAAAAAAAAAATTTTGACAAAGAGAAAAAAAAAACACTTTCCCTAAATGAGTTCTTTGTATTCATTATTTAATCCAATAAGAAGATTATACTGGCATTATGAAATCTAATCTTATAATGCTTAGCTTACAATGATCCTAAAGCATTTAATGTTAATGTGAATGTGTGTGTTGCATGTAAAAAGCACATTTAATTTATCAGGGTTTTGGTACGCAATGCAAAAGCCAATGAAGTACATGTTTTTGTACTTTTATTAAAACCAGCATGCTATTACTCTCCGAGCATGGCTATAATAAAACCAAACAAACCAGTTAGCTCAGAAAAAAAAACAAGCCTAATCATATTAGAGAACACCCCCTGAGTAAATCTAAAAGATGACATTACTGATTACATTACACTTTACTCATGTAATTTGTAATCAGTACCAGTGATCTACCCAGTACCCAATCATACCAGGAAATCAGGAGCTCGCCTTGTCCTTGCGTGACAATAAACCTCATCCAACACGTTATCTCGCTAAACACACCAGCATACACACTTTCAATCTGTGAGCCCTCAGAGGAACAGTAGACATCGCTATGATGGATCTGCGCCTCTCCGAGCAGATAAGATCCACGTCTGGCTTGATCACTGTTTATCTCTGAACAGGCAAAGCACGATGGCTCCAGGACAAAGATTCCTCAGTGCATGGAGGCTCAGAGAACAGACTGTAAATGTCCTGATAAATATTGCATTGTTTGTGGTTTAGGAAACACAGCGAAATCAGCTGTAGCCTACTCTACACGACCGTGTGAGAAACAGCATGTGAGAAATGTTTCTTCTGTTGAATTTCTTTTTAAGATAACAGAAAGAGTAACTTTCCAATGTCTACATGTATGTTTGTGAATTTGCTTCTGTTTAAATATAAAGTGGATAAGGTAATGCTAGCAACCTAGCATAAAAAAACTAGCCTGTGGGAAAAAAACTAGCAGATACAAGCAAATCTAGCAAGTGAAGGAAAATCGTAAAAGTGCCGCATGAAGGAAAGTCCCATGGAAGAAAGGAAAAACAAGCATGTACAAGCAAAAGAAACAAAAAAGTGAGTGAAAGCAAATTTAGAAAATGAAACCAAAGCTAGCAAACAAAAGCAAACAGAGCATGCACATGCCATGTTGACTGGTGATAAGTATTTCTTTGAACCAGTTTTAAGAAAATACAAAATCTAGGAAATAAAATCAAATCTAACAAGTCAAAGCTAAAATAGCAAAATAGCTAAGAAAGCAAAAAGAGACTGAAAGCAAACTTAGCAAATAAAATCAAACCTAGTGAGTGAAATATTTTCCAGCGAGTGAGAACAAACCTAGCAAATGAATCCACACCAAGTGAGGGAGAATCTAAAGAGTGAAAGATAACCAGCAAGTGGTGAAAAGCTAACTAGTTAGAGAAAACTAATATACCAAACTACAGTTAACCTATCAGGCGAAACAAAGCTTTAGTGAATGAAACCAAAACTGAAACTGACACCAAAGCAAATGTAGCTGGACTGTACATTTTGTCCCTCTGAATGTATAAACCCCATTTCCAGAAAAGTTGGGACACTTTCTGAAAATGCAATAAAAACTGAAATCTGTAATTTGTTTTACAGATTTACAGTGCTTTCAATGATGAACTTAATTCTATTAGTTAAATATAAACAAATTTAGAAACTGATGCCTGCAACACACTCAAAAAAAAAAGTTGGGACAGAGGCGTGTTTACCACTGGGTCACATCACCGTTTCTTTTAATTATACTTTGTAATCATTTGGGAATTGAAGATACTAATTGTTGCAGTTTTGCAAGTGGAATTTTTGCCAATTCTTGCTGTGTACAAGACTTGAGCTGTTCAACAGTCCGTGGTCACTGTTGTCTGATTCTCCTCTTTATGATGCTCCACACATTTTCAATAGGAGACAGATCTGGACTGCAGGCAGGCCTGTCAAGTCACACTGTTGTAACTACTGCAGAATGAGGCCTTGCATTGTCCTGCTGAAATACACATGGAGTTCCTGGGAAAAGACACCGTCTTGACGGCAGCATGTGTCTCTCCAAAATACCAATATAAGCCTCCACATCAGTGGTACCTTCACACGTATGCAGATCACCATGCCAGTTTAATAAAAGTTCAAGCAATTTAACAAATTATAGTTTTTATTGCATTTATAGAAAGTGTCTGAACGAAGTGTCCAAATGAAGCTAATATAGTAAGCAAAAGCTAACCTAGAAAATTGGATGCAAATAGAGTGAAAGTGACAAATGAAAAGAAAGTGTAAACAAATCAAAACAAAAAGTGAAAGCTAATATAGCAGATAAACGTTAACCTAACAAGTGAAAGCAATCTTGGCAAATGAAACCAAAACTAGTAAATAAAATTAAACCTATTCAGTGAAGGAGAATCTAGTAAATGACTTTCTAATCTCAAATCAAGTGAATGAAAACTAATATAGCATGCAAAATTTTACCTGACAAGCAGAAGAAAACCTAGTGAATGAAAGCAAGTTTAGCAAATTAAACTAAAGCTAGCAAATAAAAGCAAACCTAGAGCGTGAAAGCAGGTCTAGCTGGACTATATACTAGCCTACTCTGTGAAAATACTGTGTGAAAATAGTTCATTCCTCTGAATTTATTTTTATTAAAACAAACCTCGCACAAAAAAACAAACCTAGAAAGTAAAAACTAACTTAGCTGCAATGTACATGACTGTAAAAATCTTTTCTTTCCTGGAATCTTTTTTTTATACACATAAGCCTCATGAGCCACCATGTTTATGGAAACAGAAGCACTTTAACATTCTAACTGAGCAGAAAACTTTTTTTTTCGGTGAAGTGACTCTCTGGATGTTTCTGTCATAAGATTGTTAGGGACCAAGATGCTCTTTCAAATTTAACGGCAGGGTTACGAGCACATGAATCCGTCAGCAGCTCAAATCAATTTCTCATGAGTTCACATTGTTTATACATGCAGTGTACTAGAACGGCATCTGGGTTTAAGTCTTTTATTTGTATTAAAACAAAATATGTCCTCTGTGTTGGTTAGATCAACAATAAAAGTTTCCTTTTTTTCTGGAATTTTCCATTCCTGAATAAAAAAACTTCATAGTATAACTACAGCTCTATTGTGCATCACAGCATTTGCTTATAAGATCGCTTTTTCACTCCCAAAGAGGATGAAATTAAAGAGCACATAACACCATAGTATAGATTTAGCCGATTTACAAACAGTCACACCGATGTGTGACAAATTAAAGGAAACCCCAACATAAAAAATTGTGGTGCTGAACCACCACAAACTACCAAAACAACTTCACTGTGCCTTGGCAGATACTCTACAAGCCTCTAGATTGTAGCTGGACTGATATACACCATTCTTCTAAAAGTTCTTTCTATTTTTATTTTGATTTTAAAATATAATGATAAAGGCTAATTACAGGCCTGAAGCCACTTGTGCCTCCAAACAACGTAGCACTAAAATCTATCAAATAAAAACAAACCTGGTAAGGGAAAGATGAATGAAAGCTTAGCAAATGAATCCAAACCAAATCTAGCAAGTGAAGAAAAATCTAGGAAGTGCTAGCTTACCTAGCGAGTGAGAGCTAATCTATTAAGTAAAATCCAGCAATTATCCAGCAAGTCAAAGGACACTCGATGATTGAAAAGAAACCTATCGAGTAAAAGCTAATATAGCAAGTAAATGCTAACCTAGCATATTAACAGGTCTAGTAAGTAAAAGCTTAAAATAAAGCAAATTGAAGCAGATATCACAAATAAAAGTTCACCTAGCAAATTAAACCAAATGTAGCAAGTAAAACCTAACCTAACAAGTGAAGGTAAATATAGGAACTGCAAGCTAACCTAATGAGTAAAATAAAGTCCAGTGAGTGAAAGCAAACCTTACATGTAAAAGCTAATATTACAAGACAGTTTAGCAAGTGAAAGCAAAACTAACAAATGAAATCAAAACTAGCAAGTAAAAGCAAATCTATCAAGTATAAGCTAATACATGAACTGAAACCAAGCCTAGCAAGCAAAGGACAATCTAGCAAGTAGAAGCCAATCTCTAGAAAGTAAAACATAATATAGCAAATGAAAGCAAGCCTAGCAAGTAAAAGAAAATCTATCTAGCGAGTAGAAGCTGATCTAGGAAGTAAAAGCTAATACAGCACGTGAAAGCAAACCTAGCAAGTAAAAGCAAGACTAGCAAGTACAAGCTAATACCTAACAAGTAGAAGCTAAACTAGGAAGTAAAAGCTAACATAGCAAGTGAAAGCAAACCTAGTAAGTACAAGCTAATACATAAAATACAAGCAAAATTAGCAAGTAAAAGAATATCTCGCAAGTAGAAGCTAATCTAGGAAGTAAACACTAATATAGCAAGTGAAAGCAAACCAAACACGTACAAACTAATACATAAAATGAATCCAACATTAGCAAGTAAAAGAATATCTCGAAGCTAATCTAAGAGTAAACGCTAATATAGCACGTGAAAGCAAATCTAGCAAGTAAAATCAAACCTAGCAAGTACAAGCTAATACCTAGCAAGTAGAAGTTAATCCAGGAAGTAAACGCTAATATATAAACGCAAATGAAAGCAAACCTAGCAAGTGAGAGATAATATTTCAAGTAAAAGCTAACAAAGCAAACCTAGCATGTAAATGCAAGCCTAACAAAAGCAAAACCCTGTGAGAGAAAGCTAATCACACCATTTTGGATGTTTAATAGAATTTTTAGTAGTTAAGTTCTGGTGTCATACAAATGTGAACACTGTTATCATCCAACCATAATATTTTCCACAGTATTACTACACAGTATATACTGCAGGTTACCAGTGGCTTAGAATATGTGATACGCAGACTATGTAAATGCCATATACCCAAAAGACAGCTACAGGATTTCCATATACCCACATATGTCCAAGTACATGTAGTTTCATGACAGAATATTCACTTCAGTGATATGTTTCACAAATAATTGCAATAAAACAAGTTTTGAAACAGGTATAAGGAAAGAGGAACTTTGGGTTTGGCCATGACGTGACCTAGACCTGATGTCACCTATGAATGAACACAGCTGCTTGATGGTCATTTTTCTGTAGCATTGCAAGTTTTTAATTAGCTAACAAGTAGAATCATTATACTATAGTATTGTAGCATATCCAACCAAAAGAGATTTGAAATAAGAGCAAACTACACTACACACTTTGAATGTTTCTTAGCTAACCTTACTAGCTAGCTAACAAGACAGTTTTCTTCAGCCATGCAAAATCACAAAAGATGATCATTAACACTAAAATGGTAGAAAATCAGCCTTTAAAAGCTCCCCATCTATAAATGTCATTGGCTATTAACGTCAATAACTTGTTAACGCATACCCAGTCTTTCAGAACGCTCTCAATTATGTATGGATACACTTACTGTATGTGTTAGTATGTAAGTGTGGTGGTGATTACTACACCGATGTAGGTCTTATTTTATTTGATCTTATTTTATCTTTTTAAAATCTTGTAGGACACTATGAGCTCTAAATATAATATCTTTTTTCACCGCATAACCACAAATGTTGGTATATGCACAATGAAATGAAGCCAACTGATCTTCTGAGACATTTCACTGCACTGAATATTTGCTCTTTCATGCACGGGAGGTCACTCATGTCGAATCATCGAAGTGATGAAAAGGAAACGCGCAGGGCAGAAAAGTTCCCAGTAGATTCTCAGCCCTTGGCTCTGTGTGTCCTCTGTGTGTCAGGCCACACATGCTTCCTTCACTCACTGCGAGGGTCCTGATGCTATCCACTGCCCACAAAGAGACCACTGGGGCTGTTCACACACCACCAGTAGGTACTGATGCAGGCAGATGGCTGAGCAGATTGGACTGCAAGAGGATAGTGGTTCCATTCACACTTCAGCAGGACAGAGATGTAATTATGCACATATGGATAACCAGGTGTCTTTGTGAGGATGATGAAAGTGGGATTCATCAAGATATGTTTCAACTGTTTAATCACAAATCCCAGCAATTTAGAAAAACAAGCTTATTTAAAAAAAAAAAAAACTTTATCATTTCAGGGATAGAGCATGTTCTTCGCATTGATAAAGCTTCTTCATTTTCTAAATAAAAAAAGAAGGACAAACCAAATACCCCTTCAGGTGCAAAATGGATCCATTTAAAATTCTATGTTATGGACCAGAAAGTTTTTGTAATATATGGTAAGAGGCAGGACACAAGTGTGTAAACTTGCTATGACCTTCACTATACAAGAGTTGAAAATAGGTCAAAACACAACCAGGAAATGAAAACTATGGAGCTATGTACAGAAAACAAGGCTTAATTCATACATTGATACAATAGAGCATACATAGCCAAATTTACCAATCAACGAACACAGAACAGGTGAACACAGTCAGATAACAAACCACTGACAGGACGGGGGAAAAGAGAGGATAAGGAGAGAAACCAAACCACAAGTCATGGGGATGGCAAAACAAAAGGGGGAATCCTTGAAATCCTAGATCCAAGAACTGCCAGAGCTTCTTGAGCTTTTTTCGCAAGACTCATAAGCCAGATGGTGTGTATTAAGAATACCACAATGATGCGCTAATACCATACAATCATATGGAACAAAGGACACATTTTGCACTTTAGTAGAAAGTGCCAAGCCATAAAAGGGTACTTGGTTTGAAAATGTTATTTGTTCCTGTGGTGGCTGTTCTGAATGACATGATGCAAAATTATACAATTATTGAAAAAAAAAAGTTCAATGAGATATTTAAGAGTTCTTGGATTCTTGGAACAATTGGTAGACTTTTGTATGGGGAAATACTGGACAGAACAAAGAACCCTCAAATGGTCTTGGCTTTACCTTTTTTACCAGTATTACCTGAACGAATAGCATTATGTTAGCATTAGCTAATGTAAATTAATGTTATTCTACCTAGATTATCTGTCATGCCCACATCATACAGTATATGACGATTGGATGAAGCACCAAAACAGGAAGTGTGACATATGATGGCAGCTTCAGCCTCAGGTAAGAAGTGACCAAACAAAGTCAGACTTGGGCCGCAAAGGACTTTAAAATGCTTCATGATTCCACCCCCATGATTTTTTCCCCTCAACACTACATTATTAACCAATTGGTAACACTCAACAATCACACCAGAGCTTGACTATAGAATGAAAACCTCCCTGATGATGTATCATTTCTTATCTTGTCACATAGTAGGAAAGGGTGAAAAAAAAACCCTTCAAATATTCTCCAGCTAATTATTGGTGAAGCGTTCCCAGGAATATTTCTTTACCCCAAACTGGCAGACTATTCTAATCTACCAAAGACTCCCTGCCAAACCAGAGCGCAGCATTCCCCATCCCTTTACAAGAACTTACCGCTACAGCCATCTGGAACCTGAAGATCCGAGCCCAGTTTGGTGATTACGCAGCTGTGAGAACTTTGTCTGAGCCTGATGGATGAAAAGAACAGGAAACTCAATGACACAAATGGAATATTTTAATTGGAATAGAAAGATTGCTTGGAATAATTTGTCATGCATGAATTGGTTGATGAAGTGGTTGCCAAAACGGCTGTTTTTACACCCAAAGCTGGTTCAGGGTCCGGCGGAGCTGATTTCTGTAGCTGCATACGTGATGTGCCTGGCCATCTTTTTTTTAAGTTTTAGAATGATTGGAGTTTAATATCTTTGTCAGCATTTTTACAGAGGGTGAACTAGATAGTAAGGTTAAGGGTTTAAATATTGCACAAATGCATAGTGGAAGCTATAACCATCCTTTCTTCTTTATCAGTTAAGTCAAATACTACACACCAAGCTCTTTTCTTTATATCCGGCCTTTTATACCCAGACTTCTTAATTCTGTGTTTGTAAATCCCCATGAAGGAAGCAAGGCACAGACACTAATCAAACAAAATAATTTATGGCATTTGGCAGATGCCCATAATCAGAGTGACTTACATTTATCTCAGATAACAGAGCTGAGCAGTTAAGGGTTAAGGGCCTATCTCAAGGACCCAGTAGTGGCAACTTGGCTGTGTTGGGGATTTGAACTCACGGCCTTCTGGTCAGTAGTCCTGAGCTACACTGTGGTTCAGTCCTGGGATGAGCAAGAGAATACTTTTATGATTACAGGACCAGTTTTTAGTTACACGTCTACAGTTTCCAAGTCAGATTATTCACTGAAGAAGAAAATGTGAGTCTTGGATATAAGGTTTTTGGGGACTTTCTTTAGGATATCAATGTGGGAGCATGAACAGCAGCAGAAAATGAATCGCAAGCTCCAAACTGTACCATACTGAATCTTTGGATTTTACTAAAAATGTTCCAAATGTTCTTAAGCTTCCCCCACTTTAAAGACCTAGTAGAAGATCTTGTTCTTGCAGTTTTGACACTGTTTTATCCTCATCCAGCTGCTGAGATGGTCGAACCCAATTTAGAATTCTCGGCATACTCCGTGTGGAGCCAAACCAGAAGTCCACCACATTTTACAAACATCTCCATAACCCACGCATCACCATTCAACTCGCAAACCTCAGCTGAAGACATGAAGGTGTTGCTTTACCTGCTGCCATTTCGAGACTGTGGTCATTGTGTTAAATTTACCTTTAAGCCGTTAATGTCTCAGTGAAGACTCTGAACATGACATCCAGAAAGCTGTAGCCACAAGCACTATAAATAGACAATGTCAGGATCAAGGTTCTGGGATGACTGTGGTTATGAAGAGATGGTTTCCGTTTTGTCCTTCTTTTCTGCAGTAAAACAGACACACAAATAGAAAGTGACTATTTATGGCTGCATTGGAAAAGAGGAAAAGAGCCGATTCAATAAACAGGAGCTGGTGGTTTATCTGGCTTTGCATGCGAGAAGATCAAGTCATGGGGCGCTGACCTTATTTAGGGTCCATCATTCAAGCCCTGAGGGCGGAAGGTCATCTGCAAAGTGGCCTGGAGGCAGAAAAAAGTGAACTGCAACTTCAAAGACAAGGTCAGAGGAGGTCAGATTCTACCCAGATCGCTTGGAAAAGCCTCGCCGCAAATGTTTAGCGTTTCAGGCCGGGCGGCAGAGCTCTGTCATTGTTAGGGATTCTCTTTTTGGGAGTTCTTTTGGGGAGGGTTTTTGAGAGCTTACACATGTTGAATGTTTGGAAGATGGATGGAGTGGATATACACTCAGCTTACACTTTTATAAGGACATCTGGACACCATTGCCAATCATGAGGCAATCGTGCAGATACAGGTGACGAGCTTCAAATAAAAAAGATCAAACATCGGTGGACAGAGGATCACCTAAACCGGACATTTGAAGCCCATCCCCTTCATTATGCATTGTTGAGATGCTTTTCTGCTCAGCATCATTGTAAATGGTGGTTATTTAATTTTCCATAACCGCCTTGTCAGGTCGAACAAGTCTGCTTATTCTCCTCTGACCTTTTTCATCACCCAGGCGTGTCCACCCACATAACCATCACTCACTGGATGTTTTTTGTTTCTTGTACCATTCTGTGAAAATTCCTGAAAATAGCAGTTACTGAAATACTCAACAGCCACGACAGTCTCTGAGATAGCAATTGTTTTCCATTCCGATTACATTGTCTGAAGATCTTTCAACTTGTGCTGCTGGTCTAAGAAAATATCAAGTTATCCTCCTTGAAAATCTGCCATTATTTTTAAATTTAAATTTTAAATCACGTATAAATAATTATCACGATTTTGTGATTTTCAACACGGTTTAATATTTGGAGCTCATGAGACGGGAAGTTTGGATTTTTATGCATGAGAATTTCAAGGGTGAACCGTGCCTACAAGAATTCTGGGAAAAACCTCGAACTTACGACAGCATTGTGGCCATAAAAAGACTCTGGGTGAACGTGACCAGCGTTGGCTGGCAAGAATCGTCTGACGTGATAGGCGTGTAACACTGCCTTAAGTAACATAGGAATTCAATGCTTTGGCCTCAACAAACATCAGCATGAGGACTGTGCAACGTTCCCTTCAAGATCCCGTGGGAGACCCAGCAAGAATTAACTGCTATACCAATTATTCTGGTACTTCAGTGTATGATGTCCATAATGTCAATTCTTATTTTGTTTCAAAATCTAATGACTGTCCTTTAATATAAATCAGCATTGACCAGTAAAGTTTGTACAGAGATAAATTAAAAAATAATAATTCATTCATTTATTTATTTTGTCATTCATTTATTTTTAACTTTTTTAAACCACTTTAGAGCCTTTTTTATTTTTCTAAAGTGTCTACTGTCAAATGTAGCATTTACTTTGGAGCAGAAGTTATCATATATCCTTCACTTGCAATTTCAGCAATTTTAGCATTTTGGAAATATGTAAATTATATAAATTCTTTGACCATTTTGTAAATATGTAAAACACTTGTGGTGTTTCAGTGAAAAAGTAGACGACTGCGTTCAATACAAAATCACTTCCTAATCTAATAAAACACTGTTACATAAGCAGACTTGCTTTTTAAACTAAATGCTTAAAAGCTAAGGTCACTTCTGCGCTTGTTTATATAAAAAGCCTTTAATCGTGCTGCCTCATGGTGAGCCGGGATGTCAGCGAGCTAATGTAAAATAAAAGCAGCGAGTTGCTCTCGGCTCTCCTGTTAAAAGCCCTTTGATGAACGTGGCACAGGAAATCCCACACGTTTAAGTGCAGTGTCGTTTAAATGTACAGCGCATACTTTAGATGCTATCTCACAGATGTGGAGTGGAAAACAGAGCTGCGATGGACTCCTGGTGTGGGAGATAGCTCAGGCAGATATCTTGTCTGTGCATTCGTGGAATGCGTGCTGGAAGCATGGCCGTGCTTGCCTTTGAATGCTGTGGAAGGAGACCGTAAGGGTTGAGAGGACCTCTTACATGCACCGTGCACTTCCTTCAACACACATGTCTTAAGTCTGATTTGAAAAGTGTACAGGAAGCACTTGAAAGGTTTCTTGCTCTATCCTTACAAAAGACATAACTGTTAGTTACACCACAGTGCTGGTGAATTTGATCATTTTCTATAACAGAAGTTCTGACATTAGTAACAAATCACGTGTATTAATAAATGAACAATGATTTAGCTGATATGGTGAAGTTTTCTGTAAAAACTCCTGTGTCAGTACTTTGTAACCAGGTTTTCTGGCATGGCAAAGTCTTCAGGACAGAGGCCTTTTCTCTGCAGCACAACATATTGGAAGTGATATGCATGCTTAAAGAAGGAAACATTGCTATTGGTTTATTTTATTACTGGTCCACCTTAAATATACACTGAAGTAGCAGGAAAAACTGGTATAGCAGATAATACTTAGTAGGTCCTCCACGGGATCTTGGAGGGAACGTTGCACAGTCCTCACGCTGATGTTTGTTGCGGCTCCAGCATTGAATTATGATGTTAATTGAGGCAGTGTTGCACGCCTATCACGTGAAATGATTCATGCCAGCTGATGCAGGTTACGTTCACCTGCATGTAAGAGTCTTTTTATGGCCACAATGCCGTCGCAAGTTCGAGGCTTTGCCGGAATTCTTGTAGTCATGGTTCACCCTTGAAATGCTCATATGTGAAAATACAAACTTTGCTTCTACCTCCAAAATGCTAGGACCATCTCACGAGGTCCAACTATTAAACCGTGCTGAAAATCACAAAATCGTGCTGAAAATCACAAAATCGTGATAACTTGCCATTCTCACAAAGGAAACAGCGCTAGAAGCTTCCATAGATGTCTATCACTTTATATACACACTGACAGATGCAAGCATTGATGTGCATAGGTAGTGTTGCTATGTGTTTTGCAGACTTCAGTGTATTTTCCATCCAAAACAATTAATTGTATATTATATTTATACATCCTCTAAACATCTGACCATAAACCACGCACTGAGGTGTTGAAATGTGAGCACATGTCTTTTATAATGTAACCTACAATGTCCAGATAGCATATGGATATGGGCCAGTTCTGGTAATGATCTCTGTCAGCATTCGCAAACTGCCCATTTATTAAAAATGCTTATATGGCTCACATGTCCCAAAACAGATCTGGGCCACTTGACATGGCACTGTCGACCTCCATCTGTACTAGAAAACAGCATGAGAGCCAAAAGTGGCCATCCATCCATCCATCCATCATCTTCCGATTTATCCCGCTAGTCGGGGTCATGGGGGGCTGGAGCCAATCCCGGCGTCATCGGGCGAAGGCAGGGTACACCATGGACAGGTCGCCAGTCCATCGCATGGCCAACACACACTCACGCACAC
>JAOVVH010000029.1:2383557-2395817 GCA_028566435.1 Scorpiodoras heckelii | reverse complement strand
AGCCGTCACACAGCAACACCCCCCCCCAAGAGGTCAGACATCTGACGACCCACCCCAAAGTCCCCCAGAGAAAAAAAGGAACAGAACAGGAACTGTTCTCAGTCCGTGACAACGAAGTCCTTTAGATGACACGGCGGCCTCCGTGTCCGCTGAGGCCGGGCCGAAGCAGGCAGAGGTGAGTTCGGTGCAGGGGTGGACCCCTGAGAGTCTGTAAAGTGTCCAATGGCTGCCAGTTTTGGTCTGTATGGTGCAAGGCGGTCACGGTGGACGACCAGGCGTCGTCTGCCCCAGCAAGTCTTATACACGACCTCCCCCAAACATGACAGAACAGTGCAAGGACCCACCCAGGCAGACTGGAGTTTCGAGTCCCCTCTTACACTGCTTGTTGTATAACCAGACCTCGACACCAACAGTCAACGGTTCCCCCGTACAACGCATATCGTATGCCTGCTTCTGTTTCGCACTAGCCCCTGATTGGTTTCCCCTAGTGAGTTGATGAACCCTGTGAAGAGTAGAGAGCAGGTCAGAGACATATTTAGGCCCTGGTTCACAACCCCTTTCTGCCTCAGGAGACACCCCAAATCGACGGGCGTGCGCAGCTCACGACCAAACATGAGCAGCGCTGGGGTAAAACCCTTGGTCTCCTGGACCACAGAGCGACATGCCAACACGACCGGTAGATGTTTATCCCAATCATGCTGGTGTGTGCTCGTGACCATCGCAAGCTGTGTAACCAGGGTGTGGTTGAACCGCTCTACCAAACCGTCACTCTGCGGGTGGAGAGGGGTGGTTCTAGTTTTTCGAATGCCCAGGATCTGGCAGACCTCGCCCATGACCTCCGATTCGAAATTTCTCCCCTGATCGCTGTGTAACTCTTTGGGCATGCCGAAATGGCAGAAAAACTTGTGCACCAACTTCTCTGCTGTGGTGACTGCGCTCTGGTCCCGCACCGCGTACGCTTAGGGCCACTTCATGAAATTGTCCATCGCCACTAACACAAAACGGTTGCCCGCGTCAGACACCGGAAATGGCCCTAACACGTCAACCGCCACCCGCTCCATAGGACTGCCTGACTGTAACAGCATTAACGGTGCTCTAGCTGGCTTCGCTGGACCCTTTTTCATGGCACAAACATCGCAAAAGTGGACAAACTGCTCGACGTCCGAGAGGCAGCCCGGCCAGTAAAAACGCTGGCGCAGACTCTGTAGAGCTTTGTAGAGGCGCCCGGAGCCCAGTGAACGGCCCGCAAAACTACATCGCGCAGCTCGCGAGGGACCACATATTGAGTGACACCCCATGGCAACCCCATATAAATACGGCCGGAAATATTTCAGCCCTGTGACTACGGCCAGCAGATCTCTGCGGGTGACGCAGTAGTTACGCTCGGCTTTATCCAGACACCGGCTGAAGTACGCGATCACACGTTCAGCCCCGTCCAGGACCTGTGAAAGCACGCCCCCCAACCATGTCCACTATGAAACGCTCGGTCAACTTAGGGTACGCCAAAATTAGCATTACATAATCCGAAAGGAAAACGGTAAATTGCCATAGCTCGGTGCCAATCGTGAACGCGTTTTTTTCCTTGTCCGCCTTCACCAACAGAACTTGCCAGTAGCCGCTATGCAAATCTAAAGAGCTAAACCAAGCTGAACTGGACAGCTGTTCCAGCGAGTTGTCGATCTGCGGCAACGGGTATGAATCTACCCTCGTGACTGCATTAAGACGCCTATAGTCCACGCAAGAACGCCAAGAACCATCTTTTTTCCTCGTGAGAATGATGGGCGCCGCCCACGGACTTGTCGAAGGCTCAATCACGCCCACCGCAGCCATCTTGCGAATTTGCTGCTCAGCGGCTGCACGTTTTGCAAATGGCAGCCGGTGCGGCCTAAAACGAATAGGCGAAGCATCATCCGTGATGATTTTATGTTCAATTAACCTGTCCGAGTGCAATCACATTCCAAAATCGCGAAGACGCCCCTGTAGCGTTCTAACAAATGCAAAAGCACACCCTTTTGCGAGTCAGACAATTCACGGCCGCTTCACTCCCGTAACTCATGCAGCGGGTCCACGCACACCACACCAGACATGATCGCCTGTTTAACCCCTAACGTGCCCGGCGCTTCTTGTAGTACCGGCCTCCCATTAAAGCTCAGTGACCCTTGCTTACAGTCAATAACAGCACCATTACGTTCTAAGAAATCGAGACCCAGGATGCATTGTTCCCTGATGTTAGTCAGCCAAAATTTGTGCGTGACAGGATCCTGCCTGGGCCTAACAGTGGCGTTACAGAAACCCAGCAGCTCAATATTTTCTCTGGAAACCGAATTTAGGCTAGCATGCTCAGTAGCTACCACGAACTGACCGCCCACGGCATGCTCGAACACATCCCTGCGAATCAATGACACTAAGGAGCCTGTATCACGCAGAGCTCATACCGTTGACCGGCCGAAAATGCAATCCATGCAGTGCCCTCCATGTCCAGCAAAATGAGATGAAAAAGCAAAGGGAAGCATGTTACCATCCAGGGCTGCTGCGTCCCTCACTGGGCAGCCCTGGTCCCGTTTCCCGGCGTTCCCCAAGTGCAAGCGCGTACAGGGAGTATCAACTCGGCCCTCTCCGCTTCGTCCACAGCAGCTTCCAGAGATGATGGGTCGGCCATGTGGACGTGGGTCTGCAGCTCTCTGGGCTCTAACGCATTCAGGAACTGATCCAGAGCTAGTTGACGCTGGACCTGCTGCTCGAACGATGAGTATGCCTGGCGCACCAACAGGAAGATCTCAGAAGCCTCGTGTTTCCTTTTAGAAAGATTGGCGTGTACATACTTTAACCTGCCCTTGCTTGTTTATTTATTAGCATTTTTTTTTTTTTGTTTACAAATTTCTCCTTTGGGCCGATAAAAAATATATTCAAAGCTGAAGTTGCCACGGTAAAGCTCGTTTTGTCCTCCACCCCACCCTTTCTTCATTATTCTTTGGAAGATTCATCGTTATCAAGCCGCAAAAGTGGAGAGTGTGATCGCAGAAGGGGGTTCTTCTCGTTTCAGTGCTTCTTTGGGCGAAGGAGAAGGTAGGGGTGCACCTGATCACGATCCCAAGACTGCTGGAAACGGTGTTGTGTATAGGTTACCTGGTTATATTTTCACCACTCGGAAACACAGCAAGAGGTGCTGAAGTGGATGAAGGAGTGAAATCAGTGCCAGAAATTCCTCTGCCGCACATAACAAATAAATTACGCTGCGAAGAGAAGACATTTCCAATGCTTGTACTGAACTGTAATGGCAAACATGATTCATGAGAGCAGAAGAACGAAGACGAGCCCAAAGTTACTTATTCATAGCTTTCTGTTTGGCGTCTGAAGTTGGTACCTTGTTCAAGCTCGCGAGAGTCCGTGAAAAGCTTCCTTCCTTTTGGTGAAATTCATAAGTCAGATGCCTGGAGCTCCAGAGGCGGCGGTGACATGTTACGTGGGAAGGCTGGAAACAGCTCCAGGAGCGGGTTTGGCCAAGACCCCTTGGTTCTAGTGAAGGGAAATCTTGAGACCTCAGCATATCAAGACATTTTGGACAATTGAATGCTTCCAACATTGTGGGAACAGTTTGCTGAAGGCCATTTTTGCTCCTGCATAACTGTGCCCCAGTGCACAAGTCAAGGTCCATAAAGGCACAATTGGAATGTAGAAATAAATAGGAGGGCAGGAGAGAGGAGGGAGGAGTGACAAGATGGCGGCGTCCTACTGACTCACAACAGCAACAAGTTCCCCGAACTCAATCTTGCTTTAATAAACCACTTTTCTTTTGGATAACATCGCCCATCCGTCATTTATCAAACACTGGAAAAACTACTAAACTTTATCGATGGATATAGTGGATATAATGGATATAATGGCATCCGAACCAAGCAAGAAGCAGCCAAGACGAGACTACTCCACCGAAACCGAACCTGACGACACCACGATATCGGTCAGTCTGCTTCAGTCTATCAACTCCAAACTGGCAATACTAGAACTCTTACACGCAGATATAAAAGATCTAAAAGCCAGCCTCGAATTCTCACAATCACAAATAGAAATGCTCCAACTTGAGAACAGAGAACTTTCCACTCAAGTCAGCACTCGAACCACTGAAAATAAATATATACAAGAAACTATCCTAGACCTGCAATGCTGCATCATGCGAGAAAATTTGGTCTTCTCTGGAATCGAAGAGCAAAACACTGTCGATTTAGAACAAGCAATAAAGGACTTGATGCAAACTGCCCTGAAGATTCCTCCTGAACCCATCAACCGAATCACATTTCACCCCGTTCATCGCATAGGCGCCAAAAACAAAACTGGGGAACCAAGACCAATCGTAGCAAAATTTGAACACTACAAACAAAAGGAAGTTGTCAAAAGTAAAGCAAAGGAACTGAAAGGAAACAGATATGGTATTCATGATCAATACCCCAAAGAAATACAAGAGCGCAGGAAAATTCTCCTTCCAATTATGTGGAGTTACCGGGAAAAGGGAAAACGAGCAATGATATCTGTAGACAAACTGTATATTGACGGAGTCCTATATCACGACCACAACGTTACTACTTGGCTATGACACTCCAGCACTACAGCTCTACACTCTCCAGTACTATCCCCCCCCCCCACAGTGATCAGTGATCCAGGCTTAAACTCATTTTTCAAAAAGGAGTGGGCATTCTTCCTGGAAACCAACGACACCACAGAAATCGCACCCACAACACTCTGGGAAACAGCAAAGGCAGTAATGAGAGGAAAAATAATTTCATATTCATCACATAAAAAGAAAAAAGAACAAGAATTGGAAAAACACCTGAATCTAAAAGTTATCTCCCTCAGCAACACCCGCATCAACAATCCTACGCCACAGGCTGAAAAAGAACTAACTGAAACCAAATTACAGCTTGATAATATCATCAAAAGAAAGACCCAATTCCTCATGCAAAGGCTCAGACTTGACCATTTTAAACACAATAATAATTATGGAAAGTATTTAGCAAACCTCCTTAAATACAATAAAGAAAAATCTCTCATTCCTGCCATTCAGAACTCAGCAGGGAAACTCACACACTCCCCTCAAGAGATTAATGATACATTCAGAGCCTTCTACAGTAAATTATACACCACAGACATTGACCCAGACCCAACAGATATCAAAGAATTCCTTAACAGCTTACAACTACCCCAACTCACCAAGGATAAAGCAGATGAATTGGACATACCTCTTCACTGGCAGATCTCCAAGCAGCTCTCAAGAAAATGCCAAACAATAAAGCCCCTGGACCAGATGGCTTCCCTGCCGAGTTTTACAAACATTTCTGGAATACAATCTCTCCACTTCTTCAGAGCAGTCTTACACATCAAATACACATCCAGAATCCCAACTAATATGAATATGGCTCAAATATCACTCATACTCAAACCCAATAAAGACCCAATCTTTGCGGCAACTATCGCCCATTATCACTTATCAATACAGACCTAAAAAATATCAGTAAAGCATTAGCAACCTAAATAGATACAGTTATCCCAACACTGGTCCATCAAGAACAAACTGGCTTTATCAAAGGTAGACATTCCCCTAGCATCACGCGCAGATTATTCAATTTAATCCATATTGCACAACAACAAGATCTGGAAAGTATTATCACCTCATTAGACGCAGAGAAAGCATTTGACAGAGTAAACTGGACGTTCCTACTGCACACATTGCAAAAATTTGGTTTTGGTATTTCACTCATCCACTGGATCAGAATTCTGCACAGTTCACCAATGGCCACTGTTACTACTAACGGACTAGCATCACAGGCTTTTTCTTTGCACGGGGGACCAGACAAGGATGCCCACTATCTCCCTCCGTTTTTGCCTTATTTATTAAACCACTAGCTGCTGCTATACGTCAAAATGAGCACATAAAAGGAATCGAAACTCTGAATATTCACCACAAGATTAGTCTATATGCAGATGATATCCTACTTCATCTTAACCAATCCAGCAACTCTCTCCCAGAAGCAATGAAAGTTATTAATTCATTTTCTAAACTCTCTGACTATTCAATAAACTGGACCAAATCAACAATCCTACCCATAAACAGTGATAACTGGAATACCGCATCTCAAACTCTCCCAACTCTTGTCACCACAAATAACATCAGATATCTGGGTATAAACATTACCAAAAGACTGTCAAAGCTGTTCCATCTAAATTTCACCCCGGTTATTAAAACAATAGAAGATGACCTTAAACGATGGACAAACTCGCCACTCTCATTAATAGGTAGAATAGCGACCATCAAGATGTTCATATTACCCAAAATAAATTACCTATTATCAATGATTCCAATACAGCCCACCGCCAATTGGTTCAGCTTATTAAATTCCATAATTTCCAAGTTCTACTGGAAAAACAAACCACCCAGGGTCAAACCAACCACTTTACAAAAACCCAAATCAAAAGGTGGCCTTGAACCAACTGCAGTATATTTATCATTGGACACACCCTAACCAAATAAACAACTCCTGGATATCTACCGAACAGGTACAATGCAATGAAATCTCCATCTTGGACATCCCTTTCTTCAACTCGTCAATTAAACTACATAACTGTTTCAAAAGTCACACAATTTCAACCACTCTGACAGCATGGTGGAAAGCCAATAAGATTTTCAAGTTTTCATACCACCCTTGTAAATACACACCAATTTGGCACAACCCTGAGTTTCTTATTAACAAAAAATCCATATACTTCAGCACTTGGAAACATAAGGGCATCACCCATCTCCACCACCTCTTTCACGACAACAATCTATCCACATTCCCTCAATTGGTCCAGAAATTTGGAATTGGGAAGAACCAATATTTTCACTACTTACAATTAAAATCTGCCCTCAAATCCAAAATCAGCTTAACTAACAATGAATTACATTTACCCACCCTAGCAAACAAAATCAATAAAATATCCAAATCTAGAAATATTTTGTCAAAGTTATACAAAATGTTATCATCCATAGACACTTCTATCTCTATAACGATTGAAGCCTGGGAAAAGGATTTAACACTCACCCCTGATCCCGAATTCTGGACACAGATCTGTAATAATACCTTCACCATGTCAAACAATGCTAACCTTCAATTAATACAGTACAAAGTAACTCACGGAGCTCATACCACCCAACACAAAATGTATAAAATGGGACTACTCACATCCGACACTTGCACACACTGCACTCTCGACACTCCTGACGACTATCTGCATTCCACCTGGTCTTGTTTACCAATACAACACTTTTGGAAATCTGTCACTAACACTCTCTCACGCATTTTGAGGCGCGACATTCCACTATCTCCATCCCTCTGTCTATTGGGCGACCTTTCAACAACTCACCTACCACATAAATATTCCAAATCTCTCCTAGTCGCATTAACACTCGCCAAACCCCGCCCCCAAACACACACACACAGTGACGGCCGTCACAATAATAATAATAAAGCAAAAAAAGAGTTCAGTTAACAGAAGTAAAAAACTTTCAGCATAAAAGCTTAAATGAAGATTTTAAATAAAGCATTAGATTATTAACTAAACAAGAACACATAATGAGCCCAACTCAGGGGCTGCGTCCTTCCAGGGGTGCATTCGAAGGCCGACTGCGTCATAGTGGCACAACTCGGCCGTCCCATTTCCAAGGCTAGTTCATATGCAGCTGAGAAAAGTGGCTTTCTTTTCCATGGCAACAAAGTGTCTAATGGGTGTATCCTTTGCCAGCCAACATAACCCAAGGTTCACTGAGGACTCAGGAATACAACGACATCAGCAGAGGAGCGAATGACATACATGAGTAAATGTGAATGTATTTAGTTACATTCCAGCACCATTTTAACTATGAGTAAGTGAGTGAGTGAGTCTGTACGTGAGTGAGTGAGTGAGTGAGTGAGTGAGTGAGAGATTGAGTCTGTGACTGAGTTAGTCTGTGAGTGAGTGAGTCCTTGAGTGAGTGAGTGACTGAGTGATTGATTCTGTGAGTGAGTCTGTGAGTGATTGAGTGAGAGTGTGAGTAAATGAGTGAATCTGTGAATGAGTGAGTGAGTGAGTGAGTATGTGAGTGAGTGAGTGAGTCTGAGAGTGAGTCTGTGCGTGAGTGAGTGAGTCTGTGGGTGAGTGAGTGAGTCTGTGAGTGAGTGAGTCTGTGAGCAAGTGAGTAAGGAAGTGTGTGAGTGAGTGAGTCTGAGAGTAAGTGAGTGAGGGAGGGAGTCTGTGAGTGAGTGAGTTTGTGAGTGAGTGAGGGAGTCTGTGAGTGAGTGAGTGAGTGAGTGAGTGAGTGTGGGAGTGAGTAAGTGAGGGAGTGAGGGAGGGAGTGAGTGAGTGAGTAAGCTCAGTGACTTCAAGCCTGGTATTGTAATAAGACACCACCTTCGCTATAAGATGCTTCATGAAATTTCATCCCTGCTGGATATCCCACAGTCAACTGTAAGTGATATTATTAGAAAGTGGAAGTGTTTAGGAACAACAGCAACTCAGCCATGAAGCGGAAGACCACGTAAAATCACAGCGCGAGGTCAACGACTGCTAAGGCGCATAGTGCGTAAAAGTCGTTAACCCTCTGCTGATTCCATAGCTGAAGAGTTCTGATTACATTAATGTAAGCACAAAAACCGTGCACCGGATGCTTCATGGAATGGGTTTCTATGGCCGAGCAGATGCATGCAAGCCTTACATCACCAAGTCCAATGCCAAGTGTCTCTGGACTCTGGAGTGATGAATCACGCTTCTCTGTTTGGCAGGCAGATGGGCGAGTCTGGGTTTGGTGGATGCCAGGAGAACATTACATGCCTGACTGCATTGTGCCAACCGTTTGGTGGAGAAGGGTAAAGCTATGGGCTTATTTTTCAGGGTTTGTCCCAGGTCCTTTATCTCCAGTGAAGGGAAATCTTAATATTTCAGCATACTAAGACATTTTGGACAATCTTATGCCTCCAACTTTGTGGCAACAGTTTGGGGAAGGCCATTTTCTGTTCGTGCATGACTGTGCCCCAGCGCACAAGACAAGGACTATAAAGAAATGGTCTGAGGAGTTCAGTGTGGAAGAACTTCACAGAGCCCTGACCTCAACCCATTCAAGCACCTTTGGTATGAAGTGGAACTGAGATCGCGAGCCAGGCCTTCTCATCCAACATCAGTACCTGACCTCATAAATGCTCTACAGAATGAATGGGCACAAAGTCCCACAGAAACACTCCAAGATCTTGTAGAAAAACTTCAAGAAAAGTGGAAGGTGTTATAGCTGCAAAAAGGGGACCAACTGCATAGTAATGTATAATGTCTATTTGAATACAATGTCATTATAGTCTCTGTTGGAGTAATGGTCTGGTGTCCAAATACTTTTGTCCATATAGTGTATTAATGTGGGTTTTCTTTTCTTTCTTTCTTTCTTTCTTTCTTTCTTTCTTTCTTTCTTTCTTTCTTTCTTTCTTTCCTTCTAATGAATCAATTGAGATGAATCGATGACAAAATCATTTGCTGGATTCTACAAAAATGATAAAACTGATTAAATACAACATTGATTTGATTTGATGCAAGATATTTACCGGTAGAGACTTTTTAAATCACTGCATTGTTCCTTTTTTTCATATTTCTGTGTTCTGGGAAAAAACGTTCAGAATTGAAAAAAGAGATTTTTTTCTTTTGATTATAGGATATTATATGAATATTCATATAGTCATGAATATATGATACTATGTGAATGTGATGTGGGAGGAGCTCACAATTTAAATTCTTTAAATTTGCCTGGTTTCAGATCATCTGTCTGGTTGCCAGATTTCATTACTAAGTCTAAGAGAAAACATATTATAGAAGAAATTTATTGAAAAATCCCAAAACTGTCATTGCTAATTGTAGTGACTTGCTTTGCAGGTGTTAACCTGAAAAATAGTTCACTCATTCATTATTCAGGGAAACAGCGAACAAGTCTGCTTCACTAATGCCTTGTTTTTGTTATACTGTAAAGCAAAGGTGAACTGGGAAAATGTGCATTAGCAGCACATGGGATGGAGGGTGTACAAATTCATGATCATAGGATTTGAATTCATAAGACATGGTTATCACAAACCGGATCAACTTTTAAAAGTTAGCCAGGAAATATCAGCCATGAGACAAGGCAGAATCCATGCAGAGATCCACAGTCATGCATTATTCATGAACGGCGGTCTAAGCTTTACTGTGTTTGCTTTAAGGGAAGCTTTTACATGCCTCACTGCCAGCTTGGATTTCTTCAGGGTGAAGTTCTGTTTGTGTCTTTTACATATTTGTTTTGCATTCGATAAGCAACAAATCCATACTGTCGAAATTCTCAAACCTGATTGGTCAGAAGCTGTTGATTTCATTTCATTTTTGATAAACAGCAGCTGTGACAGTGGTGCAGCTGCAGGTCACAGGCTTATATTAATACACTCTTGCATAATAACAACTCATTCACAGGGCTTTTTTTTAAAAAAGGAAAAGGAAACACTTCAGGAAGTGGTGTTATTGGAAGTGGTGTTATTGGAAAATAATCACCTTCTGGGTGATAATAGTAAGTCTGATTCCTCAGACCATCCCATCACTGATTATTTAGCAGCATACAGCAGCATATTGCAGCGTATATCAGCATGCACGGTTATTTTTAAAATGCCCATATCGGATAAACTGCATGTCAGTAACCTCTGGCCTGATTTCATGGAACATATCATAAGTTGAAAAAGAACCCAGAGTTAATTAGTAAGATTCAGTGCTGACGCTCGAGCACATTATCCACTACATTACACTTCATAATCACACACTGTAATGAGAGCATTGCTTTTGCTAAGCTTAGCACACTACTGTTTATCAGTAATAACTGTTTCATCTGAATACAAGTGAAATTAGCATCCATTAGACTGTGCGTAATGTTTGACAAGCCGCTACTTCTTGTTGAAACGTTGCCCTGAAATTAGGGAGGGAAAAAAATCTATTAAAACTGCTACACGATGAATTGTCACGACTTGTGCACTTTAATATTCTACGTGAGCATGTCTGCGTTTTAACTCCATTCATTTCTTGGAGGCCATTTCCTTTCCAGCTCCAGAAACTGGTAAGTTGAGTGCACACTATGGCACGCGGTGCAGTTTTAGGTCTCGGTTTGCGAAATGTTCTCTTTGGCAAAGAAAGGGGGGTCTTAAATGGATTAGATTGCAGAGTAAAGTTGCGAATTAAAAGGTGTTTGGCTTTGGAGAACGGCTCACAAATATGTAAGTATAAAGAAAACTAATTTAGCAAAACCTCAGGCAACTGGTGGACTGAAAACAAAACAGCTGTCTAGAGAGACAGAGAGCGAGAGCGAGAGCGAGAGAGAGAGAGAGAGAGAGAGAGAGAGAGAGAGAGAGACAGGTTTTCAAAGTTTAGTTCAGGCTTGTTAGAATGGTATAAAGAGTAAAAATGTCATTTTAATAAATGGATTGACTATTAACACTGGCTCCAATGAATCCATCTCCAAAGGATCAGGAACCAAACAGGCAGCGTTCTGGGCCTCTGGGACTAAGTGCACTCTATCAGTCAAATCTCCATCAGTGAACTGTTTATAACTTCAACAAAGTTGATTTCATGTTAAAACTTTAATGAACTCCCTGGTTACAACTGCAGGGTTGTTTTTTTTTACTATCTAGCACTCACTTAAAGAAGGGATTATATATTATTGCACTATCCAGTGTCACCCAAATGAGGATGGGTTCCCTTTTGAGTCTTGTTCCTCTTAAGGTTTCTTCCTCTTAACATCTCAGGGAGTTTTTCCTTGCCACCATCACCCATGGCTTGCTCATTAGGGTTCAAATTTAAGGATAAAAATTATATAAGTTACAAGTTAGGTCTGGATTTTATGTCTTTGTAAAGCTGCTTTGGGACAATGTGTATTGTTAAAAGCACTTTAGGAATAAAATTGATTTGAATTGAATTGTATTGACGTGACATCCTACTTGGGCTCATAGACTGTAGTGGCTCAGGTAGAAGCAAAGTTTGGTTTTTTCAAGTGTGTACCGTGAGTACACGAATTCAGACAAAACCTCAAACTTACGACAGCTGTAAAAAGACTCTGGCAAGACAGCTGGCAAGAATAGTTTCATGTGATGGGGGTACAACACTGCCTCAAGTAACATCAGAATTCAGTGCTAGGGCCTCAATAGACATCAGCGTGAGGACTGTGCAATGTTCCCTCAAAGATCCTGTGGGCGACCTACCAAATATATATA
>JAOVVH010000029.1:2337445-2348574 GCA_028566435.1 Scorpiodoras heckelii | reverse complement strand
ACACACACACACACACACACACACACACACACACACACACACACACACACACACACACACACACACACACACAGGCTGCATGTCTTTAGACTGTGGGAGGAAACCAGAGCTCCCAGCGAAACCCACATGAAGATCATGCAAACTCCAAGGCCTGGAAATCGAACCCAGATGCTTCTTGCTGTGAGGTGAGATCACTACCCACTGTATCACCATGCCGTCTACATATTATACACTACATACTAAATACTGCACACTACACATACAGTATAGTGCTGTATATGTACATGTTATATGTAACACAATACATGTAACACTCTAAATATATCAAGGAATATTACATATACTATATGTACTACTGTATATTTCATACTATAGTATGCACACCATATACTGCGCATTACATGTACTATTGCATTTACCATACTCTAGAATGCATAGTAAATATTGCATGCTACATATTTATATATTATCGACTGCAAGCAGCATATAAAATTGTGCAAACTGCATATTGGAGGCATTAAGAATCATCTTTCAAACATCCTTTCTTTAATAACGCCTTTCCTCTCAATTTTCTTTTAGACGCCTTCGCAGTTTTGGATGACAGCTATACCATGGCTTCCTCCTGAATTCCCTCTGTTGCTTTATTTAGCTCATTGTAATATAAATGAGAGTGAGTAAACCAGCTTCAGAACACTAGAGCCTATCATCCCAGCCTGAGCCATGAGATGAAAACCTATCGAGCTTCAGTATTGATCACATACACGCAGAAGAGCAGAGCAGATCCTATCAGACGGTTATGGGGTCTTTCTCAGGAGACAAAACAAAAGTTACACAACAAATATGCCTGCTCAAACAACACAATTAAGCAAACTGCACTGATTTAACTCTAAGATGTCCAATACACAATTGTGTAGAAGTGAAATGCAAAAGGAGCTGTAAACTATGTGCTGTCAAATTAACGCGTTAAAGAATTAATCACGATTAAAAAAATTCACGACACTGAAAATTTTAACGCAGATTAAAAATTAGTTAAATTACGCAAACCAGCTGCGCCATCAGCGAACCCAGACTTTTCGAAATTGACCGTTACGTTATTCATTTTAGGCTGCATTTCAATAGCCAGGGTCCCTAAGCTGTATCCCTGCTCCCTACACACTGTACAGGGTACAGAATCCCAAGGGCTCTTCATAGGGAACTTGGTCTCTAAAATGACTCTGTTTAAAACACCCTGCAACGTCATTAACTGCGGACAGCCTCCGGATTGCGCCGTCACCACTTGGCTGTATTTAGCATGATAAACAACACTATTCAGACTCATTTTGTATGCACATATGCACTAGTAAAAACGCATTCATGGTGTGTGATTTTGTAGTAGTAGAAGTAACAATGACCGCAAATAGTTTACTATTTGATGATTTAGTCTAATGAGGCTGATTCATCATGGCAAATTGTGGTTATGATTTAAAGGATCATTCCGGTTACATGGGAGCACTGAATGTCTGACTTTACATAGAATTGCTTGGTTTCTCCCAGTAAATGATGAGCTGTCTTGTTCTTCACTGATTACATGTAGTTAAGGAACACTTGTGGGTTATAGGACTTGTTTTGCTTGCTTTTGTTTGTATTAGGTATTGTATGGCTCATTTCTAGCTGTATTGTATCTCAAAGTTGCTTGAATTCAGGCTACCAGCACTGCTTTGGATATTCCAAGTCCAATAAGAGCATCTGCTAAATGCCGTAAATGTAAATGTAAATGAAAATAACTAGTGCAGTTGTTTAATCTCCTTAGTGTGCATTTCGTATCCAGTTGTGCTGGACCATTTTTTTCTGCACTTGATAGCATTAAAATGTTTATTTTATGTTAATATTAAATAATTATTTAACAACTAATGCTTATTCCATATTGCCTTTCATTTATAGCTTGTAGGAATTCATGTAAACTTAAAAAGATTTTAATAAACAAGGCATGTTTTAGTCTTTTTGTTGTTACAGTAATTTTTTATATGCCATTTTGTTTGATGTTTGATATGCCCACATAAGACGGTGGCCTAATTTCAGTTTTGGTCGTTTCATTATAAAAAAACAAAACACAAAAAAGTTCTGTACCTACCTACTGTGTTTTCCTTTTTTACTATAATCTATGGGCCTTCTATATGCCAAATGGACGTATTTATTATCGTTATATTGTAAGGCCAACATAATGCAGACCTTTCAAAAAACAAATGACAAAAAGGATGGATCATGTACTATTATAAAATAAATTCTTACGCCAATGCAAGAAGACAAATCGTTTTTGTGTGGTGTGGAAAAATTGCAAGCTATTGTTCACAGATGAGAATATGGATCAGTAAGGGAAAAAGTAGGACTGACAATTAGTTGACAATAGGAAAGACTTGGGCAATCAGATTTGACTATGTACACTCTTAGTCAGGGACACACACCCCTAGTGGGTAGCAAAAAATCTAAGATCTAGGATGGATTGTAACAAATGACATAATAATTGAGTAAGAATAGTCATAAGGAAAAATGACTAGTTGAGCATAATGTATGACTAGAGTTTTATAAATAACTATTAGGTTATGATTATGAGGATAAAATAAAAAGCCATAATTTCAAGATAATAAACCCTAATTGTAAGATACTAAGTCACAATTATGAGATATTAAGTCATAAATGAGATACTATGTTATAATCAGATATTAAGACATAATTCTGAGATATAAAGTCATACATATGACATATTAATGCATAATTATGGGATACTAAGTCATAATTTTGTGATTCTCTCTCATGTTAGAATCATATTGGCTAAGAGAAAAAAGCCAGAAGAGTAGATTAGCTTGTGTACATAAGGCCACCTTCCAACATCACCAACATTATCTCATGTTTATGACTATGTTATCTCATAATTATAACTTAGGATCACAAAACCATGACATACACTATATGGACAGAGGTATTCGGACACACCTAGACATAGCTACTGGACTCTGGATCATTGGAAACATGTTCTGTGTAGTGACAAATCATACTTCTCTGATGGATAAGTTTGGATTTTGCGAATGCCAGGAGAACATTACCTGCCTGACTGCATTGTGCCAACTGTAACGTTTGGTGTAGGAGGGATAATGCTATGGGGTTGTTTTTCAGGTGTTGTCCAAGGCCCTTTAGTTCCTGTGAAGGGAAATCTTAATGCTACAGCATACCAAGACATTTTGGACAATTGTATGGTTCCAACTGTGTGGGAACAGTTTGGTGAAGGCCCTTATCTGTTCCTGCATGACTGTGCCTCAATGCACAAATCAAGGTACTTAAAGGCACAGTTGGGTGAGTTTGTTGTTGAAGAACTTGAATGGCCCAAACAAAGCTCTGATTTCAACCCCAATAAATATCTTTGGGATGAACTAGAATAGAGATCGCAAGCCAGGCTGTCTTATCCTACATCGGTGTCTGACCTCACAAATGCTCTTCTGAATGAATGGGCAAAAATTCCCACAATCAGACTACAAAATCTTTTAGAAAGCCTCCACAAAACAGTGGAAGGTGTTTTAGCTGCAAAAGGGGGACCAACTCCATATTAATGCCTATGGGTTTAGAATTGAACGTTGTAAAAGCTCCTGTAGGTGTAATGTGTAGGTGTCCGAATACTTTTGTCCATATGGTGTATGTTACTGATTATACTCTACGGGAGTGAGACCTCATTCAGATAGAGGGATGAATCAAAGGTTGAAGTTTTCTGCAAAGGAGATAACATTTATGGAAGAAGTCTCCAGAGTTCAGCATCAGATGTAAAGCTTTAACTTATGAAGGTCATTCCATCACCACTTTCTCTTAAACTTAGTAAGACAAAAAAAACAAAAAAAAACCACAGACTGTCAAGAAATCAGAAACCACAAAGCCCTTCACCTGAAGACGTATCTTGGGTTAACAGTAGGAACATTTGAACAGCACTGCAACTTTCAGAAATTCGCACTGCTCATGCTTTTGGCCAGAAGGAAAATAAGGAAGTGCTTTTTTAAAACCTACATAAACACACCGGCATTTATACAGAGGCAAAAAAAATAGCAAAGAACTTAAGGACCTCAACAAAGATAAAAAGCAGTCTTCTGCCGTAAAGCCTTCATGATTAAATAAATTTGTTTACGTGTCCATCTCGCATACTTATTTAGACAGCTGTATAAAAGGTGTGATTGACAGCCAAATGATAGCTCTTGGTCTTCTAATATTGCCAGGTCTTTTTCATTTTTCATGTCATGACCGTCTCTTGCAGAGAGTCTTTATAATAAAAAGCATCCACTGAATGCCTGAGTGTATTTACAGATATATTGATGAGAGTGTGAGAATGGAGAGTTTGTTTGAGATGCTTTCAGTTATATAAAACTGGTTTAAGGGACATGCAACCCTCGGGATTGATTTCTTTGTCCTATGGGTCTTTCTGAATAACTACTTTTACACAATTATAATAATGGTAAGTAGAAATGGTACACATGAAAAAGATCAGCAGTTTGCATTAAAAAAAACATAGACATAAAAAGAAAATAAAATTGTATAAATACATAATGTCTGAGAATTTGATAACCAATTTTTCCTACACCTGAAGGACAAAGGAGGCTTCTACTGGAAATTAAATATTTTGGTAGAGCAAAGATGATGAACTACATCATCATCTCTGAGCAGTGGATGAAATCCTAGAAGCACCTAGCCATGTAGACTGTCCTTACCAATATTCACTTCACCGCACCACATTAAGGCTGTGGAAAAGATCTCAGCTTATGTTGTTTCCTGACTTTTCCAGTGCCTCTGGTTCAGGTGGAGTTTTACTACTTCCTCTGTCCTCATGGGTTTTCTCTGGGTTCTCTGGTTTTGTCGGAACTAGCAATACTATGCTAGTAGGTGGGCTGGCTAAGCTTGATTGGCCCCAGTTTATGGAATTTGTTTTTATGATGTACTCCACTGGACCATCCATTCCAACAACAGCTGGTGTAAGTTCAAACTTACAATTTTATGAACTGAAATAGCATTTGCAGGTCAGTGGCTCCTTTTCTAAACATTTAAAATGGGACAACTACCACAAAACCAGCACTGGACCCCTGAGTAAAGACATTTAACCCATAGCTACTTGACTCAAAGCTTACACTGCATCGTCAGCAGTTCCTGTTTGTGCCCCTTTCCCATTTCCCATTACTCTGGTCTATATCACCAGGAAAGATCTCAAACCCTCCACCGTTTTGATCCTGCAGAGTTATTCTTCAGAACGATTCCACTTTCCAGAGCAATTTATTTCACAGCAACCACTTCATTCCTTCATCTATCTTGAGAAAAGCTCTTTGTATGAAGTCTGAGTGGAGTTCAATGAGTTTGGCTTCCTGTAGTGAAATTATATGTGTGCAAACAGTAAGCAGATAAATCAGAGTGAGATTTTAAGATGTCTAAACCTGCAGTACAAACATATATCTAAGAATGTGATGCTGTTATCCATCAACCTTCAGTTACAGCTGGAAAATATTATGGGATATAATACATCACATGAACACAGGCACACTCCAGTCTTGTCTCATTCCCTCCAGATCATTTATATACTTTTGAGGCTTAGAACCAAGTATGTGTGCATGAGTAGTATTAATGATTCATAATCCCATAGTGATTAAACGCCGTTTTGAACTGTTATATTCAACTGTAATGAAAAACTGGATGCACTGCCCAGCGTCATAGTGAACAATATGACTGCCACATATTAAAAACGAGCAAAAGAGCAAGACTAAAGTGTATTTGTAATTATTGCCTTTATTGCCTTGTCGCTACATTGAATAATAAAAAAATGAATGAGATTTCATTTTAAATTTAGGAGGCAGCGGAGTTAGTTGTAGAGGGTCCTTACCAACATTTGCTTCACCACACCACGAATCTCAGCTTGTGTCATTTCCTGATAGTTCGAGGGTCTCGGTTCAGGTTCAGTCTTACATCATCTTCCTCTCTCCTCATAGGTTTTCCCTATGATCTCTGGTTTCCTCCAACCTAACAAAACATACTGGTCAGTGGACTGGCTAAGCTAAATTGCCCTAATTATGAATTTGTATTTACAGTATGTTGCCCTTCAATGGACCATCCAGGGTGTTTTCCCTCATTCACACCCAGTAACAGCCCTGACAAGGATAAAGCTCTTTCTCAAGTCGAATGAACAAATTAAATATTCTTCAGTGATTCATCCAAAAATAGAGTCTTATCATTTTTTTTTTAACAGGATACTTTGTTGGCCATTATCTCCTGCAAGACTTTCATGAACTAGAGCTGGAAATAGCTTCAAACAATGAATCTCCATAAAAGGTGTGGAAAATCACTGGTGTGTGACCAGTAGATGAAATTCAGAAATTGGTAGAAAAAATAAACAACAACAACAGTAGTGATCAATGGAAGTCCTACATGGTGGTAACATCAGAACAAATTGATACATGGAGAAAAGAAGAACTAGAAAGAAAGTGGAACGTCGGCACTATGGTTATCCCAGTCATAGAAGCAACAAACTAAGGAAAGAACCCTAATATACTCTCTCTATATAAGGACACCTACAGGAGCTTTTATGACAATCCACTCTAAAACTGTAGGCATTCATATGGAGTTGGTTCCCCCTTAACAGTTAAAACACCTTCCACTCTTATGAGAAGGCTTTTTACAAATTTTCAGTGTGTCTGTGGGAATTTTTGCCCATTCATCCAGAAAAGCATTTGTGAGGTCAGACACAAATGTAGGATAAGAAGGCCTGGCTCACAATCTCCATTCTAGTTCATCCCAAAGATATTTGATGGGGTTGAGATCAGGGTTCTGTTTGGGCCAGTCAAGTTCTTCCACACCAACCTCACACAACTGTGTCTTTATGGCTCTTGGTTTTTTGCACTGGGGCACAGTCATGCAGGAACAGAAAAGGGCCTTCACTGGAACTAAGGGGTCTAGGCCAGCCCTTAAAAACAACCCCATAGCATTATCCCTCCTCCACCAAACATTACAGTTTGTGCAATGCAGTGAGGCAGGTAACGTTCTCCTGTCATCCTCCAAACCCAGACTCATCCATTAGACTGCCAGACAAAGAAGCATGATTCATAACTTCACAGAACATGTTTTCACTGCTCCGGAGTCCAGTGGCTACATGCTTTACACCACTCCATCCAACAATTGGCATTGTGCTTGGTGATGTAAGGCTTGCATGCAGCTGCTCGGCCAAGGAAACCCATTCCATGAAGCATCCGGTGCACAGCTTTTCTGCTGATGTTCAAGCCAGAGGTGATTTGGAACTCTTATTGAGACAACAGAGCATTGGTAGCTATTGTGCACTATGCTCCTCAGCACTTGACGACCCTGCTCTGTAACTTCTTGTGGTCTGCCACTTTGTGGCTGAGTTGCGGTGATTCCTAAACACTTCCACATCTCAATAACACCACTCACAGTTGATCATGGAATAATCAGGAGGGAAGAAATTTCACGAACTGACTAGTTGCAATGGTGGCATCTGATTACAGAACCACACTCAAGTCCAGTGAGCTCTTTAGAATGACCCATTCTTTCACAAATGTTTATGAAGGCAGGTTGCATGGTTAGGTGTTTGATTTTATAGACCTGTGGCAACGTGACACCATGAAACACCTGAATTCAATATAATCCATATTTTGTGTGTGTGTGTGTGTTTGTATAAATATATATATATACTGCAGTTACTTCCTGGATTCTTCCTCAGAATAATACTTTTCTACTGTAAACTTACAATCATGACTACTATCAAGCAGCTTACATTTCACGGCATAAGAAAGACCGTGCAACTTACATATACTGTATACAGAACTTGTGGGTGAGCTGCTGAGGAACCGCTCCCTCATCATTCATCACTCATCATCAGAGGTGTTGCCAACAAGCCGCCATTAAGCTTGCATCATTAAAGCCTCAATAACTGCAGCTGTGCTGGTCAAAGCAGGTCGTGACTGAGCAGACAGAAACAAATGACCTTACAATCTACAGCAATATTGATCTCAGAGGCCACACTGTCGTTCAGCTAGGGCCTGATGCTCAGGAAATCTATTATATGAAGGATGTTGGCACTGAGGAGGTGGGAGGTGACGGCACCTGTTCTTCTGCCATTTTTATTTTACAAGTAGCACATTCTGTATTTGACTTCAGTATTTAAATTGAAGACAGGCATGTCATCCACATATACCCACAGTTTAGGTGGGAGGAATCGTGAAGGGTACGAACATCTACTGCAAAGCAATGCTTTATCTCAACCAGAACATTCACTCTAATCCCAGAAACCAATATCTTGTATCTTTTTTTTTGGTGGACCAGCGAGCAGGCTGGCCTACACTCAATATTCTTCTGCAAGAACACTTCAACGTTTGATGTAACACCCTGCAGAGTGTTCGAACACCAGACCCTTTAGGCAGTCAAGACCTTTGATCAGTGGAGTTGCTCAGGACAACTATACATCAAGAACCCAGATTGTGGTAAATATTGAAACATTTCCAGCTAAACAAAATGTCCTAATGCAGGAAGGGGTGGGGGGCCTGGAGGGGGAAGACATCACAGATGCTTTTGCTATACTTTCTGTACAAGGGTGTGTTTGACTGAATTCAGACGTGGCCCATGTTTAATTTCAAAACACCTTTTGATATCTTTCCATATATAATCATTTTAATAATGAGGCTTGACAGGCACATGTGTGCATGTTCCATTGAAAGTTCTTTCTTTTTGAACATGGTGTTTCTTTAGCTGTTAATCTTTTAGCTAAGTTTGTATTGAAAATTACACAATTGGTGATAAATTCCTAAAGAGGTCACAAAGTTCATAATTACTATTATATAATTAATTATATAAACCAGGTGGCTGATCATTAGAACAAAAACACATAGTATATTGCACTATTTTAATAAGGAAGTAGTGGTGGGGATTAGACCATGCGTATCGAGTCCAAGTCAAGACCACGACCTTAAAGGGTCAAGTCCGAGTCAAGACGAAGACCTTAAAGGGTCGAGTCTGAGTCAAGATCAAGACCTTAAACAGTTGAGACAAGATCAAGACCTAAAAGGGTCAAGTCAAGACCAAGACCTTAAAGGGTTGAGTCTCAGTCAAGACCAAGACCTGAAATGGTCAAACCTGAGTCAAGACCAAGACCTTAAAGGGTTAAGTCAAGACCAAGACCTTATAGGGTTGAGTCTGAGTCAAGACCAAGACCTGAAATGGTCAAGACTGAGTCAAGACCAAAACCTTAAAGGGTTCAGTCTGAGTCAAGATAAAGACCTTAAAGGGTTCAGTCTGAGTCAAGACCAAGACCTTAAAGGGTTGAGTCTGAATCAAGACCAAGACCTTAAAGGGTCCCAAGATGTTGGGAATGTGGAGGATTCAAGACTTTAAAGGAGTCTTTAAAGGAGACGAGTCCTTAAAAACATTACGTTTTGCTACTTCACCAGTATTATATATCAAATACATGGCACCAGTCAATACAATGTGAGGTAACTGATTAATTTAATTTTTTTTTTATTAATGTGTAGAATTACTTTGAGGGTATTAAAAATGGAAAAACTGGTTTTGAGGTCTAACTCTAAAATTACGAGTCCAACCCTTGCCACTCTTGCCACCATTTCAAGATTGAGTAGAATTGGATTCAGTTCCAAAACAAGACTGAGATTAAGTGAAATGGTGGTCTCAAGACCAAGACCAGACTGGAATACTACACCACTAGAAGGAAGCTCGTGTAAAGGAAAATGCAATGACATAATTATATTATCATAGGCATTATAGGCACTATAAGTCGGTCTCCCATTCTAACCAGGGCAAAACCAAGATCTGGTGAAATTTTAAAAGATAAATTACAGAATATAAAAAAACATTCAGCATGATTTTTGAGATTAATAATGCTTTTGGTGCTCTTAAGCTCTATTTGGATATTATTACTTTTATGCAGGAAGGTATATTAACAAATTATTACTGGTATAACTTTGAGATTTTAGCCTCGCTCATCATGTGGGTAATATTTACCAAATATATGAGTTTGTCTAAAAAAGAAGAGCTCGTCTTCTGCAAATATTAGCTTTACTTAACAGCTATCTGAAAGACTGATCCTATCTGAACAGTACTGTAGCCACTTTGTAATCAATACTGAATTCCTGCAATATTTCAGTGCATTTTTTGTCCCACATTTTATATGTTTAAGTCCACAACCTCTTGTACTTCTTGTCTTTTTCAGTGTCTTGAGGAGACTAATATAACATAAATCCATGTGTGTGTATTTATGTCCATCTCAAACGTATGACTGGCAGCACATTACCTCCTCTGGGTTGCCTGAAATAATGTCCTTGGAGACAAATGACGCAAGAAGCTCCTAATAAATGCCTGAGAAAGTGAATCTGCAGCAGCTCTAGATATTTTTATCAGGACAGAATACATTTTGTGAAGGAGAACAGCAAAAGCACTGCCTTTTTTTTGACAGACACCTTTGTCCTTTCAGAGATATTTATAATCTAAAGTCTAGAATGTTGTCGTCTTGTGACATTTCGTCAGAATTAGTTTAAAGTGTAAAATATGGTGACATTCAACTAGAAAGGTGGTTAAAAAGGTGAAAAAGTTTGTTAGCAGTGTATGTGCCCTGCTGATTTAGCCTAAAAACTGCCCCGTACTCTTCATAATGTTATAAAATGTCATGCTTGTCCTAACCCTGATAAATGGCACAGTAAACTTAACTCATTGCTCAGTAACATGCTATGTCAACCGAGCCTGGATACGACCTCTCCTGTCACGTCAGCTTAGCTAAACGCTACGTCTCGAACACACACATAGGAACAGAAACCCTTGTGAGACATTCGTTAGGATTTGATTATGAGAAAGACAGTAGACAAGAAAAAAAATATTGGAAGTGGGATTAGGCATTAGGAGCTGTCTGCTGCAGACTGATTTGTTTTGATTAAAGTGTGTAACGTACTACATGCTCTAGAAGCCGTGCGAGTTGGTGCTCTCAGTCCATGTTCCTGCTCTGAACATCGGTACAGTCTAAGTGTGTTATGTGGTTTGTCATACAGCTATTCTTGATTTATTTCATTATATAATGTAATAATAATAATAATAATAATAATAATAATAATAATAATAATAAT
>JAOVVH010000029.1:2254375-2265370 GCA_028566435.1 Scorpiodoras heckelii | reverse complement strand
ACATGCATATTAGGTTAACCGGTGTCTCTAAAGTGCCCCTAGTGTGTGTGTGTGTGTGTGTGTGTGTGTGTGTGTGTGTGCCCTACGATGGATTGACACCCTGTCTAGGGTTGATCCCGGGGACAGGAATAAGCGGTTAAGATAATGAATGAATGAATGTACTGCGGACCTTTAAATAACAGACACTGAAGTACCAGAAAAACTGGCATGGGAGCCTATGCAAAAAACATAGCAACCCCACCTATGCACATCATTGGTTGTGTCCACCAGTGCGTATATATATAAAGCGACAAGACATCTACGGAAGCTTCTAGAGCTGTTTCCGCCGTGAGAATGGCACGTTGTCACGATTTCCAACGCGGTTTAATAGTTGGACCTCGTGAGATGGGTCGTAGCATTTCGGAGGCAGAAGCAAAGTTTGGATTTTCACGTATGAGCATGTCAAGGGTGGACCACAAGTGACTACAAGAATTCCGGCAAAACCTCGAAGTTACGACAGCAGCGTGGCCGTAAAAAGACTCCGGGTGAACGTGAACGTGAACGTGACCAGCGTCGGCTGGCGAGAACCGTGTCACGTGATAGGCGTGTAACACTGCCTCAAGTAACATCGGAATTCAAAGCTGGGGCCTCGACGAACATCAGCGTGAGGACTGTGCAACGTTCCCTCCGAGATCCTGTAGGGGACCTACCAAGGATTAACTGGCATACCAGTTTTTCTGGTACTTCAGCGTGTCTTAAACTGGCGTGCAGATTCTGATAGTGAAATTGATCAGACACAAAAGCTTACATGACTATTGGTCCGTTTAAGGGATTATTAAAGGGATTATTAAAGTTATTGGAGTGCATGCATCAACTCGAATTGTTTTTGCTGATCCGGTATTTTTCTCGTTTTACCGCAAAAAAAAACAAAACTAGCTTAACAACTCAGGAAAGATGTATCACTGCTGGTATGGAAAGGCTGATGTTTTGTGTATATAACTACCATTTTCACTCTTTATGTATAAATACATAACCATAAACAGGAATATTCCCACTCCACAAGCGAGCAATAAATGTCACGTGACCACCGAACTCCAGCATAAACATAAGACAAACATGACTACAGCTTCCTTCCTCACACGATCCCCCTAAAACCTTCAAACTCAGGACTGAATGCTTCTTACCAGGAAGATGGTTCTAGAGAAACAGGGTTCTGCAAACTATCACCAGTCGTGTGAGTGCATTTTGGGGTTCGGATCATATCCTACTTCCTGGATTTTGGCATGAAAGCAATAAGAGTCACTGCCACTACAGTGTCCAAACTTCCTGTTTCACTTTTTGATTACAGTGCTCCTGTCAGAAATGTTGCTTCTGTTGTCTTTTTTTAAATTTTTCCATTTTGCCAACCAGAAGAAATTCCCAAAACTGAGTTAGGAATTAGAATTTAGAGTGCTGTGAAAAAGTATTTGCCCCTTCTCAAGTTCTTGTATTTTTGCACATTTGTTACACTTGAATGTTTCATATCATCAGATTACTCTTAATATTAAGCAAACATAACCCAAGTACACACAAAATACTGTTTCTAAATTATTATTTGATTCATTTATTGAAGGAAAAATGCTGTTCAGCCCTACCTGCCCCCTATGTGGAAAAGTAATTGCCCTCTTAGCTGCTAAATCAAACATTTATTTAACCAAATTCTGTTGACTGATGATGATTTCATAAACCTCACCCAGGCATGATTACTGCCAGACCTCCTGAATCTAAACATCACTTACATAGAACCTGTCTGGCAATGTGAAGCAGGCTAGAAGGTCTCAAAAAACAGTGCATGATGCCACAGCTTTGAAAGCAGATGTGAAACAAAGTCATTGAAATCCACCAGACTGGAAAGGGTTACAAAGGCATTGCTAAGGTTCTGGGACTCCAGTGAACCACAGCGAGAGCCGTTATCCACAAACGGAGAAAACCCGGAACAGTGAGGAACCTTCTCGGGAGTGACGGCCTACAATAGAGCACATCAACAGCTCACCCAGGAGGTCACAAAAGAACCCAGATAAGCATCAGTTAATGTTAACGTACGCGCTTCCACAATAAGAAAGACATGGGCAAAAATGCTATCCATGGGAGAGCCGCAAGGTGCAAAACACTTCTGAACAAAAAGAACACAAAGGCTTGTCTCACATTTGCAAAAAAAAAAAATCAGATGACCCACGAGAATTTTGGGCTAATATTCTGTAGACTGACGAGTCAAAGGTGGATCCTTTTGGAAGACACGGGTCCTGTTACATCTACACATGGTGGAGGTAGTGTGATGTTCTGGGGCTGCTTTGCTTCTGCAGGACCTGGACGACTTGACATAATTGATAGAATCATGAATTCTGCCCTCTGTCAGAAAATCCTGAAGGAGATCCATCATCCATCAGTCAGTTTGTGACCTAAAGCTCAAGTGCAGATGTTATTTTGAAAGCAAATCTAAAAAATGTGAAATGAGGTTATAGACGTGTGAATGCTTCTTAGAAATTTACTATACTTCAATTTGGATTTCAAATGTCTGCTCGCAGACCATTAACAGTGCAATTGTGCTTCAGATTTTTACATTTTTTGCAAAAATTCAATATCAGAATAAGATTCAAATCCACACCTTTCTACATGCATACTGATGATCTGAAATATCAAAATGTCAATTTTAAATATATTTATCTAACGTCACGACAAAGGTTTCGGCCTTGTAGACCAAAAACCAAAACATTTATTTAATTCTTTACAAATTGTTCAAAAGTGTATACGCTGATGCTGTTAACACCAAGACACTTGAATAAAGTGTACATATTTATTGCATTAAACAGTTTATGCATTTTGACACTGCAGAAGACAAACAGGTTTACAATTTGGAAGTCCTGGATCTTACGCAACTATTAAGAAAAATCTTCAAAGTTCATCTTTCTAAGATTCAGTTGAAATGGAAAGGATTGTTAACTGTAGCCTGCTGAACAGATTACAAGAAGATTTCATGATTTCATGTTTATGAAAGATTTCTGGGTAAGAATTAAGTTTGTCAGCTCATATAAGGCACAAAGAAGAAAAAAAAATCATACATCACACGCCAGAAACAAGAAAGAACACAAAAGCACATATACATATCATAGAATTAGACAAATATCCATAGATAAGTGCAGAGATTTATTTCTATAGATTGCATGACTGATCTGATTTGTCGCTACTTTCCATTCACATGATTAAAAAAAAAAAGGATAGAAAAGCACTAGCACCTAACAGCTGACACACACAGGAGACCTTTATCAACCTGACTGCGCCGTCTATGCAGGTAATATGTACAACATTATGAGAAACACTGTTCCCGATAATTAACATCCACCATACAGTGAAATATGAGAGGCCCTGCTCTCGATATCAACACGCTGGTAGGCAAAAACTACCATCAACTTCACTTACATTATGAGAGACGCTGCTCCCGATAATGGTTATGGTCAAAAAAAAAAAAAAAAAAAAAGACACCAGAGACTAGTCAGATGAGGTGTGTGTGTGTGAGAGCAACACCATCACATCATGCTCATGTCATTAATTGGGATTGGTTATAATGCCAACAATTGATGCATCATGACAGTCCCTGTTTGTGACTTTTTTTTTTTCTTTCCCAGAAACGAGCTCCATAGCAGATGCTGCTTTTGTTATTTTGTCATTTCGACAGTATAACTGTCATAATTATGGAAGGCACTGCTTCCGATAATTATATAAAAAGTGGTACAAAACGCTATTTATAGTGAACCCTGTCACTGATAAATAAATAAAATAAATAGAGATCTCAGTGCCACGTTTTGTCAAGCCGGCGTTCAGCTCATCGTGTAACAGCTTCGGATAGTTTTTTTTCCTCTAGGACACGAACAGCTTGGAATTGCTGAACATTAACAGGCTCCTTGCTTTGGGGTAAGAGCGAAGAGCGCTGAACTTTTCTTCATGAGCTAAACACCTCAGCTATGAAATTCAAGAGTTTCCGAACAAGATTAGCTCAAATATAGTGATGATTACGTACTGAATTTTCTAATAGTAAACTAAAAGTGGTGTTTTAATTTTTTAACAAATTGAAGTAATCCTTTGTCACTTGACCTTTTGTCGCTGTTCAGGAAAATACTGTGCGAGGCAATATTTTGCAAATCAGAACTACATGTTCATCAAGCACCATGTTTGTCTTTTGGCATTATTATTATTATTGTTTTTAAAGATGCAAAGCACCTCATGGAACTGGATTGTCACCCACCCAGACACCCACCCACCCACTCACTCACTCCAACACCCACCCACCCACTCACTCACTCACTCACTCACTCACGTTTAGCACCTGGAAATTCTCCACAAGTGGGTGCTGTTGTGCTTCTCATCCAATGATCTCCAATTACGTATTCTTGTTTTCCTTTTTCTTTTTTTTTTAAAGGCTGCTGCTATTTATTCTAGAGGGAATATTTATCTTGTCACGACACCGTTCTATATTTCAACCCAAAAACTTGACCTGACCTTTTGATAGCTGTCATTCTCATTTGATTTACAGTAACATTTTAACTTTTAACGGCTACATCGTGGCATGTCCTGATGCTCGCTTGCCTCGTTTGTACGGCTGCACGGGAATGGACGAAGGAACGGACAAGCACCTGTTTACTCAAGCAGGCATTTTGGTTGAAATATAGCACGGTGTCCCTTTAAGGCGTCCTAATAGACCGGTTTTAATCTCATTATAGATCGGAGTTCAATCGGAGTTCAATTTAAAGGTCGTTGTCCATGTCCCACACGTTGCCCGCGAGCGCGTTGGCGCAGCTCTGGATCGTCCAGGTGGCCAGAGCAAACTGATTTTTCAGCAGGTCAAGGTCAGCTCTGGCTGAGCCTTCCTTGATTGTGGTCAGTTGTGTGATCATATCTTGGAGAGTGCACGATCCAGAGCCAAGCAATATGTGTCTGAACGGTGTGTCGCGCGGAGACACATAAGGGGACAGCAGATTTCTTTCCACCTGTAGATACAGACAAAAATGATGAGCCATGGTTACATTCATTCTGATTACAGCCCACAAAGTGACACGCAAGCTAGCATATTCATGCACACACACAAAACCCTGACATACAAGCTTTCATATTCAGACCAAAATCTGGAGAACAAAAATAGTTCTCAAAAATATTCATATACATTTAGACAAGGTCACAATCACAAGTCAAGATCTAGAATTTTAGTGTTACCCCCCAAAAGTGAAGGGAAAAAATTTCATTTGAGGGTCTCATTCCAGTAAAAACATGCCCGGCCTATATACATTTACAACCTAGTCTACTAATTGAAAAACAGCTTTACTGCCAATTTGTGAAGAATTACAAATGTACAATGGGAAATACAATCAAACAACATCAGTTTGGAAATAATCGCCGGTCATTAATCATTTATTTTCAATTGCTTATTTAATAGAGACATTATGAAAAATTCACTTCTTTTGCATATACAGTTGGGTCGCCAGAATTTGAAACATGAAGACCCAGGCAATTCTACCATACACTGCCTAATTCAGAAAACATGAGATTAAACGCTCTGTTCAGAATCTGTACAGCATGTTACATCACTAGTGAAATCATTGGAATGATACTGCCTCCCCAATCTGAATATCTACACCCATGGCTTGGGAATCATTTTTGCAAAGAGGCATCTTTTTTTGTTTGTTTGTTGATTTATTTAATTCTGGAGAGTCGCAGATGCTCTAGTATTAAGTCCAAAGTTATGGTAAAAGCGCTACATCGGCTGTCAGCCTCAGAGGACAGAACAGCTGAGTGGATAAAGTTTATTTTTGATAGCAACGTCCTAAAAAACTTTGTGGCTGGCTGCTTTTACAGCCTGGGTCAGTATAATGCAGGATTTGACAGGAATAAAAAAAGGTGAGATTTTACAATAACATTTGTGTACTTTGAATGCAAGTCATTCAGAAGGGGGTGGTGTAAGCAGTGGCTCATTACCATTTTTTTCATAATCAGCATCATCTGTAGTATTTGAGCCACGTGGTATTTTGACCAAAGAATATCACAGACATTTCATTAAGGCCCCAGGGAACTGGATTACCTTGTGGGGAGTGTGTAGGCATGTTTCTCTGCTTTTATGATGGCGGAGGAGTATTTCCAATAATTTGACAGGCAGTATCTGATTACAGACGAATTGACTAGTTTGTCACCAAGGCAACACCTTGATAAAAGCATAGCATCACTTTTATCTAGCAAGGTTTTAGATATCTTTTTACTACTTAGCATGGTAACCTAAAATAAAGCCATATTCCTCTGTTCCTATTTGATTTCTTAAAATAGAAACGTCAACGTTTATTATTTTGCATTCTAATTTTCCATTTATGTTTTTTGGACCGTTTTAGAGAATTAAAATTTCCTGATGCACTTTGACAGACAAACACAAATGACAGCCCTTAACCAAGCACTGGTGCCATAGCTTGTGGTGCTGCACTACGATTAATCAGCTTTAAATTAGAACCGGTTTTAATTTACCCCCATGATTCGGTCATTGATGATGCGACACTGCTCCACATCATCGAGGTCGCTGTTCTGGATGGTGCGGATGAGATTTCTGGAGGCACGGCCGTAGGAGCCTAAAGCGGACATGAACCACGTCATCTGCAGGGTCTTCGGAAGGCGGCCATTCTGGAAGAAAAAACACCAAGAACGGGGGAAAAAAAATTTAAATCAAAGAAACAGTCTCGGTTGTTGCATATAGGAAAAAAGTGGGCAAGATTGGTATTTAAAGTCCCAGGGAAATGCATGTTGGCCTTGTGAGCCATAAGTAAGAATAACTCATGACTTATGTTATCATGTTTTTTGCCAGAATTTCACCTTTTAAATCCAAAGAGGGCAGGGCTAATCTTGGGACAAAATAAATATCACATATCCCTCCCAAATAGATTTTTTTTTTAAAGAAAGCTCATTAAAATATTAGACTACAGGAACTCTATGGACTGAATCCAGCTATTCATGGTCAGGGGAGCACTCTGTGTAGGAGGGATGGGGTTTCTCTCACTTCCCTATCAATCACAGTGACACTAGCCAATCACGGGCATCTGTAAGCTTATCTATGTGAAAGAGGGCAGATGGCGCTTCCTTCCAAGTGTGTTATGACGAGATGTTAGGAAAAGATGCTTTACGTGTCTCAGAGGAAGCTGGCGTTCACCTTCACCCTTCCCAGTTGGTAGCGCTCATATCATAACAGAGAGCCAGGGTGAAGGTGAATGCCTGCTTCCTCTGAAACACGTAAAGCATCTTTTTCTAACAACGTTTCCTAACACACGTGGAAGGAAGCACTGGATGGGAATGGGAATTCACAAATGAACAAATTAGAAAGAAAAGACGGAAAGTGCTGCTGTTATGTCTTGATGCATGCTCAATAATCCGGGTAGGTAATTCCCAGAAGGTTGAATCCATTCATCTGGACACAAGGTTTAGTCTGGAAATACGTATCATATCTCCTTGTAAATGACCCCGAGCATAAATGCATAACAACAGAACTGGTGATCTGCTGCGTGTGCAAATCACCGACAACACATACAACAAGCTTAGACTGAAGACGTCACTCAGATGAATGACGAAACGTATCTCCACAGATGAACGGATTCAACTTGCCGTTATACATTCACACCTACGGGATTTGGCAGACGCCCTTATCTGGAGTGACTTACGTTTATCTTATTTATACAACTGAGCCGTTGAGGGTTAAGGGCCTTGCTCAAGGGCCCAAGAGTGGCATCTGTGCTGTATATTATTGGTTATATTAGTGGTTCTATTCCCTGTGACTTTAAAAGCTATCGTTCCTTCATTCAATTTCAATTCAATTCAATTCAATAAGCTTTATTGGCATGACCATATACATGTACAGTATTGCCAAAGCATTGTGGGGACTAGGAACATTAACAAATTAACTAATGAGAACTTAAATATTGGTTAAAGTAATAATAATAATAACAGTAGTAACAACATTCAGTGCAGCGTCAGGAAGACTTACACTTTGCAGACTCGTCACTTCCTTGTTGATCTTGCTCACTTGTATGCGCATGAGGTTGAGGTACTTCTCAGTGTTCAGTCTCAGCAGATGATCATGGACCAGCCGAAGAGCCATCTGGCCTGCTATCTCGCCTGTGACCTTGGCTAGTGTCAGCATGTTCGGTACTTTACCCTCCAGATTACTCCTAGTATCCAGCATGGTGCCAAAGAATGGGTATTGTTTATCCTAGGGATGAATGAAAAGCCATTAATCATCTTAATCCAAACTCCAATGAACTGAAACCTTCAGGCAGCCCTTGTTCATGTTGTTACTACAGAAACTATAAGGCAGTAAAATTACTGCATTTGTAAACGGTCAGATTATAGAAAATGAATCAGCATCGTCTTGGACCAATCACAATCACAAGCTTTCCCACCTGAGTGTATCGGAAAGAGACTGAAGGGATGCCGGAGAAGGCCAGGAACGGATAGGCAGCGTCATCGATCTGCATCGGCTCCATCCTGTGTAAGAAAGCCACGATACACGTGATGTATTAACTACAGTATACGATGCCTCTGTTTTCAGAAATCTGTCATTTGAAGGTGTAGCACGTACACAGACGCCTCCCAGTTGGCTCCAGCCACTTGTGTGAATAAACTATTGCTGGTGCGAGTGGGTGAAGATACCTGCAGCAGAAAACGGAGGAGGGAGGGGCGATACGTTATATAAAAACAATAATAAATTAACTTTAATGATCAGTGAAATTGGAAAACTCTCACCTCTTTTAAAGTACTCTGCATCAGGTCATACATCATTGGGCTTGCACGTGCTTTAAAATAAGTGGAACCTGTACAGAATTTAGAGATCGGATGGTTCAGTGTCAGTTTTAGGTTCAAGTCAAGGTGACTTAATGTGATGTGAAAGATGGATTAGGCACCTGAAACAACTCCATCCAGGCTGATGTAGGAGAAGGCTTTCATATTCAAAGAAGGCAAATAACCCTGTGGGTGAAAAACAACAAAACATTATTCATTTACATGGATATACTCAGTACTGTACAAAGCTCTTAGGCACCCTGTTGTTTTTAGGTACAACTTTTGTTATTTTGAGTTCTGCATTATTGAGTCAGTACAAAAAGATGTTAGATTTCTAAATGTTACACAAAAATGGTTGTATGTCAGTAACGAAACAAACACGTTACATAAAAGAGCACATTTCAGACTAAAAACATCATGAAGGCTGCTGGGTGTTGCTGCAAAAAAAAGAAGCAAGTGTGACAGTCAAAGTCTCCAGAAGAGCTGTGGCAGATTCTCCAAGACGCTCAGTAAAACTTAGAAGCTAATTTTCTTATAAATCTATACACATTGTGAACACCTGGGAACACTCTTTAACAAAAAGACACCAAATATGGACTTCCTGTAGTTTATTACTGTTTACTGCACTTTATAAAGTGTGTTTTCTTTTATGTCGAAACATCTTCATTATTATAACATCGAAGGCGTCTTTGCTTTGCAGCGAGTCTTTGCATGTGCCTGCATGTGCAACATTAACATTTATACATTAATGCTAAATAACAATGCAAGGTTTATTAATTGTCTTAAATCATGTCCCTGTGAATTACTATAGTAACCATAACATATTGGCACATTCGGACAAACCTGGGGTTTGTCTTACAGCCGGAAAAATGGTCAGAGCTACCGTTACAGAAAAATGAATCAACACCTTCTGACCAATCAGATTTGCAGATTCAGATCCGCTGCGATGCGATGATGTGTGTATTACATTACGTAAAACAAACCAACCTCCAGCCACTCGGTGGCACCCACAGCCCCGTACTCTCCACCACTCCAACTGGCAAACACTATGCTTCTCCTGGGTCTGAGTCCATCTTTAAAAGAAAATGTTATAAATTATAAATATATTATTAAGCTTAGGCTTTTTAAAAAAAAAAAAAAAAAAACACATTTCTAATAATAGAAGTTCTATTAAAACGTCACCTTGATGTATCATGCTGCTAATAACTCTGGCTAACTCCAGCAGCAAGCTAGTGCCAACAGTAGACTTAGCAAATCCAGGACCCCAGGCATCCCTCTGAGCTCCGATCACCACATAACGATCTACACCACGAGATTACAAGTGAAAATGGATTAACACGAGATATATAAACTAAAATGTGTAGTTCATTCTGGATACAGGAATCGACATGGCGTACCTGGATCTACCAAACCCTTGATGACTCCAAACACGTTATGGATCTGAATCTCATTGAGAACGCTGTTCACCTCCACGGCGACAGTGTCGTTAACATCACCGAGGTTGTACTCAACATCTCGCAGGCCTCCATCAGCCCATCCACGGAAGGGTCCGCGACCTCCCATTGCCCTGAAAATCAGACTGGATTTTGTACCATTGTTGTAGAAAATGATTTTTGGGAAGGCCAAAACTTCACATCACATGCATTACTTCATGATGGCTGCAGCTGTACTGGCTCTGATGGTCTGGGCGGGTATGCTGGGCAGGCCTGAGGATTTAGCTGGCGGAAACTGGGTGTGATTAAAAGATGGGAAACCTGGAGTGTATGGATCACCAGTGCCGAGATGAACCTGTGCAAGAAGACCAGATGTTGAGCTGAAACAAGAACTGAAACATCTCGAACCAGTACTTATAGTTTCCACCAAACCAGATCCACATCAGATACTCCCAGTTAGCACTTTCCCCTACTTTAGCATGTTCATTCCCCTAGCTCTCTGCAGAAAGCATGCAGAGTATTGACACTGCAGACTCCTTCCTTCCATCACCTTACAGAAGTCTTCACTGTGTCAAGAACAACAGTAGATACATTTAATGTTGTGGAACACTACTTCCTGTATCACTGACACTGGAGACTCCTTCCAAAAATGTTACACATCTCCTAACAGAAAACTCGACCATGTCTATGATTATACCTTGTTTTTCCTTTGTTTAATATTAACATATAAGAATGAATGCATTAATAT
>JAOVVH010000029.1:2166558-2178596 GCA_028566435.1 Scorpiodoras heckelii | reverse complement strand
ATAAAATCCACCCGAATGGGATGTTATATGGGAAAAATTTTGTGGAAAGCTGACCGTCACACCCATAGGTCCTTGTTGAATATGCGATTCCATATTTAGTCTCCTCTTCTGGGAAGGTTTTCCACTACATTGTGAAGCTTGGCTGAGGGGATTTGTGTTCATTCGGCTATGAGAGCGTTAGTGAGGACAGACAGTAATGTTGGGTGACGACGCTCCGCTTCCAGTTCATCCCAAAGGAGCTCTTAGTTCCATTTAAGGGATATTGTAATGCAACAGCAAACAGACATTCTACAGGTGTACAGGCATACAGGTGTGATGGTCAGGTGTCCATAGTGTTGGTCATATAGTGCAGATGTACCTGATGACGAACGTTGCTAAACTGGATGCAAATTATCAGCTAAGCTCAGCATACTCTCCAGGAAGACAGACTGATTCTATCGCATTAATTTCACCCTGTAAACTGTGACGCACTTCAAGTAATGCGTCAGAATATACCTCCCGAACCGAAGACAGCAAATTGCATGCAATTTGAATGAAAGAGAGAGAGAATAATTAGTGCCGATGACTGATTAAAGGAAGAGAGGATGTATTTAAATGCAGCCATGTCCAACAAAACGCAGGAGTAAAAAGTGAGGGGAAACAAGTGGCTGGGTTTATATTAAATTGATTCTTAAAATGGAGCAAAGGCATGTGCCATTTTTTAATACTAATAATTATCCTATAATACACACCCAACAGCCATAACCTTAATACCACAAAGAGGTGACGTGAATAACACTGACTATCCCTTTACAATGGCACCTGTCAAGGGGTGGGACACGTTAGGGTGGAAGAGGACTACCAGTTTTCAGAATTGATGTGTTGGAAGCAAGAAAAATGGCAAGAGTAAAGATATGAGCAACTTTGACAAAGCGCCAACTGTGATGGCTAGACGACTGTGATGGCTAAGAGTATCTCCAAACCAGCAGGTCTTGTGGGGTGTTCCCAGTATGCAGTGGTTAGTACCTACCAAAAGAGGTCCAAAGAAGGACAACTGGTTAATCACTGACAGGGTCATGAGAACTTACGGCTTACTGATGGACGTCTGGGTGTCTGTGTGAGTCAGTTACCTGGGAAAGAGATGGTACCAGGATGCACTATGGGAAGCATGAAAACCGGTGGAGGCAGTGTGATGCTCAGGGCTATGTTTTGTGGGAAACCTTGTTACTTTGGCACGTACCACATACCTAAACATTGTTGCAAACCAAGTACACCCCTTCATGGCAACAGCATTCTCTAATGGCAGTGACCTCTTTCAGCAGGATGATGCGCCATGACACACTGCAGAAATTGTTCAGGAATGGTTTGAGGAATATGACAAAGAGTTCAGGGTGTTGCCCTGGCCTCCAGATTGAGTATCTGTAAGATACACTGGACAAACAAGTCAGATCCATGGAGGCCCCACATCACAACATACAGGACTTGAAAGATCTGCTGCTAACATCTTGGTGCCGGATACCACAGCACAACCTCAGAGCTCTTGTGGAGTCCATGCCTTCATGCTTCAGGTCAGAGCTCCCCAGGGGCGATCTACACAATATTAGCCAGGTGATTTGTTAATGTTATGGCTGATCTGTGTAAGACTAACCTTGTATCACAGATTACTAATAACAATATTATAACATACAATATTATAATGTAATTTCTCTGGAACCCGAAGTCGGATCTCTGACTCGGAAAGTCAGGGGAACCTCACCAACCCTGACCAAGATGGCTACTCCACGCATCAACAGTATTGAAAGCTGTAGTAAAATACTCTATCACCACTTCGGTCTTATTTGTGTCTCGTTTAATCAGTTGTACATGGTACTGTCCAACTTCTATCCGTGGACACAATGTCTATATGTCCAAAATACAGCGTAATTTGGTATCAGCCGGTGCTAAGAATGGCTAACAACGTCTAGAACTGGTATTCCAACACGGAACACGGTCACCTCGGGTCACTCCGTGCAGTCGTTCCCGGTTCGGACTTACAACTTCCGAGGTAAAAGGGACGCAGCATATAAAACATTTTTATTATTTAAGTTTAAAATGTGCATAAACCTACGTAAAAGGTCATTACGATGTCTTTCAAACATTTAAGAATGTGCTTCATTTACACTCAGGTCTTTAAAATGCTATATTACCAGAAGGCACACTTACGCTAAAAATCCTCAAATCAACAGAATTGGTGCACAAACGATGCATCGTGGACTGTACAATTAACAAAAATGATATGATCCGTTCTCAATATTCTCTTTACTTTCTGGATTGCTGTCATTCTAGACATTTCTGTTCTTCTTGTGCTAACTTTTTAAATCAGCAGCCTCATTCTTGTGTCACACTTGAGATGATAATATCATGGGAACGCTCACTACAATGCCTCATTCCTGGGTTTTAAAGTTTGATCAGAGTTCCCACCTGACCTAAGTTCTTTAACTGCCAATGAGCTTCATGTAAAAGTGAAGTTACTGAGAGCCTACGTTGCTAAAAGCAACACATTTAAGATACAGTAAATATTGTGGTAATAAACATGCAACCTCTTGGTGTTTTTAGCTCTTTAAGTGCAAGAACACGTCTATTACGCAGTGTAGGCTCAGGCAAGTGGAGAATTAAGAGGATTAGTCACCAAAGAGCAACACGTTCGCTCAGTGTTTCCATCTAATTTACCTCTGAGCAGCCTGGAACTGTTGGCACTCAATTAATGCTCCCCAGGTGAGACTAAGCACGTCTGACACCTATCTCAGAAACAGGTAAGCAAGCAAGCAGCCGGTGTGGGGTTTTCTGGCGTGTACCCACCTTACAGCCAAACATGAGGGAGATGGTGCTGTTGGTGCAGGCCACTTTACAGTGGCACAGCATGGGCGAGAAGCAGTGCAGCTTCTTGATGCTGGGAGACATTTTCTCATTGACATTTTCGGCCAGCGAGGAGGCGGAGACGCGTCTGAGCCGCGAGCGCTGCCTGCTCCTTCCCCTCCGACCTCCTCCTCCACCACCTGCCCCTACACCGCCTCCTCCTCCACCTCCGCTGCTGCTGGTGCTCCCCGCTCTCACCATCCACCCTCATTCCTCGCATCACTCCATCGCGCCAGCGGAAGGACAGCCGGACTGCTTCCTTCATCCAGCAAGTGACTTCTCCTCGATTCTCTCCACCTGAGAGCTTCTTCTTCTTCTGTCTTCTGCTTGTTCTCGGTCGTTTTACTTAAGAGCGGTCGTTGTAGCCGTGGCCGGTTTCCCCTCCAGCTTGTGCCGTCAGAGTGGAGGTGCTTGCGTTACAGCCCCGTTGGAGCCATGCTGTTTCTGCTGAGCTCTTCTGTGTGACTGCGTGTGTGAAGTACAGCTCTCAGAGAACCGAGGCAGCTGGTGCTTTTCCCCAGGAGAGATACAGAGTGCAGCGGCTGTGAGTGCAGAGAGAAAAGAGGCGGAGGAGAGAGGAGTGGGGGAGGAGCACAAAGCTGTGGCAGCGCGTGGGGTTTATCATCACACAGATACCATCACAGACGCCACAAAAGCACGAAGCTTGATCTTTAAAAAAAAAGAGAGAGAGAGAGAGAGAGAGAGAGAAAGGAGTGAAAGGAAAGGTCCTCAGGGATGGCAACATTCAGAGTGGGAGGTGCGATAATGAATGGACTCCAAGCATATTTACATGAACCGGAGGACCACTGACGGGGTGGAGTGAACACAGAGAAGCCAATTAGGACAAACGGATCTGTGACTGCGATTGGTCAGTCTTCCTGTGACCTTCTGACGCGAGTCTTCCTACACAATAGGACGCAAAAATGAACCAACACACAGAAATAGCCAGAAACGCTCTGCAGAATCAAGTTCACGCTCTGCTACTCTTGAGCTCTCTAGACACTTCAAACCACGTCTCAGCAACACATCTGACTTCTTGAAAACAGAATAAAGCCTCCACACACTGAAGGATTTCCTTCAATAGTGCCTAAAACTGGTCATCAAAAGATAAAGGAAGAACAAAATGACTAAAATGCTTTACAATGGACTGACGTAGGTTAATGAGGGTTCCTCATTAAACCGCAGTAACACTAGACATTTGAGGTTTGCTTTGCTCTGCACAACAGGCGGGGCCAAGGTGGGGCCAGAAGATTGGCAGCACAAACAGTCATCCAATTTGGTACAGTTCGCAGGATTACAATGAATTAGCATCTTTTTAGCATCGATATTGCAGTAAGCAGGAGGGGCAGAGGTAGAACAGTAGGTTAGGACTCCGGGTTGTGGTTCATAAGGTCAGGGGTTTGAGCTGCCACTGTTGGGCCCCTGAGCAAGGCCCTCAACCCACTGCTCAACTCTGTCCCGACACCCCGCTTAAGAGGGAGGGCTGCATCAGGAAGGGCATCCGGCGTTAAAACCGTGCCAGACCAAGATGCGGACTTGATCCGCTGTGGCGACCCCAAGGAATGGGAGCAGCCGAAGGAAATACATTGCAGTGAGCATGAAGAAACATCGGAGAGAACAATCTGCTTTACTTTTATACTTTGCTTCACAGGAGAAGCGGGGCTCAGAAAGGGAACAGGTTAATTAAATAAAATCCTCTGAATACATTTTGTATAATTTTCTGTATTGGGAATTTATTGCCATTTATTACAATCTACTTCGCTTGCCAAACTGGTTAACTCACCAACCATAAAAGAAAGATACATACCATCTAATCCAACCTCCAGATGTACCAGGCCACCTCACGTTTACATACCATTTTAAAAGTTGTTTGGTGCGTGTTATATAAACTGTTGTGCTGACGGCATACAGCTACAATTAGCACTTCCTCCACTTTGGATGTAGAGGACAGTTATACAAAGCCCCACCCCTTCAGGTGACCATCACCACAGCAGTAACTTTATTGGTCAAGGACTCAAAGTCGTGCGTCAAATTTCACCGAATTTGAACTTGGTGCGATTGAATGCGATTTCGCTCATGAAATTTCGCTGACAAATGTCTAGCGTGAACGCGGCTTTAGGAAGCAACTGAACAGCCTATACAGCTGTGTTTTACTAGTGTATCTTTAAAAACAAGATTAATGTAAATGACTGTCTTGTGGCAAATAGGATTTATGTCTCTGTAAAGGAGCAGTAAAGGAGGAGTCCATCAGCCCATGTAAAGGAAAAGACGTGTGGTAACTGTGCCTGATGTACTTTTGGACCCCAGGCAAGTAAAATAAAGGAGGTGTGGCCTCTATATCCATCAGTCCCAGCAGCATAACTAAAGGAGGTGTGGCCTCTGTGCCAATCAGAAAAATAAAGGAAGTGTCTTCACCAGTTAAGTAAATGAAAAATAGAAAAAAAGGTGCAGCACGATCGAATGAAACACACTCCTTATAAAGGAGGTGTGGCTTCTTTGTTTCCTGACCACTAAGGTAAAGAATGCATGGCTTCTCCTTTCCGGTATAGGTATAGGAGGCGTGACTTTTGTGCTCAATTCCAGTAAAGTAAATAAGATGTAGCCTCTGTCCCTAACTGTCTGCGCAATCCTAAATCAAAGCGTCATAACATTTTCCATTAAAGCAGCTGTAAATTATACTGCACTGAGTCAGTGACTGCTTTAAACGTTCCCTTATGCACAGACTCACTGGATCCCCTCATAAGGAGGGACACACACACACCCACTACCAATACTAAGGTTCACCGAAAGCTGCGAGAGATGCTAAAACGGACATGAAAATCTCACTTCAATCTAGAGCACCACAGATGAACGCGTTCCCATAAACCATCGTTTTAAATATTTTAAGCTATAAAGCTTATTAAAGAATGAGGTCAGAGGACTTACACTGCTCTCTGAGCTAGTTGCACTCTTTGTACCAGTTACCCTGGTTTGCCTCTTCTCTGCCATGTGACTCAGAGATGTGTCACACACACACACACACACACACAGGCCTGATTAAAGAGCATCGAGGGCCAGTCGTCTTTTCACGGGCTTATTTTAGCAGCATTCTATTTCTAGTGCAATGTGACTGATTCGTTGGATAATTCTGCTACCTCTTTTCAGTCACGAGCAAAGGAAGGGCTTTAGGAACATCTGCTATGTCTTTATTTTATCCCTACTAGCTGCACCCAGTAACGTTCCTCATTTTGCTGACAGATGACGGTCGCAACAACAAGCCCCTCCCACCCGGTAGAGTTTATCAGAGTGTAAGATTCCCTGGCAGTAATAGGGGGAAAAGCCCTCAGCAGGACAGCACCCCTAACGAGATAAAGTAAACAACAGGAAGAGGAAAAGCCTGCTCACGAGAAGAGTGTAGTTGTCACGACTCGCGCAAATTACACTCCGCTGATTTTATTAAAGGCTTAATTAGGAGTCTTGAGAAGTGAATCTTGCTGCGCCTCCCAGTCAGTCAACACGACAGGACCGGAAAGACCTCCACGTGGACCTAACTTGCACTTGTGGTATTTTAATTCGCCTTGCTGATGCACCAAACGTGCTAAAGCAGCAACACGTACACATCTGGAGAGATCGTGATACACACAGCTCCATCCAGTGCTGTGAGTAAGCACGGCAGTAAGCATTGCAAATCAGTACATAATGTATGGTTTGTGTTTTATCGCATTACTTTATTTAACCAGATAAAATTTTCCTATCAATTCAACAACCACCAGGCTTATTATGACAGTGCTGCATTACAAAAGATGATTCGGCCCACGTGATTTGAGTATCGCGAACAGCCGTCTTTCACATTAGGCCAAAAACGAGGATGCTTAGAAGACAGACGTCCATATGCTGCACCAGTCATTAAATCTGGAACATGAACGCTGCTCAAAAATGCGAACTCCTACTTCGGATTGCGATAGAATACTTCGAAGTGCCTATGGTGGTGTTATTCTGCCTGGATCGCAAAAATATCACAAACCAGATTTGTGCAAATGAGCAAAACCAGTATGTACAACACAAGGACAAGCTTAGTGCACGAAATCAAGATTAATTCAGATATACGCTTTAAACATGTGATGCTTTATGAAGCCAGCAGAGGGAAGCAGCTGAATGTAAACATCTCAACCTCTTATTTTCTGCTGGTTAATAGAAACATCTATCATGTCAAGTACTACTAATATCCAGTGTAATATAGGAGGATGGAGCAGTTTCTAGTGCTCCAGTGCTTATAGCAGTCTATAATCTATGTACATCTCAGTAGTTTGTGTCTTTTCATCCCCTGCATTATCATTGGTCACATGGTGGAGCTCTGCCTAATAAAGCTGAAGGAAAGAAAATAGGAGAAAGCCACAGAGGAGTCTCCATCTCCATCTCCATCTGACCTGACCAAAGAGGCACCAGCTTGGAGTCTAGACCTGCTGATGTAGTATTTAGTCTCATACACCGTCAATGAACTTACCATATTGTTGACAAGCTCTATGAAGGACTAAGGCTACTTAGTTTTGATGATGATTTTTTTCTTGTTTGGGGGCATATCTTGTTTATTAAATTTTACAACTATTAACAATGTAAACATCCCCAGTGAGCAAGTGAGATCCTGAAGTGAGTACACATGAATAAAACTCAGTGTCCTGGTCTGACACTAGGCTTTGAGCGGCTCTCTTTCACGTGCTGGATGACAAATCTCATCAGTCCTTACACTGATACACAGAAAACCCGTTGGAGTTCCCCAGTCTGACCATGAAGGTTGTACAGAGCCAGTTCTGTCACAGATGGCAAATTTCCCCCAAGGGTTTCTTTCTGTCCAGCTCAAGTTTAAATCCCCTGATTAGCCACACACTACTGACTCAGAATATGTTCAGCAATCTGATGGCTGCAGGAGGCGTGGCCTATGAGCTCTTCAGTGGCAGTGAAGGAGGCATGGCCTATGAGTTTGACAGTGGCAGTGAAGGAGGCGTGGCCTATGAGTTTTTCAGTGGCAGTGAAGGAGGCGTGGCCTATGAGTTTGACAGAGGCAGTGAAGGAGGCATGGCCTATGAGTTTTTCAGTGGCAGTGAAGGAGGCGTGGCCTATGAGTTTTTCAGTTGCAGTGAAGGAGGCATGGCCTATGAGTTTGACAGTGGCAGTGAAGGAGGCGTGGCCTATGAGTTTTTCAGTGGCAGTGAAGGAGGCGTGGCCTATGAGTTTTTCAGTCACAGTGAAGAAGGCATGGCCTATGATATTTTCTGTCACAGTGATGTGGCTTATGAGTATTTCAGTGGCAGTGAAGGAGGCGTGGCCTATTAGTTTTTCAGTCACACTGAAGGAGGCGTGGCCAATGAGTTTTTTAGTCGCAGTGAAGGAGGTGTGGCCTATGATCTTTTCTGTCACAGTGAAGGAGGTGTGGCCTATGATCTTTTAGTCACAGTGAAGGAGGTGTGGCCTATGATCTTTTCTGTCACAGTGAATGAGGTGTGGCCTATGAGTTTTCAGCTGCAGTGAAGGAGGCATGGCCTGAGTTTTTCAGTCCCAGCAAACGAGGCGTGGCCTATGATCTTTTCAGTCACAGTGAAGGAGGTGTGGCCTGTGATCTTTTCAGTCACAGTGAAGGAGGTGTGGCCTATGATCTTTTCAGTCACAGTGAAGGAGGTGTGGCCTGTGATCTTTTCAGTCACAGTGAAGGAGGTGTGGCCTATGATCTTTTCAGTCACAGTGAAGGAGGCGTGGCCTATGATCTTTTCAGTCACAGTGAAGGAGGTGTGCTGTCTCTGCCTGCCAGTTCCTGAGGTGGTGGTAGTAACATTTAAAAGGAGGCGTGTCTACTGTGCTCGGCAGTCTGAATGAAAGAGGTCTGGCCTAAATGCTTTTTTGGTCCCAGTGTGGTTTGGTCCCAGGCATGGCTTCTATGCATGTCAGTCCCAGTGAAGAAAGTGGACATCTATGCATCTATACTGGTTCCTTAAAAGTTGTCTGCTAGTAACATTAAAAGAGGTGTGTCTTCTGTGGAATGAAGGAGATGTGGCCCATATATCGCCAGCCCCAGAGAAGAAGGTGTAGCTGTTGTGCTTGTCACACCCAGTGAAGGAGGTGTGGTCTTCCAGAAAGCATTATTTTTCCAAAATCAAAATCAAACTGTTGGCACAATACTGAATTTTCAGTGTCCTTATCAATCTCGAATGCAATAACACCACTGATGATACCCGATCCCGTTCCTGTAGTTGACCTGTCCAGGTCTGACATTTGCACATTTCAGCCTCCTCAAAGCTCCTTTCAGCATCTGTTGTTTAACTGTATGCTGGAAAACACTTGTTTAGATGGGGACGTAATACCCGAGGTCGAGGTCCCATGACGACTGTGTGTGTTTGTGTGAGTATCAGAGGGCAGGAGCTGCATTACAGTTTCCCCAGTGGAGGTGGCAGATCTTAGCACACCAGAAAAGCCGCTGATCCCTTCAGGTCCCCAGATACATAGCCTGTGCAAAAGCCTGATAAACAAAGAGCAGCTACAGCCACATCAGGCACCATTTACACAGCATCGCATTAGCACTGCTCGGGACTGCTACAGATCTATTATATCTAGTTTCTTGAGATGTTCAGCATCTAAACCCTGCTCTAAAATGGATCAGGGAAGTTAAATTGTCAGCTGTGTGTGGTGCAATCGAACCACATGAGAGTTCTGCCCTCTCTGAACCACAGACACACCCTTAGCATCGGTCTACAGAGTCTATGTAGAGAACTATGCTTAGAGGGACTGGTCTGATAATACACAATCCAACCACGCAAATAATACACACAAGTTCTATCAAAAAAACTGATAACACTTTTTCACAACCTATTCATGGCAGAAAATGAGGAAGGTAGAGCAAATGCTCACAGAAAAGATTTGTTTTGTTTTTTTTAAAAACAGTAAAATGGTTTTAGGACGTGACTCAGCCATGTGGTGTTCGATTTTAGTAAAAGTTCTCTCTGTATGCTTTATCTCATGAATCTTGTAAATTTCCAAATGTTTTTAGTGAGTCATTTTAAAGACATTGCTAAACAGAAATAATACATTTTCCCTGAGGCAAAAGTGAACATCTGTGCTAAGTGTAAGTCCTGTATGAAAGGACTTTCAATTGGCCGAAGGATAGTTCAGGTTGGGGAAATTAAAAATGACATGATATTATTGGTTAAGATTTTTACAGGAAATCAAGAACTTATCTTTCACGTGACTGATGAATCTTCTACATTAACAACTAGAATGTGAACTAAAGCAGGAACAATAGAGGAGTTTCCATTTTAGGTTCTCTTAAAAGTAGGAGTCAGTTAAGCTGAGTAAACACCTTACACGCCCCAATCCTGTAGGGAAACCTGGAAAACTTCAACTAAATAGATAAGAACATTCAGAGAACCATAATACATGGGAGTTTTTAAAAACTCTGGGAATATATGTATGGAATATCTTTTAAATCCAGGCATCTTTGTTTTATTCCTATTAGAAAGTTTCTTTTTTAGTACCAGAAAAACTGGTATAGCAGTTAATACTTGGTAGGTCCACCATGGATGGGATCTTGGAGAAAACGTTGCACAGTCGTCACACTGATGTTTGTTGAAGCCCCAGGATTGAATTCCGATGTTACTTGAGGCAGTTACACGTCTATCACGTGAAGTGATTCGTTCCAGCCGACGCTGATCACGTTCACGTTCACCCAGAGTCTTTTTACGGCCATACTGCTGTCGTAAGTTCGAGGTTTTGCTGGATTTCTTGTAGTCACTTGTGATTCACCCTTGAAATGCTCACATGTGAAAATCCAGACTTTGCTTCTACCTCCGAAACCCATCTTACGAGCTCCAACTATTAAACCGTGTTAAAAATCACTACATCTTGATAACTTGCCATTCCCACAGTGGAAACAGCTCTAGAAGCTTCCATAGACGTCCATCGCTTTATATACATACTGGTGGACGCAGCCAATGAAATGCACAGGTGGCGCTGCTGTGGATTTTGCATAGGCTCCAGTACCAGTTTTTCTGGTACTTCAGTGTATTTTTTATTCCTTTGCTATCTGATTTGGTTTGGTTTCACAATACAGATAATTAGATAAACTAAAAGAGACTGGATGAGGAAGCTTTCCCAAGCATGGAGAGCAACACAGGAGAACACCTGCATCCAAAAACACACAGTCTGATTCACTTCCAGTAGTCGGGTTGATTCAGAGTGGAATCACTTTCTCACTTTAATCGGTTCAGTTGGAAGTGGACCGAGATCGGCTCACTGCGTGAGGCCACGGGCCGGTCATTCTCATACAGACGCCCCAGGTGTGACTGCGGTGTTCTCACCTGCCTAAAGAACCACACTGAGAAGGAGAACTTGATGGATCGCAGGATGTTATCTTCCATCATCAATATTCGTTCTCTGTATGCATTTCCACAAAAGAGAAATCAGTAAAGGTACGGCCATGGAAAACTCTCTTACAGTGGAGAAAATCAGCTCGGATCAGATTGACTAAGTCACTCATTCTGATGAACAGACATGATTCGTGGCATGACTTTTGACTCCTGTGCTGCTCTGTCTCCCACACAGATGTGTTAAAGAGCGCTATTTAAAGAGCATCACCGCTAATCACCACGTCGTATTGAGTTCAGAATGTTTATGAGATTACGGTACGTTCTACTAGGTCATGTTTTTGGAGCTGAAGATGAAGCCAGTCACTGGTAACATCATTAGCGGGCTGTAGAATGGAAACGCCAGTCTATAAGAAATTCCCTCGAGTATGAGAAAGCGCATCAGCTAATGGTACTATTCATCTCCATGTCACAGTCTGGCATTCTCTGTAGCCTCCTTAAAGACTCTGAAAGCCCCGGGGAATTTAGTGTGGAATATTAACGATGGTGTCAAAGCAACTCAAATGTTCCATCAAACATCTTAGAAAGAGGAAAGAAATCAGATTTTTATTCTTCTGGATTGGTCTGAACAGGTCAGTGTGAGAACTGTTGTAAAACATCCGTGGAAAGGAAGGAAGTGAGGGGAAGGAGGTGAGGGGAAGGAAGTGAGGGGAAGGAGGTGAGGGGAAGGAAGTGAGGGGAAGAAAGTGAGGGGAAGAAAGTGAGGGGAAGAAAGTGAGGGGAAGGAGCTGAGGGGAAGGAGGTGAGGGGAAGGAAGTGAGGGGAAGGAAGGGAGGG
>JAOVVH010000029.1:2125883-2141129 GCA_028566435.1 Scorpiodoras heckelii | reverse complement strand
ACTGCTGTGTCTGATCCACTCACACCAGTACAACCAGTACACACTAACACACCATCACCACATCAGTGTCACTGCAGAATGATCAATGAGTGTAGAGAAAAGGAGGTGGTCATAATGTTATGTATATGTACACACACACACACACACACACACACACACACACACACAATATGCTTAGCAGACGTTAAAGAGTTAACGTAAAAGTGTTAAAAGTGTTTTAGCATTTGTGCATGAAAATCTGAAGGAAATATTTATTTGTAAGTAAAGATGAAAGATTCCTGGTTCCCACAGTGATGGAAATTGGCAAATATTTATTCTCAGAATAAGAAATGAAAAGTATAAAATATAGTATCAATAGATTGTATTACTTTTTGTCAACTGTTTAGAGGAGATGAACACGAAGCTTTGAGATAATACTGTATAACATAAGCACATTTGAGCTCACGACTTTTATTCCACACCATCCAGCCCATCTGGCTCAACCAGACAGTAATAAGATTATAGCATCTGTTTTTCTGTCATTATTTTGAACAAATAATCATGGCTTTAGTCAGGATTTTGTCAGCGATTGTTTTTAAACCCAACCAGATGACATGTGAAAAGAATGAATTCCATTTCAAAGCTGTTATAATTGAAGACAACATAGCAGTGGCATTAGAGGTAAAATTTTCTTACAAAGAAACAGTAATGTGCAGTGATATCAGTAGCACCTCAGGGATTAAAGGTGCGCTCAGTGATTTTTAAATCAGAATACTCTTTGTATTATTTGCCAGAGTTTTCTTTTCATGAGAAAATCTGGGATCTGCTGGTGACAAAAAAAATATTTTTAACCTTTTTATTTAACTTTGTTCTTTTTTTTATTTTATTTTTAACATTTAGCACATTCCTTGTAAATTTAATTGTATACTAGTTCAATTATTGTACTTTTTATGGGTTTTACGTTTCTCAATTTTTTCTTTCTGTCACTGCTTTATTATGCATTGTGTTATTATTATTTGCCTATTTTACTGTTTAAAAATTTTAGCACATTCCTTGTAAATTTAATTGTATACTAGTTCAATTATTGTATTATTTTATGTTTTTTTTCCTTTCTGTTACTGCTTTATTATTATTATTATTATTATTATTATTATTATTATTATTATTATTATTATTATTACAATCCTTATCAATTTACTTATATACAAGTTAAATTATTGTACTTTGTAAGGTTTTTTTCTGTCACTGCTATTATATATTGCATTGTTATTATTATTATTATTATTATTTGCTTATTTTACTACCGGTATTTTAACTTTGACAACCTTTTTTTCTTTTTTTATTTGTAAAGCAATTCAGAGCTGCATTTTAAATGTATAAAAGGTTTTATAGAAATAAATCATTTTAAAATAAATTAATAATTAAAAAAATATTTTTATTTAACTTATTTAAAGTTTTATTTTTAAAATTCAGCACATGGCACATTCCTTGTAACTTGTATACTAGTTCAACCATTGTACTTTTTTATGTTTTTTTTTATATGTTCTTTCTTTCACTTCTTTATTATGTATTATGTTATTATTATTATTTGCCTATTTTACTATTTTAACTTTGACCACCTTTGTTTTTTTTATTTGTAAAGCAATTCAGAGCTACTTTTTACAAGTATGAAAGGCTCAATATAAATAAAGTTGATCATTTTATTAGTGTTACAAATGCTAAATGCAATCTGGCATGTGAAGGCACTTAGGGTGGCCTCCTTTGATGTCATGTTTGAGGATCTGTCTTAGTAAAGGTTGTGGAGGTTTGTGAGTTTTCATTAAATCCCAAAACTTCCATAGACCTATTGTTAGGCGGCTCAGGTATACACCAGGTTTGGATAAAATGAGTATGCAATTTTGTTCAAATATAAATTAAGCCTAATTTCTTCATTCCAGTCATAGCCTATTAAACAAGCAAAGTGGTAAACAAGGTAATTTACTATGTGTAGGCTGTATGAATGAGTTGTCAGTACACTGTGATCACTGCATCACATCAACTGCCTTGTCCTTCAATGTCTCAAACTCTTTAGTATCAATTAAAAGCATGATGGCATGAATTTCCATGCATCCAGTCAACATGTTGTTTTTTTTCCCTCTGAATGGACCCTGTGTACCAAGATGATGCTATTTCAGGATCACGGCTGGTGTGATCTAGTGGCCAAATGCCCATGCCTGCACTGCAGGGCGAGATTTCCTCATAATCTATTCAAGCCCAGAGCCAGTGATGAGATGATAGTTACAGCTTAACGTGTTTGCGAATGGCCAGATGGCACCTTACATCATCAAATAAATGTTAGTGTATTTTCCCACAAGGCAGACAGTGTTATCAGAATCCCACCCTGGGCTTGGATTACAGAAAAGGGAAAAGACACAATGCATGTCAGTGAGAGTGGAAACAAAGCTTGGAGGGTGAATGGTGATGGGCGTTGTGTAGAGTGGCACAGAGATAGCGTAGCATGTCACCATGCCACCATCACTGTATGAACCCCTAAGTATAGACATATATGTGTGATATGATTTATGTACAGCGTGTTGGATGTTCTTCAGAGGTTATAAGGGATACTTTTTAAAAAAAACTTTAGGTAAGCATATCCTTCAACATCTATATTTATAGTTCATAACACGAATTACGTTGCTGCATTACTTCCGACATGGGTGTGGGTGTTAATGTTTCAAAACATGCTTTGAATGCAAGAGCTGTCATACATAGTGCAAGCATATAAAAAGAAACCTTGTGTATTGATATGCACATGCTGCAAAGGGGAAAATCAGTATTATTATAATAAAAATACATCATGACTTATGTCATATTTCATACTGTGGTTTGTTAGACTGAAATATCATGATCTGTATCATTTTTATCCTAGAAAAGTATTGTGGTATATTTTCGTCTTATCATCCAACTCTAGGTGCTTCTTTAGTTTGGCACTTAAGGCGCAAGTCTAATGTAGCCAACAAGTAATACAAATCTATCTCTCCCAAATCAGTTCCTATAAATAAACACATCCCAAAATCTTCATATATATATATATATATACTTCAAATAATTTTAAGCTTTGAAACATGTTTTTGAAATAAAGGTATTTGTATAATAGCAAGGAAATTTACAATCTATTTACAAATTTAAGTTCAAATTGGAGCTATATTACTATATAGTTAATAGTCCTTGGGAGGTAAGGATAATTCTTAATAATTATTTTCATAAAGCAGCATGTTCCTTTTTTTTCCCTATAATTTGCTAATTATTTTCCCAGTGATTATTTTTTTTTTATTAATTTGGTCATTCTATGTCAACCAAATTTGGAAAATCTGTCCACCACACCATCTTTTTTTTTTCCTCTTACAAATACATTCTGACATGACATATCCCAAAATTTTAGAGCTTCCTATACTCACAAAACCTTTCTGTTCAGGATCTATTTAGTGCTCACTACCTTTAAAGTAAGCTTTTTTCAGTCACAGGCATTTTCTGATATTTGAAGCTTAGTAACTTGGCCATAAATATGACCAGAGTTCTGAAATTTGGCATGCTGAAGTGAGGCAAAAGTGACAATAAATCTGCAGCTCGTAAAATTAATTCTAGATGGACCACATGCTTGAAATTTGGTGCATAATGCCTTTGAAAAACATAAAATGTTCCCTGAAAATTTCAAGTAAATTGGAAAGGGGCTTCTAGGGGAAATGGCCATTGTCCCAAAGTGCATGGAATTAAGGTAAGACACTTTAGTAACATTAATGCTTTGATCATTCTAGATTAGAGCTGAAGATCTTTGCCTGAACCCGACGGGATCTGGCGGGACCCGACGGGTCGGGTCGGGTTCGGGCTTAATTTCTGTCATTTTACACAGGCTCGGGCCGGGCTGATTTATTTGAACCTCTATATCTAGGTAACCATTCCATCCAGCATGAAACCTATTACACACTCTGAATGTATCGGAAATGTTGAATCAATCTACCAAAATTCAGATCTCTGTTGGAATCATTGGCCAAGTTACTAAACTCTAAATTACACAGAAACGTCCATCACTGAAAAACATGGTTATTTTAAAGGTAGTTGTACAAGTACTAAATAAATTCTAATTCATATCTGAATATATTCATCAAGACAAAATATTATCAGCCAACGCTGAGATGGTGTCATGGATGCCTATAGTTCAAATGAAATGGAATTAAATATTGTCATGTTCAGTTTATAGGTGATGTTGAACAAGTCTGAGAAACAAGTTAGTTCTTTTCATCACTTTTAACAACTTTTAACAAGTTACAGAGAAACCAGAGAGTATGAAGTCCTCTGTCAGGAAGATGTTCCTGTGGTGTTACAAAGGGCTGACACTGGAGATTCCCTCCACACATGAATGAATTAAATCATCTCCTAACAGAACATTTCACATTTCATTAGTTGATTAAATGTTTTTCTTTATTAAATAAAAGCACACTTTTAATCCATTAATTATTAGCTTTAGATTGTGTGAAGGATCTGGTAAATGAGTCCCTTGGAATGAGCTGTAGGATGTTAATAGATAAGTTGTTTGCTATGGTGATGTTACAGTGCGTCTAGTCTGGAATCCCTTGTTAGACTAACATTATTCATCACTGTAGAGTCTATTCAATATCAGGATCTTTTGAAAGCCCTTATTGTGGCAGCTTGTCTGCAATGGCACAAAGCACTTACTGTCGCTGAAGCTCTAGTCCAATTGCCGTTCACTTGACAATGAGAGATCCTTCACATAAAAACCCTCATTTAAAAAGGCAACACAAAGCCAGAAACATCCCTGAAACTGATTTTGTACTCTAATTAGAGTCTCTCTTTTTGGTAATGACATTTTATTGAACCACTTGCCAAAGATTCCCAATAGTTCCAATGGGAAAACTATTCCTTTTATAAATGATAAATCCAGTTTTCATAATCTGAGCTCTCTTGAATTAAAGTAATCCTAGATTATCCAAAACAATGCACTGAATTAGCAGCTCAGGTCACAGGGATTAATCTTGAACCAACAGGTATCTGAACATAACATGAAGATGTTGTAAAGCCATAAAACAGCTTGTGGATGAGAAAGGAACATAAATACGCAGACATTTGCTAATGAAGTTAGACTGCAAAAGAAGATCCAGCCTATTAACTGGCACGTTCGCTCCATTAGAAGACAACTGCACACGATTCAATTAATTTGTTTGTTTTATGTTCACACACTCTTTCACCCCAGCCTCATTTTCCGTCACGGTTATGGGCTGTTGCTGTCAGAGGAATTCCACAGGCCAGGCTTCGGTCTTGTTACTGCTATGGGAATTCATTACTAAAGCTTAATGACATGGCCGGTCATGGATTGTACATTAAGATCAAGTAAGAAAACATGGTTATCATTATGTATCCTTCACTCATCATATCTAATACATATACTATTAGCCATAATAGGCATCAGAATTTAAAAAGGCATGGTGTGTCTGCAATGAACTGAGATTCACCTTGACTTTTACCACCGATTACAAATGTTATATACAATACTTCTAGCCAAGGATTTCAGATACAATCCAAAATGATTAAAGCAACACTTTATCATCCACAGATGGTCAAAACGGTCAAAAAGTTTCTCTGTTTTAAATTGTGTAACATCAGAACAAAAAATATGAAAAAAATAAAGTGGACTTTAGGCCCAAGCTCTTGATGTTTGGTTTGGGTTTGGCAGGGTTTTTTTTCCTTCCCTTCCTAGGTCACGTCTCTAAATCTGTGTTTGTTCTTTCCCTGAATGATGTTTTTCATCATGTCCCTAAACACGTCTTTTTATATCCTTCTACAGTGCTGTGAATGCTGAACATTTTCCGTTTTTTCACTAACATTTAACTTAAACCCTTACAGCACTCTTCTTCAAAGTTGAAGTGATTAAACATCTTAAAAAGGCACATTTCAATAAATTAACTAGAAAATTCTGAGTATGTTTATTAATACTGGCTGCTGACTCGACAACAGTAATATTTTAAATTCCTATTTAAATCCCAAAGCCATTTTTGATAAGTCAAAATTCACAAGTTGGGACGTAAACGTAAACATTTCTCAGTGTGCATATACACATGGAAGTCCAATTAGCGATCAGGGCTAACTGCAATTACAGTATGATAATTATTAGTCATAGCTACATAGACATTGTTACGTATTTATTCCGAACAATATTGTCTCATTTCCCTTGTTACACACCATGATGTCATGTGTAATGCAAGCATTTGTATATGGCACAGGAGTGTCACAGCAAAAACAAGGGAACATTACCATGTTTGAACATTACCATGTGTGAATAATATTTGCATATTTTATGTAACATTGTCATGGTCATCTGTTTCTGGCATGTTCAGGGTTGCTTGCTGGGAGAAGCTCTCTGGATCTGATGGGCACTTGGGCTGCCTGTCCGCTCTGCTTTTACACACACACACACACACACACACACACACACACACACACACACACACACATACACTCCAAACAGGCACCATGTGTGAAATTCCCAGGATATATTGGCTACACAGATGAATCAGAGGCCTGGATGGCCTCTTGAGCACTTTCGAAGCCCTGCTGGGCAGCATTACCAAACCAGCTGTTAATAACTAGCAAAGTTGGAGAGCAGATCTACAGAAAAAGATATGTAGCTGATTATGCATGTATCCAAAACTATTTAGAAATTGAGGTGTAAAATATGATTTTTTTTTTTAATAATATTTTATATGAAGACATTTTCACAATACATACTGCAACATTTAGTTTTGCTAACGACATACCAGGTAAAAATAGCTCCTTAATTTTTCCACAGTTGCCCTTTATTAAACCCACATTATTAAATCCCCTTTAATTGTTTTAAATTGAAAAAATTCAATAAATTCAATATATATTTGAAATGACCCAGTAGAGTATTTTGCCCTAAATTCCTACAAGTCCATGTTTAAATAGTGTTTTTAATATTTGCTGTTTGATAGAAGACTTCTGAACTTCCAAAGCCAAATTTTCTGATAACTGACAATATCACAAGTTGCTACTAGACACTGATATTTTGTCAATTTGCCAGAACATAAGTTCAGTTAGCAATCAATGCTCACTGTAAGCACAGTGTTATATTAGTCACAGGGAGCCTTTTCCTTATAATTTACCAGCATATCTGAGGTAAATGTAGATATTTTAGACAATGTTTTCTTGTTTCCATTGCCACTCTGCCATTACATATCTGTATTTAAGCCTTTGGCTACATGCTAGCTAGCTAAAACAAGAGTATCAACATACTAGAACTAGGTCATGCGCAGTATTTATATTCCCAGTTGCTTAGCGGTAATATTCTCACAACTGGAATAGCAAGTGGTCATTTTTAATTTCCATTTTTTTCATTCGGATTTCACAAGTTGTGACAGGACATTTATATTTCTCAGTATGCACACACATAGTAGTCTGGTTGGCGATATTTTTAGTAACAGTAATAACAGTGTTATTTTAGTCAGAGGGAGACTTTTCTTTGTAATCTTCCTCCATATTTGAGGGAAATGTGGATATTCCAGAGCATTTTGCCTTGTTTTCTCTGTTGCTGTCCCTTTACAGTGTACAGTATGTCTGTATCAAAGGCTTTGGCCCGATTCCCGCTAGTTACAGCAGCAGTCTCAGCCCATTAGCTAGCGTTACGCTCAGTGTTTGTATTTGCTAACTGCTTAGCAACAGTGTCCTCAAAACTTTAACCACATGCATGGCAAGTGTTCACGTTTAATTTCTATTTAAACACTGCATTATTTCAGAATTATGACGTGCTCCAGCTGAAGATAGCTGTTTTTTTTTTGGGGGGGGGGTTTAAAAAATTGGTATAGTTATCTGTGGTATAGCGATGAATCTCTGTTCTTAATTACAGCAGTGAATTAATAGTCTTATACTAAAAAGTGAAGGAATTAGGTATGTTTATTTCATGAATGTCTCAGACTGAGAGCTATTTGATAATTCGATAAGCCCACATGGCATGTTAATTTGCAAGAATGCTATATGTCCAGTTTATAAGACCATCCTTGTTTTTGGTTTTGTTTTTCCAAAAAGCTCAGGCATTTGCTCTTGCTGAAAGTGAATGCCCTATTAAACCAGATATAGCAATCTGACTGCTGCAGTCTAATCCAAACTAAAGGGCAGAACAAATCCTGGTACAGACAAACCGTGTGTGTGTGTGTGTGTGTGTGTGTGTGTTATGGGAGTTGATCAGGCCTGCAAACGTAATTCTGACCACATCCCACAGTTGGAAAAGGGGCCCTTGTCCTTCTCCTGCAGGCTGGAGCCAGACAAGCAATGGTCTGAAAGACAAGGAGAGCACCAGTGTCTGGTTGCGGCTTGAAGAGGAGTGAACGGTAAGAGAAAAGCGTAGGAAGACAAAAAGATCCTGAGCCACCGTGCAGCCTTTTTGGCAGAATCGGTTAGATGGCTGTTTACAAGCTGCACAAAGGAGCCCACTGTTCCACGGCTTCACTTAAGATGAGGTGGAAAAAGCAAGACAGGATCAGCCCACTGCTGAACTCCTCCCTGGCTAAATACACACACACACACACACACACACACACACACACACACTCCCAGGCAAAATACACTCCTTTTACTGAATGCTATCTCAAACTTCAAGGAGCAGTTGGCCATGACTACAGCTACGCTATCACATACTTTTGCTAGCATGATTCAAACACTTTGGTCCATTCATTCCCAAGCATCACTTGAGAACCCTGATGGACTGGTCCTTTCAATTCCACTTCAATCGCCTCTGTTCCTTACCCATTCCTTGTAGCAAACAGGACCATTGTAAATAGGCCCAGTGTAAGGCAATCTCATAGCAGAAAGCAAAGCCTGGGAGGTGCAGTTATGCCTAAAAGGGCTTTTTAAAGTCTTTACTGAACGTCTTTTTGAGGCTGTTGTGGGAAAACACTGTTCGCTTGAATTGCTTCTGTGTCTCAGCATAATGAATTGTGCACTGCTTGCAGAATTGCTCTGTCCATATGGCACTCTGTGTGGAGCCCTCCTCTTGCAAACATCAGTGTAAATTAAAATTCACACAGTTTTCCCCAAATGTAATCAATCAGCCAAGACATTTTCGGTCAACAACCTTTGCTTCATTAATTACCACCAGCGCAGATAGCACTATTGGTCTCATAGTTTTCATCAAAGCTTTTTTTCTTCTTCCATTTTTTTCACCAATTTTTGGTTCATGATATTATATACTTAGACTTCACCAATCCCCATGAAAATTGGTAAGGTTGTAGCCCCATATGTCTAATATGTAGCATGTGTTGCCTTTCATGCTAGTGCCCCCTGAACTGGGGTAGGCTTAAAGCACTATTTGGGCAATAGTTCAAAAACCACTTTGACTGAAATAATTAACTTTCTATGGCAAGTTGGCAACACTCATGTTTAGTAGCACCACCTAGTGACTAATAACTAAAAAATCTAGTACTCCACTAGCCAATATCTTGTCATGTAAAGGGTCAAACTGCACAAGATTTCACGTCCTGGATCACTACAGCATTACTCACACCAAGCAACAATTCTGAAATTTGTTATGCTTATTTCACTTCATTCTTGCTCGGTCATATTACACAACATTTAGTTTTCACTAAACCTATGAGGACGATATAGTTAAGTAAGTGAAATTTTGGAAGGTAGCCAAGTATCAGAAATTTACAGTATGTCACCCAAAATCTTTTCCATAGTGGCCAAAGTCTTTATGTTATATTATAAATCTCATTTACATCTCACTGGAATAGATTTGTTGGATGTTCAGGGATTACTAATGGACATTTCATCCATAAATGGAGAGTTCTTTTGGAAATGTCTTCCTTTAACAATGGTATTTGAATTCAGTAGGATTTTATTCAGACTTCATCAACAGTCTCATTAGAGTCCTCCTGATTTATTTCATAATTACTTACACCAACCCAACCAAGTTCTACAATTCGGTTAACATTAGAGAAATCGATCAACCTGTCCTTTAACACGTTAGACATTTTAGAGACCTAAAACCTCTCGTGCACAGAATCAGTCCTGCTTAGGAGTTTCCTGCTTTCTATCTCATCTTACAACCTGTTGATTACATGCTGTTGTTTGATGTAGCCCTTAGTTATGCTAATCGTAAATTGCTTCTCTCTCTCTCTATCTCTCTCTCTCTTTCCCCTCACAATGGAAATCAACTATTCAGTGAGCATTTTGCCATGCTATCATTTCACATCAGCTCTCCTGAAAGAACCTTTAATGTTTGCCAGCTGATAAGAGCAGACAAATAAACCTGGAGCAGATTCAGAGACAGACTGTATTTCACACGCTGTTGAATTTCTCTCACTTTCAACCAAGCAGCATAAACCTTATCTTAAAAAAGCATCACTTTATTTGAATAGAAGCAGCATGCTTGCTGTAAGTGTTGTCGTTTGTTATCTTATCAGCTGCGGTTTTGAAAGAGGAAGGTAAACGTTACTGTCCGAGTCCATGTAACTGACATTTTGTTGGAGATACCAGACCTTATGTACAGTAACCTTTTGCTGGTTAAAACTCCATAACTGCAGAAAAAAAATTTGACCCGTCTTGTATTACGTATGAAAATATTTTACACCATGTTCCTTTTCCTGATTACGATCTGTGCAAGTAACCTCAAGATCGAGAGTTCAGAGCTTAAAGAGCCACTCTGTTTAAGTCAAGCAAATTTCTCTATCTCTCAACCTCAGAATTTTTGGCATCCTTAAAAATAAAAACATAAACACACAATGCTGGGTAGAAGGGAACATTAGTTGCATTATTAGTTCAATTCCACTTGCACCAGGATCTTTTAATCCGAACCTTGCTTACTTCTACCTAAACAATGATCCCAAACCTACAAACATATGAGAGAAATGCTTGTGGTGCACAAAGTCAATGACTTTGAAACATTGTGGTCTCATTTGAAGCCAAGAGCTAAGAATAAAATGTTCTGTATGCAGGAACGGTCCAAGATTCTCTTTGTACAGTATGTCTCTAACCTTATAGCAGAACAGGAAGGATTTCAGTGCTATATTCATTTTTGTTTATTTTAATGAATGGTGACAATGATGGGTGGCAGTAAAATAAGAGCTGTCTGAAAATCACTTTGACTAAAAGCCTCGGTGTTTTACATAGTCGTAATTAGCATTAGCATCAACATTTGTGCCCATATCTATTATATGTTCTATAACGTCCCATCACTTTCAGCCCTGACCCCTAACAGAAAACTGTACTGCTTCTCCATAGGTTTGTACTTGTGCTATGAGGAGTTACCTCCACACCAGTCTCATTTACACAGTCAAGAAGTGCCCTGTTTACATCACGTGATCCTGCAGATCGATCGCTGATTGGCTTTCCATCAGGCCATCGATTCGGCTCATGCAGGAGAGACGACCTGAGTTGACCCCTGGCTCATTAAAATGAATCACATCCAACAGTCAGTGAGTCAGTTTTTCCACTAGAGCTCCGTGAGTAGCTTCATGTTACCCACAGTTGTTGCCCAGTCTATAAATATACCTATATATTACACAGACCTAGCATTTCTTCTTCTTCTTCTTCTTCTTCTCCTTCTTCTTCTTATTATTATTAAATGTGCATACTCATTATTATTAAATGTGCAGTTTGTAATTCTTAAAAATAACATTTCAAAGATAGCTTAGAGAACTGATTTGTAATATTGGTCATATAATATAATGGATCTTACTTGCACGACAAACAATATAGTCAAAGATTTGTCTACATTTATCTACATCAGTATTGAAACAGGTTGCATAGTTAAATTGTTATATTTGGGTGTTAGATGGTAACAGTTGCTTATGTGATTTAAAGTGGTGAATGTGTACAGAATTACAGCAGTGTAGCGCTACAAAGTGCTTTAAATACTTCACATTTGGGGCTTCTGTTAACACGTCCTGCCCAGAAAACATGGTGATGGTGAACTGGTGATTGCTGGTGAACTTGGGGTTTAAGGAGACCTTCCTGACTTTGGTTTTAGTTGAACGCAGCAATAGTTTTTACAAGACAAAAGACAACGCTTGCCATTGCAATTGCTTTAAGATACCACATCGAATGTTAATATAACACTTTGAATGGTGATAATGTACTTATTTTAATATCATTACATGCTCACCCTTTAACTCCAGTCTCTTTGATCAGTAATAAGCCCAAAGTCACATTCAGACAGTCACTGTATAATTTACATCACTGTCTTTTGCATTGTTTTCTTCTTTTTTTCTATCAGTGAATGCCAGACCTCGGTGTTACACCCACAGCTATAAACTAGCAGAAGCCTGACCCATGTAGTTTCTGCTGAAGCAAAGCAGATGCTGTTCCTTTAGCCATTAACGTTTGTTCTATCAGGAAGGTCAGCTGTACCATATGTGTTATACATGTACACTCTAGTGAACATACCGTGCATTCTGTCACTATTCACCTCATTTGTTACATATATACACACACACTGACACACAGACACACACACACACAGACACAGAGAGAGAGAGAGAGAGAGAGAGAGAGAGAGAGAGAGAGAGAGAGAGAGAAAGTACAACAATGTTTATGGCTCCTTAATAAAATTATGACCATATGGCAGGGGTTGCTGAAATAAATAAAGAGGTCATATCATTGAGTTATTGAGCCTTAAAAGCAAATTGGAGAATTGGCAAGCCAGTGTGTTTGCACTTACGGTGTTCAGGGATTATTAATTAAGGGCGCCATGATTCAGTGTAATGATTCGATTCATACTAACGGCACATTCTATTTGACAGAGTGTTTTGATTCATTTGATTCACCAATCAGAGCGGCATGTGAAAGGTATTATTTTACGTTCTACATACAAACAGCCTTCGAGAACATGTTTTAACTTTTTATGATAGTGCTTAATTTAGTGTGTAGATCTAAATGTGTGAAAAAAGCTTGTGAATCAAATTGCTTACTCGAGTCGTTCAAAAACTAGATGCACCATGTAGCGGTGTGTAATATGACCACTGCATAAAGTGAGAGAAAGAGCAAGAATGAAGTGAAATAAGCATAGGAAATTTCAAAATGGTTGTTTAAGAAGGTTTTGGGGTATTGAAATGTGGCACCAATTGTAGACGAAATTTCCTGAAATTTGGTGGGCATCTAAAGAATGTTGTAGTGATCGTGAGTGTGAAATTTTGTGAAGTTTGAGTATTTAAATCACAAGATATTGGCTATTGGATGATTTTTGTTTTGAACATTATTAACTAGGTGGCGCTACTCCACTACTGAATCATAATGAGCTAGGGTAATACGCCTCCCAGTGGCCAACTTGCCTTAAAATGTTTATAATTTTTGGCAAAACAGTTTTAAAGCTATTTCCCAAAAAAGTGCTTTGAGCCTACCCCAGTTGAGGGGGGCGCTACAACCTACAGCAGAGGGCAACACAACCTCATATTCTGTATCAGACATGTGGAGCTACAACCACACCAAGTGTCATGTGGACTGGTGAAATATATTTTTTTTATCGGCCAAAAACTGGTAAGAAAAAGAACAAGAAATAGAAGAAGAAAAAATATATATACTTTGGTGTGACTCAACTATATAAACAGTTAATAGGAAATGAAGCCCAGGTGTGTTGACATAATGATTAGATATGATTGTACTGTTCTCCTTGGCAGTGTGAAAAAGCTCTTTCACTTTCACACACACTTGTGCTGCTAAATTTGTTACATGAATCTGGAATCAAACCATGAATTTTTGACACCCATTCCCTGGGACATGGATGAGTCTGGGCCTGTCGTATTTAAAGATCTTTAATCTGTAACATGTTGTTCTGAACTGCATCAATCATTAGTCTTACATTTCCTCCAGTATGTTTATTAGGGTGGAAGAGAAAAAAAAATACATCTGCTGGCCACATGTTGACTACTTTCCCATACGTTAAATGTCAAGTATCGCCTGGGGAACAGCCCATAAAAGGACTAAACCAATAAAAAAAATCAGAGCTACACAAAATCAAAGTGGACAAAATTAAAGTGCACTATTACAGTAGGGACAGTTGTGGTCTTGTGGCTAGGGTGTCTGCCCCCTGATCAGAAGGTCCCGGGTTCGATTCCTGTGGCCAACAGGACTCGGCTGAAGTGTCCTTGAGCAAGACGCTTAACCCCCAGTGGCTCCCCGGGTGCTGGCTAGGGCTGACCACCGTTCTGGGCATGTGTGTTCACTGCCCCCAAGTGTGTCTTCACTAGTGTGTCTCACTGCACGGATGGGTTAGATGCGGAGGTTCAATTTCACTGTGTGCAAGCACAGTGACAAAAATGTGTCACTTTCACTTTCAGTACTAGTCTATAGACAGCAAAAATATGGTTGGTGTTAAGTAAGGTGTTAGCCGGTTTCTCTGCCCAGTATTATGTGTATCTGGTGTATTTTCTGCCTAGTAGATGATGATGATGATGATGATGTAAAGCTAAATTATTGTTGCGTCATAGGAGCAGCACTGCTTTGCCTGGGGCTAATTTCTGGGCTGTAAAGCTTTAATGAAGAAACCTGAAATGAAGAAACGAGCCAAACCCACTGCACGAATTTATTGCAAATTGTGGTTTTTTTCAGGTATCTATGAAATGGCATAATTATTTTATGCCTAGAAACAATTTTAAAAATGACAAACTTCAGCTTTAATAGAGCATCTGTTTGGATGGAGTCCCTGAGGAGTCAAACACAGGAGCATCTGGAATTTCATTCATTCTTCTCCAACTATACAAACACCCACGCAACATCATGAACTGATCTGGACACATACACATAACAGTCAACGTTCCTCTCAGTCCGAATGTGCTCCATGCATCAAGACATGTTCATTCGCTCATGTTTGCTACATTACTTTTGCATCAAAGCTGTAAGTCTTTGGTAGGCTGACTAATGGAAGCTTATACATTATCTACCAGTGAACTTAATATCAGGAATAGACACAAGACCTAGCCCAACATTTTTTTAATACAAACTTGATCCAATACTTTTGGAATAGTTTGAATCAATATTATTGTTTAATTCAGATCTATCCCATTTATTTTATTCCTCTAATACAAAATGTATCTTGTAGATTGTATTCTACTATATTAAGCTTCTACGCCGATCAGGCATAACCTTATGACCACCTCCTTTTCTCTACATTCACTGTCTATTTTCTCAAATCCACTTACCATATAGCTGCACTTTGTACTTCTACAATTACAGACTGTAGTCCATCTGTTTCTCTACATACTTTGT
>JAOVVH010000029.1:2104789-2118645 GCA_028566435.1 Scorpiodoras heckelii | reverse complement strand
GATGGATGGATGGATGGATGGATGGATGGATGGATGGATGGATCATGATATTTAGTTTTGCTTACAGAGTCAACACGTTTAGTGAACACCTATACACCAATCAGCAATAACATTAACACCACCTGCCTAATATTATTTAGGTCCCATTGTGCCACAAATCAGCTCTGACCCATCAAAGCATGGACAACACAAGAGCTCTGAAGATGTGCTGTGGTATCTGGTACCAAGACATCAGCACCAGATCCTTTACATTTTGTAAGGTCCAAGGCTGGGCCTCCATGGATCGGACTTGTTTGTCCGATATATTCCACAGATCTTCGGATTGAGATTTGAGGAATTTGGAGCAAAGTCAACACCTTGACCGCTGTGTCATGTTTCTCAAGCCATTCCTGAACAATTTTTTTGCATTGGCACTGATATTAGGTAATGCTGTTGGCATGAAGCGGTGTATTTGGTCTGCAACAATGTTCAGGTAGGTCTTACATGTCAAAGTAACATCCACATGAATGCCAGGACCCAAGGTTTCCAAGTAGAACATTGCCCAGAGCATCACACTGCCTCCACCAGCTTTCCTCTTTCACAGAGAGCATCCTGGTGCCATCTCTTCCCGAGGTAAGTGACACACATACACACACTCAACTGTCCACATGATGTAAAAGAAAATGTGATTCATCAGGCCAGGCCACCTTCTTGGGCCAGTTCTGATGCTCATGTGCCCATTGTAGGAGCTTTTGTTGGTGTACAGGGGTCAGTATGACTGCTCTGACTGACTCATACACAGCAAGCTGTGATACGCTGTGTGTTCTGAAACCTTTCTATCATAACCAGCATGGACTTTTTCAGCAATTCATGCTACAGGAGCTCTTCTGTGGGATCGGACCACATGGGCTAGCCTTCACTCCGCATGCACATCAGTGAACCTTGGGTACCCATGACAATGCCACTGGTTTCCCTGTTGTCCCTCCTTGGACTACTTTTGGTAGGTACTAACCAGTGCATACTGGGAACACCCCACGAGACCTGCTGGTTTAGAGATGCTCTGACCCAGTTGCTTAGCCATCACAATTTCGCCCTTGTCAGAGTCACTCAGATCCTTAAACGTGCCCGTTTTTCTTGCTTCCAACACATCACGTGTGAGTACTCACTGCTATTCACTGCCTAATATATCCCATCCCTGGACTGTTGTCATTGTAAGGAGGTAATGAATGTTATTCATTCTCCAGTCAAGTGGAGAAATGATGAAATCATCATCCAGTCAGCTGTTTCATAGCCTCATTTGAATGTAATAAAAGAAAATGTACTTCAGTGAGTTTCCATAAGTTGTCCTTAGGTATGCCAGTTCTAGCTAGCTAGCCGGCATTATATTAGCCTAGCAATTCAAATACTACAAAAAAAATCAGCATGTCCGATAAAATAGTTTTACTCTAGACAAAATGTATCACAAAATAACTAATGGAGTAAAGAAAGCGTGTTACAAAACAGGTAACAGGTATGACAGCCCTCCTAGTCAAACTATTAATGAACTTACTCAGGTGATACGAAGTGCTCTAAAATGAAGAGGGGAGGGAGGACGTTTGTAGAGGAAGACGTCAATGCATTTCATCACATATTTTCAGGAAAGGTGAATTATTGTTTAGTTACTGTTCGCTTTCTTCATGGACAAAAGGTCACCGATGACTGTGTTTCTTTAATCTTTGCTTCACTTCTGTACTTTTACAGACTAAAATTATCAGTTCGTGCATTGTTTGGTGTTTTTCTTTTACGCTTTTTGTGGGCTTTTGTGTGTATGTGTGTGGTCTTAGGGCCTAGGGTTCTGTTAAACAATGAAAAGGGTGTAAGGAGATGACAGATGACATGATGACAGACAGAGAAATTACACAGCATGCAGTTGTGTGGCTGTGAGCGTCACAGTGCTTGTGTGCAGCCCTGTGGAGTGTTTATAGACCTAATCAGTATGCTGCTTATGCCGCTTTGGAGTTTTTATGGGCCTGCTGTCATGCTCGAATCACAAAAAAAATGACTCGTAGTGTATGTGGTGTATCATAACACTCAACCAGCTCCACACACAAAAAAAACCACACAAATCACTTATCAGTACCGCTCTTAATGCTTAAGCCCAACACATACACACATCTGTAGACATGACATCAGCATCCCGGGACAGACAATCAATACACACACACACACACACACACAAACACTCTTGACAGAGCCCATTTTAGTGTAGACAGCTTTTCTGGGTGTATCCAATGCACTCCGAAAAGTGTGTATGTGGTGAAATCCAGCTCTCAGGCAGCCTGAGTGCCCGTCAAAACAGCGACACAAACACAGTAAGTGAGCTTAAAAGGAAGCGATTTAGTGATGCTCATTTATGACATCACAGAGGGACCTTGTACAAGGGTGAGTCTTAGAGATCTGACGATTTTCATCTGCTTATTATGTCAGACGCTAGTTTGGTCAGAGTTGTGACTGGTGGGGGAAAGAATACCTCAGTTGATGCCGTTTTAGAACATCACGACATCATCAGCGCGTTCATTGTCGAAACGTTTTTTTTAAATGGCGACTCTGTGATTGCTACTCAACGTCTATTTCGCATTAATTTCGATATTCCTCATCATGGTGCCGTGCCGTCTCAGAGCACAACAAAAAAATGGGTTGAAAATTTTCATAACAATGCTTCTGCCTTGAAAACGAAACCACTCGGCAAACCACGTCCAGTTCGAACACCAGAAAATGTTGAAAGTGCGCGTGCATCTGTAATAAGGAGTCCGCACTGTTCAGCTACGTGACCCAGAGAGAGCTGACGAGTTTTGAAATGAAATAACACCATAATTAGTTCATTGTGTTCCAAGAGCGCAAAGCACCGTGACATAGAATATCAAAATTAATGTGAAATAGCCGTTGAGTAGCGATCACAGTCGCCATTTTTAAAAAAACACGTTTCAACAATGAACACACTGTTGATGCTGTGATGTTCTGACCGCTGCTCCATGTCGACTAAAACGGCATCAACTGAGCTACTGTTGCCCCCACCAGTGTCTGATATAAGAAGTGTATGAAGATCGTCACATCTCTCCGACTCACCCTGTGGAATGGTGTTTAATGGAAACTTCAATCATCTCATTTACACTGAGCTACAGGGTGTGTTAGCGAAGGTGACCTGTTTGAGCAGAGTGTACAGACCTGGATAGACTAAAGCACCACTGCATCAGCATCTTCGGATAAAAAGGACGTAACAGCTCGATCCCATTAACAGCAACACTATATAGGAGAATGGCATTATAATGTCTGATGTATAAACCCGTTCATGACATTGAAACTTAGAATTTCATTACAGTGTAAATCTTAGATGAAGTTCAAGGTCTTATGTTAATTATAAATGTTATTATTGGGAATTTTCACATTACCTTTTACACTTCACTTTACTACACTGGTCAATTTTACCAGATAGTGAGAAGTTGATCGCTTGTTGATGAGGCTGAATGGTGATCAAGTTACAGTTTTTTATGATAAGACGTGGTGACATATGGACACTACTGAACATTTCACAAGGATGCATAGCACAAGGTGCTTATCGATTGAGGTCTTTAGCAGAACCCAACGCAGCACTATGATCCTAATCCAAAACTTTCTTCTGTTATTTAAGAAGCTGTTCATCATGCCTTCTTCTGTCAGTTTTAGGAATCCTTACAAGTTGGCATTAGATTAATTTCCACTTTATTTATTGGCCACATTTTAAGCAAATCCAAATACTGCTCTAACTGCCAAACCAAAACTCCTCCCAAAGATCTCCTTTATCGGCACCATATCTTTATTTTCTGTAGAAGTCATGAGCCAGTGTTATTATTCCTAGACGTCTTATTCACGTATTAACCGAATGATAAGCAGCTCATAGTGAATGGCGAACTAGTGATGAAAAGCCCAAACGAAGATCAACACCACTGCAGGCTTTCTAAAGTAACTTCAAGTGAAGATCTTAGCAACACTTTGGCAATCCTGTGAACCGAACCCTTCTCTTCTGGTAGCACAAAGAAAACAGAGAAGTCAAGTACAACTCACAAAATAAAAGTCAGGTTTATTGTTGAACAAACTTCACACACACAGACAGGCCAAGGTAAAACAAATGCAAACAGAAAAAAAAAATAAAATAAAACCAATAAGAAAAGTCACTCCTTTTCTTTGGCCTAGCCCTCCCATACAAACGAAACGAAACCGAAACAAAACTAGTTTATGGTACAACTAAAGTTCATACATAAAATCTGACTGGAATGCTCAGAGTTAAATGGCTGATTTCTTTTTTTTAATAAATGTTTCTGTTGCCAAAGTTTTTGCGAGACATGGTCAAACAAGTAAAATTTCATAAAGAAGCACCGTTTTGGTCACAGGAGATCACGATCAAGCGACTGATCCCTTAACAATATGTACAAAAATATAAAATGTAAATAAAAATACAAACAAATCCTCGTCTTGTGTACTTTGTCGTCGTGTTTGGGGCTCTGGGGATCTGGGTGGTGGACTTTTCCCTCTAGAAAATTTTGCATTGGGGTTAGTGGGTGCGACGTGGGAACTTGGGGGGGTGGGTGTAGGGTGATGACCATGTTTGATGTTTTTGAGTCCTTTATGCCACTGGATCCAACATATGTGCTGAAGATGAGATCTACACTGGGATCAGTAGCATCCAACAATCCTTTTAATCGTCGTCGTCCGTCTTCTGTTTCTTCGGGTCCACCTCCTCCTAGAAGGAGCATTAAAAAAAAACATGGATTAGAAAAGCATGGAGAATAGTGAAAGAAGTAAACCCCATACAACTTCAGCTACACGTTCTCACCTCATCATCCTCGTCGTCCTCATCGGCCCCTCGTTTCGTTCCTCCGCCCAGTTCGTCCTCTTCGTCCTCCTCCTCATCTTCATCTCCTGCATCAAGAAGGTCTATACATTAGTCAAATTTACACCCTGATTCCAAACAAAAAAGAGGCACGAGAAGTTAATGATTTTCAGGGAACGGGTAACGACACCCACCCTCTCCGTCTTCCTCCTCATCTTCTTCATCTACTTCATCCTCCTCTTCCTCGTCGATCTCAGGCTCTCCATTCTCCTCATTTTCCTGTGAACATGCACATATCCATTATAGTAAGACCACCCTCCTCCTCCTCCTCCTCTCTGTAAGGAGATGCCTAGATGAATTGTTCATCATCTGGTACCTTTCCATTAGTGGCCTCCTTTCCATTTTCCTTCTCCTCAAGGAGCTTCTTCTCCTTCAAGTCCTGTAAAAAAAAAATGATTAAACAGACCCATTAACACGACGCCTTGTTAGAGCAGAGTGCCCTGTCTATTTAAAACCATCATTACGTCCAGTGGACGTGAGCCAAGACGTGGAGTGAGACGTGAGTCCACGAGCATGCGCGCGCGCGCCCCCTCTGTCAGGCTGTGCGTAAAAGCGCAGCCACGATCCACCACTCGACAACGCCATTGGCGGACACCGAGCCTTCCCAGCTGTCAATCATTCGGCGTCAGGACCCGCCTACTCAAGCTTGGATTAGATGTAATACGACACCGAGAGGTGTTATTGAGATACCATGGGTATTGTAGTTCAAGGCGATTCCGTGCGCTCAAACGCCATATGCTACGACCAGGACACACCCGTGGAGCGGATGGCAAATAAAGGCAGGGTCGTTAAGATTCAGGCGGGTCAGGGGTGGGAACAACAGGCTGACCTAGAAGACTCGGGAAGGACAAAGAGCGCCTGGCGCATGGTCCCAGAACGCACACGGCGCACACGGCACCCCTGCGCGCCGAACGGTGCGCCAAAAGCGGAGCGCGCAGCCATGTTCGCGCATACACACTAACCGTACTAGACCGTATAGTGCACACGGCAATACGTACAGCTGCGTACTATCTAGTACAGTATGCGGTTTGGTGCGCAGCCAGAAGAGCTCAATCCACTCCCCCATCCTTCCTTCCCTCCCTCCCTCGCTTGCTTTCTCGCTATCTACCGGATTTAGGTCGAGAGGAACAAACTGGAGGCGGTCACTCACTTTATCCGGCTTTTCACCCGCAGATGATTCACTTTGTGAAAACGACAGCACACTTGCGGCACCGGGATCATTTCAGCCAAGCAACGTTTCGCTGTTTATCACGCAAGCGCACAGCCACCAATTTACCGCAACGCCATTATTATTATCATAATAATAATTATTATAACTCCTACTATTATTAATGGTAGTAGCAGCCTAAGCATTACGGTGTGTACGTGAAGCCTCTCCGATGCCGGGTGTAAATCAGGTTTCTACTTTCGGTGCATATGAGAGCGAGAATAAATACGGATTATATATTTAGGCTATAGTTAGAGAGCGCATGCATGCAACAACCCGAGTGTGTACATAATATAACATAACATATCACCTCGCAGAGCACCTTACGAAATGTAAGAGAAAGAAAGAAAGAAAAGAAAACAAACAGCCCGAATGCACACCAGAATAGTCAGCCTCGATACAAAGTAACAGTACAGAAGCACTTCCGAAATGTAAACTCGGAAGTAACAGGAGATCAGATAGACTGAGCGTGGATACAAAACGCGCGCGTAAGACAGATAGGGTGAATAAATAAAATAAACCTGAACCCATCCATACAGCGTGTTAATCCAGACAGAAAGGTATGTAGGGGCAATAATGTTTACAATGAAATGGTCAAACTCGGAGATCTTGATCACATCCGAAAATAAACACGCACACTAAAAAAACCAACAAAAAAGAAACGTGTAATCTCAGGATGAGACGCAGGAACACCGGGGGGTTAAATCAGTGATGAGTTATAAACGGGAACGGAATGTTTTAAAGTTCCTGAGAACATCACTAGGCTGGAGAACAGGCCTCATAAATCACACGGCGGTAATTAATGACATTACAGTGGGGAAAAGAAAGACAGAAAGAAAGAAGGAAGGAAAGAAACAATCGCGCGTTTTCACACCAGAGATTTTTCGGTGTAGTAGTGATAATGATAATAATAATAATAATAATGATAATAATAATCATCTTTATCTTCTCCGGCGGCGCGGCTCGGGTTCAAAACGGAACCGAGAAGCGTCTGGAGCTTATAAACAAAGAACCCGCGCGCAAAGCCTTTTAGCGAGGTTCACATCCAGGACAATAAAGAAGTAGATCTGCTGATTTGCCTACAAACTGGTTTACAGATCCAGGAGTTTGACTTGGTTTTTGAGGAGCTCAGTAGTTACTCAGGTCGCACGGGCTTTTTTTTTTTGCTTTTCTTTCAGGACACCGCGGGTTCGCCGTCGGTCTCAGTGTCGGTCTCAGTGTCGGTGTCGGTGTCGGCGCGCAAAACTGTAACGACGGCAGCCCGCGATTAAATAAAATGAATGAAAAAATAAAATAAAATAAAATCAAAAAGAGTCCGTGTTTCTTACCTTGGCGGAAATTTCCGTCGCGGAATCTACCTTGGTGTCTGCCATCTTTTATGCTTGCCTAATAATATAAATAATGCCAAAAAAAATTAATAAGTAAGTAAATCCGCCGCGCGTTGATCCTTCGTCAATACGCTATATGAAGCTCTTTATTTATTTATTTATTTATGTATGTATGTATTTATCTATCTATTTATTTATTTATTATACAGCGCTTCTAAGCTAATGCCGTCGGCATGCGATGTACGAGGCTTTAATATAGGTTGTGTAGGCGGGGCCAGAGACGACCGGACAAACCCCTGGATATGATTGGCTGGTCGTTCGGTTGGAGGCGTGTCCAGAGTGGAACAATGGCTAGGGTTTCTAAACGGAAAAAAAAAATGAAGACACGCCTCCTAAACCGAACCGCTAATTCAACTGAACAAGAGGAGGAAGAAGAAAAAGAAGTGAAGACACACCCCCTGGGTAAAAAAAAGGAAAAATTAAAAAAAAACTACGACCCAGCGTATCGGACTATAGGTTATTTCCTTAATAAACACGTCCGGAGGTTTTTTTTTTTTTTTGGAGGTATGGTAATAAAAAAAAGAAATGACTAAATGAAAAAATCCAGCGCCATGATGGTGTGACGCACAATTGCGACTGACCCGGTTTTTGGGAGGATTAATAATAACTTGAATCAGGTGTGTTAGAGCGGGAAAAGGCTGTGAAAGAAAACTCAAAGGAGCAGGAAGAGAAGAGAAAAAAACACAGCCAAAGAAGTGTCAAAGGACGAAGTGGATTTTAAGGTGGTGATGTTTTAGTGTCTGGTGCAGTCTGTATTCATTTATTCATTCATTCATTCATTCATTCATTCCCCTCCCTTTTACGTGATCTTGCTTTGACAAAAGGAGGTCGATGATTAAAGAAAAGAGCAAAAAAAAGAGTGACAGAGAGAGAGATAAAACTTTCTTCCGGACGCATCTTCATATCTTTGATCAGGTGTTTCATTTCACCAACACGGAAATTCCAGCTAAATGGTTTTTGATGTGTGTGTGTTAGGGTTACATCAAGGTGAAAAAAAAAACCCACGATGGAGTGTGATGTCGGGGGTTCAGTAAACACGATTAAGCTTCATAACAAGCCATATGTGTAGGATCTTAATTTTAAAAAGCTTTGTTTCTTTTATTAGATTTAGTTACAGATCATTAGAACAAAGCAGAAGGCGTCAGTCCGGGAACATAACAAGCAGCAGGAGAAGGACGAGGAGGGAGGAAGGTGGTGGTGTGGTGAGAGGGCGGGGTTTCGGGGGTCTAATTCATCATAACCTACATTTAAATTTCCACTTTGATGACGACGCCGTTTGCAGCCATACGACGCTGATTGGTCAGTTCGACACCCAGAACGGCGCGTCACGCGGTGCGTGAATACTATTGGCCGAGCAGAGTGTCGGTCAAACGACGCTCCGGCGCGGTGAGAGGGAAATCCCGGAAGTGGATTCACACAGGAACCGAACTCGGATGCGAAATTGAATTAGGTTGTGTTCAACATACAGTGTTACAGATTAATCCTTAATTAAGGATTTAGCAAGACACACGAAATGACATCAGGCTGCTCTTAAGTGATTTCCTGTCACATAGGCCTATATTTGTGCTTCATACTCTCAAAAATAAACTAAAAATAAAGGTTGCACCTTTTTGTGCCTTTAGTATGTTTTTTTTATTTTTATTTTTTAAATCTTTAACTTTTAGAGTAGACCTTAAAGGTAAATCAGTGGTCCAGGTCCAATTCGTTTGTCTTCAGTAAGCACTTTATCCTGGTCAGGGTCACGGTGGATCGGGAGCGTATCCCAGTATGATGAGTGTGAGGTGGGAATATACCAGTCTATCACAGACCACCGTGCATACTCACTCACACCCGGGGTCGATTAAGAGAAGCCAATGCAGCAAATTACATGTTTTGTGAACAGATGGAGGAAACTAGAGAAACTGGAGGAAACCCAAGTGACCACAGAGTGAACATCAGACAGAAACCCCAGCTCAGGCTCGAACCCTAGAGCTGTGAGCTCCCACATATGGACCTTAAATTTTTTTTTTTAAAGATATAGCATGTACATGTTTTCAGGTAAACGACCTGCTTTCACTTCATCAACAAGGAAAGGGACGGTTTGTTTGGCCCAATGATTTAAATGTTAAATGTACACACAGTTTCTGATCCGTCCATGTAAAGCATTAAAAGCTGTGAAACAGACTTCCACATGTGTGTGTTCATTACTCACAGACATACGCAGCATTTCTGTTGATTCTGTTGATGCCATCTTTCTATAATGTGTCCATCAAATTAGTAAGGTTAGTCAGTATACAGTATGTACTGAAAAACACAATCTTCACTATGTTAACTGCATGCTCATCTTATTTAGATAACAGCGTATTGATTTTCCAATTTAAAGCAGACATGACACATGATGATATGGTAATGAATTTTACACAACATTACATTTCTTTTTTTCAAAGTAGACCTGTAAAAAGTATTTACCTGGAAACCAAGCATCATCAAGCATCATCAAAGGAACATTTGTGTAGCTTAAAAACTTTATATATCTTTAGAAGAAAACAATAAATAGCTTTATGTTTTTTAAACCGGTTTCCCAGTAAGTGATAGGGTTTGAAGTAGTTCATTGAATCAGATTATTCATGTATTTCCTGTTAACAGGAAGCATTCGGTCTTTAAACAAATTTGGCTGTAAGTGTAAATGCTGGTGCCAGTACGTGTGTGTATCAGAAGTATAACGTATGTTCTGTATTTAATAAAATTGGTAAAAAATATCAAATAATTTTCAGTATTTTATTTATTTGTAATAATATTTTATAATACATTTAACTATGTTTTTGATACACAGAAATAAATTATTATTATTATTATTATTATTATTATTATTATTATTATTATTATTATTATTATTATTATTATTATTATTATTGCATGTAATTTAATGGCAACACTGCAGACCATTTATAATTTTCTTTTCTTTCCCTAACTTCTTTTTCTTTAACTTTTTACATTTTTAAAAACTATTAAAACAGAACATTAAAAATATTTTCTAAAGCATATCTTTGGGTGCCAGAAAGGTGCTATACTGTATACAATAAGTATACTCTTTTATCTAGTATCTTTTGGACAACCAGAAAGGAATATTTCCTTTCTTCTTCTTTTTAAATGTAATTTAGTAAACCTGAAAACAAAACAAAACAAAATTACAAAACGTGTACTTTCATTACACAGATCATGTTCAGGTTGTGGTGATGTCGAGTCATGAGGTGAAAGTAATAAAATTAGTGATTTTTGGAAATATATATATACATTCATTCATTCATTAACTGAACCGCTTATTCCTGTCCCCAGGGTCACGGGAGAGCCGGTGACTAGCCTGCGGCATAGGGCACAAGGCAGGATCAACCCTAGACAGGGCGCCAATCCATCGTAGGGCACACGCACACACACACACACACACACACACACACACACACACACACACACACACACATACACTAGGAGCACTTTAGAGACACCAATTAACCTAACATGCATATCTTTGAACTGTGGGAGGAAACCGGAGTGCCCGGAGTAAACCTATGCAGCCACGGGGAGGACATGCAGACTCTCTCTCTCTCTATATATATATAAAGGCTAGGTTAGGTTTAGAGGTTCAGAGGTTCAGAGGCCTTCCCATCTGTGGACACACACATACACACACACACACACACACACACACACACCTGTTAAAAGAGAATGAAACATGCAAAGGAATTTTGCAAATAGTGTGTCCTGACGTTTTGAAGACAAATCTGTAGTTTGTCAGGAGATTTGGTAGGTTGCTCACAGGGCTGTTAGTTGTGGTGTTGTGGTGTAGTAATGATGGTGTTTGGTGGTGTAGTAATGATATTTTAATCATTAACTCCTCCACTATTTTAAACTATCTCCTGTTTACATTGTCTATCACATTTTAAAGCTGCAGAGGAAGCTTTAGGCTGAAAAAGCGTTAAGAGGTCATGACAAGGACAGAATTATTGAAGGAATGTGAGTCACAAATGTGTTATTGCATTGCTGTGTGTTGGATTATTTTTATAAAGCAATAATTTTTTATGCCTCTTCATCTCATCACTATAACAAAAAAAGCAGTTTCTTTAAAGACGTGTGCCATGTGGAGAGCTTTACACTTTAACACGAGGCCCAAGCGCTGCTCCACATTTTCCCCAGTTCCCTCTGATCTGGCCAGAGAGAAGAGTGTGTGTTGCTGTGTGCAGCACATACACACAGAAACACTTCCTCATGAGTAGCCAGAGAGGGTTTGAACATGTGAGGACCTGCCAGAATAGGAGAGATGGAGACGTGGAGGCCAATGAGCGCTGCTTTTTTATGCAAGACTCTACTCACAGCCTGGAGGTTTTGGGAAGACTTCATGATCAGACTGCTTCTTCTGTAAACCGCAAGATTCTTTAATTACATGATATACGAGAAACACACAAAAAAATCACATTTAAAAAAAAATACTAATTGTGCAAATTTGTTGTAAATTAATATTATTCATTCTTATCAGCAACACAAGATTATTTGAATTACGTTATACGCTTATGTTACATAAAATTATACATACACTGAAGTACCAGAAAAACTGGCATAGCAGTTAATACTTGGAGGGAACGTTGCACAGTCCTCATGCTGATGTTTGTCGAGGCCCCAGCACTGAATTCTGATGTTACTTGAGGCAGTGTTGCAACACCTATCACGTGAATCGATTCTTGCCAGCCGACGCTGCTCACGTTTACCCAGAATCTTTTAACAACCAAAGTTTGAGGTTCTGCCTGAATTCTTGTAGTCACAGTACACCCTTAAAATGCTCATATGTGAAAATCCAAACTTTGCTTCTACCTCCGAAATTGCTATGACCCATCTCACGAGCTCCAACTATTAAACCACATTGAAAATCATAAAATCGTGATGACTTGACATTCTCACGGTGGAAACAGCTCCAGAAGCGTCCATAGATGTCTATCGCTTTATATACACACTGGAGGAGGCAACCAATGAAGTGCACAGGTGGCATTGCTCTGTATTTTGCATAGGCTCCAGTACCAGTTTTTCATGTCCATCGTCTCTGGGTGGGTGGGAAGGCATTACTCTCTCTTACCTGAGAGAGCCACATTAGCTAATTATGGGCATCTGTAAGCTCATGTATAAAGAAGAGGTCAGATAACACTTTCGTCTGAATGCACTATGCTGCTCTGTTACACAGCATTCACCTTTATTTTTCAGAATACCACTTTCATAAGGGAATTGCACAATGTAGATTTTAGTATGTTAAAATCATTACCCTTAGTTTCCATTAATGGGATTCAATACATTGGCACTGAAAATGTGTTCTTTTAAAACTTTCACATATAAAATAAATATATCTTTGTAATGCCTACTCCAGGGCTGTCCAGCCTTACCTGTAAAAAGGTCAGCGTGGCTGCAGGTTTGCATACCAGCCAAGTAGGATTCAAACCAGCTATCTGATTGAAGGCCAGGATGAAGTGATTAAGCAGGTGGATATAGGTTTGGCCCCTGATTGGCTAGACTGAAATCCTTCCACGACACTTGGACTTTAAGGATAGGATTGGACACCTATAGCTTGCTCACTGCTGCTTGTTTGTATTTTGTGGCCTAAATATAGATATAGTGGTTGGAGACCTTCAAGATGTCACAGTGAAGGATCTGATCAGGTCCTTCTCATCCGTCTGAACTTGTGATAGAGTTTCAGTTTCGGATTCCCGAATAATGAAATTATGGTGCCAGCTCCAGGTGACTAGTTCAGGTTTATCCATTGATAAGAAAAGCACGTGAATAGACTACATGAATGTCATGTCAGATATGTCTGCAAGAATATTAATTATTCATCACCATCACCATCATCATCATCATCAAAATCATCATCATCATCATCATCATCATGAGATCTGCTAGCGCAACCTGCTGACAAAAGAAGAAAAATAATTACATTTACATAATAATTACACTGTTTTTCCTCCTTTCTTTTAACCCCTGCAGTAGCAGCCTGTAGACTGCGTTCCCTCTAGTGGAAAGTTTGCACTATGGCACATACCTCTATAAATGACTAACAAGTACCGAGAGAAGAACAGAGAACTATAAAACTACATATGTTTCAAAATAAGTTGTTCATAATAACAGAATGAAACACAAGGATGTACAGGTTCATTCGAAACTTACAACAGTTTGTAGAAATCATATGGAAATTACAGTAGTATACTGTGTTTCAATGAAAATCTGATTGGCTTATTGGTTTACATTTCAGACACAAAAACATTATGAAGTCTGCTAGGTTTTTCTGCAAAAAAAGAAGTAAGTGTGACAGTCAAAGTCTCCAGAAGAGCTGTGGCAGATTTTCCAAGACACTCAGTAAAAC
>JAOVVH010000029.1:1978902-1989111 GCA_028566435.1 Scorpiodoras heckelii | reverse complement strand
GTCTTGGAGAATCTGCCACAGCTCTTCTGGAGACTTTGACTGTCGCACTTACTTCTTTTTTTTTTTGCAGTAAATCCCAGCAGCCGTCATTATGTTTATTGTCTGAAAAGTGGTCTGTTGTGTAACGTGTTGCTTTCCTTACTGACATACAAACATTTCTGTGTAACATTTAATTTTTTGTTGGAAAAGTGACGTTTGGAAGTATAACATCTTTCTGTACTGACTCAATAGCCGTGGATTTTATTTTACAGCTGCAAAAATGTTAAATACCCCTGACCTTCACAAGTGAACCATGAACACGGACGATTGCAAAGTTCTATCATGGAGTTTCTTGTGATGAAATATGGGAAATGCAATTTACAGTCAGCTGGCATTTGATGCTAAGTGTTAATTGCTAGTTGGACCTGATAATTAACCAAGACTTCTGAGGTAAAAGTTGATATTCCGAATATATTATTACTGCTACTACTACTACTAATAATAATAATAATAATAATAGGGAAAATCTATAGTAATATACTTATTAAAATTTGGATGGGTTCATCTTGTTTTTTAAATATATAATTTTATTTAATGCTTTAAATAATTAGACTAAATAAATTAGACGCATAGAAAATTGCAAATAGGACATGAAGCAAACGTCAAGCCAAGAAAACGATCAGATGTCGCAATGGTTAATTTAAACAGTACATCTACTGCTTTAAGCCTGTAAAACCTTCTCGCTCTGTGTGCATGTTTTGGCAGCGCACCACTAACCAAAGCCAGCGCAATTAATGCTAATAAAAAATTCCATTCTGCAGCCTTGTTTACAAACCCAGCAGCCTAAACAGTTTTTTTTTTTGCCGTGTTTTTGGCTGGACCTGCCGACAAAAAGGCCACCTTCATGTGTCTGCACACCAGCAGCACTTTAATTTAAAGCAGCCAGTTTTCTGGAGCAGGCCGGGATCCTCATTTTCTCCACCACATGCTCCAGATCCTCAGTGCATAAACACACACACGCACGCACACACACACACACAAACACACACCCACACACAACCTCAGATCTGTGTTAATGTGAATCCAGCTTGGATGGATTATGATGGAATAACTGTAGCTTTCACACTGGTGATTTTACTGGCCCATTGTGTGCGGTGGGTGTTCTTGCAATAAATATACCCGAGTCACATTATGGCTCTTAAATAGCTAATAAATCGAAAAGGTGTGGTGCGTTTTTAGTCCAGAAACCGAGGCGTGCTGTTTAAAGCAGTAAAGCAGCACAATAAAAAGGCTTTAAGTCATTACGTTTTGTCATGAACAAGCACGCTTTTTTTTTCCACCACGAGCCCCATGCCTTTGCAGGGTTAATATGTTAATAAAGTCAAGTCCCTGACCCTCGACAAACTCTGATCTGTCTTTAACAAACTCCACAAACTACTTAAATGCCCTGCTTATCATCTCTGCCACCACAAAGTCCTACAGTGCCAAAGTGCCCTGGTCTGAAACGTAAAGTGTGCAATTTAACCCAAGTTACCAGTTTCCCAGTGAATAGGATTCTGTATTGTACTATTGTACTAATTCTACTAATACACTCTACTGTGTATTATACTATACACAATAAATATACAAAATGCATCTCATTTTTTTCAGTTTTTTCCCCCCAATGTAAAATAAAAATACTTATCTGTGTAATTAGTTACCAATACTGCTAACGCTGTGTCTGTGTCATTCCGTTCAACTGTAATAAAATACCCCGTCGCGAGGGTGGAGTGCACTGCAAAAAATTTAATCTAAACAAGTCATAAAATCTTTAAAATGTAAAATAAATCTTGCTTTTTGTATTTCAAGAAGAAAGGACTTGAATAGATTTTTATGCAAGAAAAATAATCTAATTTTTAGATATTTTTTCTTATTTTAAGAAATCTTAACAAGATAAATTTACTCACTATATTGGCAGATAACTTTACTTGATTCATGTAAATTTTTTCTTAATTTTTGTTTATTTTTTCTTATCTTTTGCAAAAAAAATCAATGTCAAAAAATAAGAAAAAATAAACAAAAATCAAGAAAAAATTTACATGGGTCAAGTAAAATTATCTGCCAATATAGTGAGTAAATTTATCTTGTTAAGATTTCTTAAAATAAAATAAAAAAATATCTAAAAACTAGATTATTTTTCTTGCATAAAAAAATCTATTGGGGCGTGTCTATTACGTGACTGACAGGAGGCCCGGGTGTCTCAGCCACGCAACATATTACATAGTAAGAAATACAGTATAAAGAACGTTATGTGCACCTTTACTTTATTTATAGTTATGTAATTTAGAACTGAAGCAATGTAGACTTCATTTAGGGTGCAAAAATGTGCTCCTGGGTCTGTTTGTGTACACATCAGTGTCAGCGTGACAACTTGCAATGAAAACACTTGTTCAGACATGGGATTGTCTCACGCTAGGGTCATTCCAGTTGCGTTAGTGTCATGATGGTGATGATGACATTTAGATGGAAAGTTGCAAGCTTTCCATGCAACCTGCCACACCTCTTCCTTTATCAGCATGTAACAGCGGTCCCTCGGCAGTTAGACGTCTGTGCTGTCGGGAGGCTGGGAAGGTTAAATCCTGTCCCGTCTCTCTGTGTACTGTGTGCTAAAGCTTTCCTACTTCACTAATAACTCGAGATGTAGACCAATTTGAGCGTAGAATGCCAAGTTTCCAGAGAAATAGATGGTAAAATTCAATTATTAATTGATTATTATTGAAAGTTACACTCATCTTTACCTAATGTACATGTATTCACACATAAGACCACATTAAAGTATCCCGAAAGACATTTCTGAGAAAACTCTAAACTCCTCAGCCTATACTTGGCTTGGATTCCTTTGTATTTGTATGTAAACTTATTAAATAAATGTACGTTGTTCTTGTCTTTACCATTTTTTTCGACTCTGGATAAAGAGTTTTGTTCTTAAACAACTGGTTCAAAAATAAACTCTCATGATAATCTTGTTTAAAGTCCAGACACGTGTTCACCATCACAATGTTATCCTGCTAGTGCCTCGTCACTGCTGAGAAATAACGCCAGTTGTCCTTTTTTCACCTACAGCCGCAGATCCGTCTGCTGGCAAAGTCAACGTGCTAAATTAATTCCCTTGCCTAAATGCTTACAGATCCAGCGTGCATCGCATATTCATTATACAACACCGAAGACAAGCAGCGACTTGAAGCCTCGTGTTTGTTTTAACATAAATTGGCCATGAGATGGTGCCAGTGACCGCTTGGGTTGACTTTGCGTGCGATTTTGGAATTATGTAACGAAGCTGCCTGAGGCTTGAGCAGGTTGGTATTGAGCTAGGTGCCGCTCTAAGGGCCACACTTTTCATTCAGCTGAGGAGAAGTTTCAAAGGCAAGAAGGACGGACTGATAAACGAGGAGGTGTGGCAGGTTGTGTGCAAGGCTTTGCAATTTTCCCACTAAATGTCATCATCCTTGATAGCAAGATTCAGCATATCTGCCATGCACATTTCTGCTCCACCCAAAGGTCCTTCAGTGTTTGGAAACGCATGATGGATCAGTTCTGCGTTGCAAAATAACAGAGAACGGACCAGTTAAAGCGAACAACGTCTGTTCCCGGTTTCCGTGCTTTCCGTGCTTTTCCAAAGTAAATCCTTTTTAAAAGAATTATTCAGCTAATTCATATCTTTCTGGAGAAAATATGCAGTCAGGATTAACTTTTGAGGATCAAACAATAGGCACTAGGACCCAGGGGCCCACAAAAAGAGGGCAAAATACAGCAGGCAGAAGCACAGGAATGAGCCAAACACAGGACCGGCAGGAGAAAGAGAGCCGGGAATGCCCAGACAGGCAGGCAGGATAGGATGAGGGTAAGACGGAGGTGAGACGAGGGAGAGATGAGGGATCAGGGTGGCTGCAGAGAGACAGAGTGACAGATCGAGATTCACAAGCAGATAAGCAACAGAAGGAGGAGTGAAGGGATGAAAGGAGGAGGGGTCTGAGCTGCTCAGGAGCATAAATACAGCAGAGTGCGAAGGGGAACCTTCATAACACAGAGTGAACGTGGAGTAAACTTGTCTGGAGGAATAAATCAGCATCAGTCGAGGGCCTATGGAGCGGAAAGGAACCAAGCAGGCAAAGCAACAGAGAGACTGTAAGGTTAGTGAAAGAGCAACGAGCAATTAAGAGAGGCAATCCCACCCACTGAGCAAGTGTACCATATACACACACACACACACACAGGCTTTATCACAGCCAGTCACGCTGTAACAGAACCGTGCAGCTGCCTAATCATCACACAAACGCATCAACGGTGCCACACATGCTGTATTTACGGAATCCACGCACAAGGACTCATAATTCAAAGCTCGACCTGAGGGAGTTTAGACTGTAGCAAGAAGGCATAAAGAGTCTTGGAGGACAACCAGGGCAAGCCTGAGTTTGGAGGAAAAAAAAAGTCACGTTAGGACTTATACACCACTTGCATAGCTCAAGATAAATATTCCTGGTCTCCAGAACTGAACCTCACAGAGATTTTCCTTTTTCCCCCCTCTCTCAAAACCATCCCAGTGCTGTTTCTTCATGAGAACCCTTTGAGGAACTGAGGATCCATCCTGATATCACCTATAATCTTTTGAGAAACCTGTTCTGGAAAACAGTACAAGAAGCCCAAGGATCACTCTTCACCTTCCTGGAGTGGGATGGGACCCGAACACTGAGTATCCGTGAGAAATCACTGCCGTCCGAGCCTGCACCATGTTGCCCCGGCATGGGCCGAAAGGGCCGCTCCTACCCCTGGTCCTGAGCCTCCTACTCGCCGCCTGCGCTGGACAGGACAACCTGGAGGATCTAGAATTTGATGATGAGAGCAACTCCGTGAGCACGGAGAGTCCTGTAAGTTCAGCATCCATTCCCATGTGGTGTGCACCTGTGTGAACGCACAAGGGAGGGTTTTCATGTGGTTTTGTTGTGCGCTATTATACAAGACATGAAAGCGACAGTCATGTATCTTTTGTATTAGACTTATGGAAAAAGTCGCCTCATTGTAAGTGACTGTAGTCTGTATTATGCTGTACGCTTTGGTGGGAATCTAATGACTGGTAAATCTCTTCCACAGGAGACTGTGTCTTCAGATATAGACATAGTTGATCCTCACAGGACCTGGATAGCCTTCAGGGATAACTCGAATAAGGGTGGAAACAAGAAGCCCAAACAAAATAAAAGAATCTCAAAGGTAAGGTTCTGACCTTGGGACATGAGGTGCTGGATTGTAGAAGATCTTATAGAAATAAAGTGGGAATGAACTACAGTTTGATGGATGTATGTAGTATTGCTCATATGTTTAATCTAGAACTTTAAAAGGGTCCTTTGGTTCATTTTAAAGGTACGGACCCTACAACTAACAGGGTTCGAGTTCGAAGTAGAATATCTATAGGAACCTCAAGGTGTGGTTTATCAATACACATAACAATTGTAACCCTTCTTATCCCTCTTCATTTCTCCAGCATGGTCTGCCTGGTCCTCCAGGCCCTCCCGGACCCCAGGGGCCTCCTGGTCCTCCTGGTCCGTTGATGCCCAACCAGGACGAGATATTGGAGGACCTCCAGCTAAAGCTGAAAGGTATGGCGATGGAAATGATTCTTGGATATCAAGGAACTAGAATGATGACAGTGACCCATTAAAAAGATCATAGTTCATCCAGCCTGGTCAACATGGTGTTCAGAGTAATCGCAAATCTCAGTTTCATGTTGAATAGAGCTGTTAAACATTTCACTGGTATTATGGCAAGTAAATTGCTTGTTCAGAACATTATGGATAATGGCTTAATTTGGTAAATATGTAGTGAAGTACCAGAAAAACTGGTATACTCGTTAATTCTTGGTAGGTCCCCCATGGGATCTTGGAAGGAACGTTGCACAGTCCTCACACTGATGTTTGTTGAGGCCCCAGCAGTGAATTCTGATGTTACTTGAGGTGGTGGGGGAACGTTCACCCAGAGTCTTTTTACAGACACACTGCTGTCATAATTTTGAGGTTTTGCTAGAATTCTTGTAGCCACGGTACACACTTGAAATGCTCATACGTGAAAAGCCAGACTTTGCTTCTACCTCTGAAATGTTATTTCAATTCTCACAGCAAAAACCGCTCTAGAAGCTTCCACAGATGTCTGTTGCTTTATATACGCACCGGTGGCCGTGCATACGTGGTGCTGCTGTGTATTTTGTATCTTTTGCATTGTTTGTAACCCATCTGCTTCAAGGTTCAAGGTGTCGTGTGTTCTGAGATGCTTCTCTGCTCACCACAGTTGTAAAGAGTGGTTATTTGAGTTAGTGTAGTCTTCCTGTCAACTCGAACCAGTCTTACTAACTCGATCAACAAGATCTTGTCGCACTCGTACCATTCTGTGTAAAATCTAGACATTTGTGTTGTGTGTGAAAATCCCAGGAGATCAGCAGATTCTGAAATACTCAAACCAGCCCATGTGGCACCAACAACCATGCCACAGTCATCATCACAGAGATCACAAATTTCCCCATTCAGATGTTTGATGTGAACAGTAACTGAAGCTCTTGACTTTGATCTCTTCATGCGTTTACACTTTGTGCTGCTGCCACGTGATTGGCTGATTGGATAACTGCATAAATCTGCAGGTGTTTGCGTTAAAGTGGACGGTGAGTGTGTGTGTGTGTGTGTGTGTGTGTGTGTGTATATATATATTCACGCATAAGATAACAGTTTAATTTCTCAGCAGAACTGCATGACACGCATACACAAGCTTCTGCTTAATTACACTTTCCTGAGGGACACCGTTCTGACGCCTGTGAGGTCTGAAACCCTGAATGCAGTTAATTATATCCTTCAGCAGAAACATTACTCGGTCAAAGCAATGTGGGGAAGGACACAGAAAGACAGATTGATAGAGAAATAACAGATGTAACTGAGCTAAGCATGGCTTTCTGTCATAAGTAGCTGCTTTTGCTGTCTTTGAAAGCTTGACTGCTTGATTGATTTGATTAAAAAGCAACTCAGAACAGCCCACAACTGAGCAAATTTCCCCATAAAAGCTTCCCCATAAAAGGTTTCTACACAAACAGGGCGTGGCCAATTCCAAATCAGATCAATAACATGTTTACATAGTGTGTTATACAGTTTATACAGTTCAATATTAAATCAAGGATGGGTAAAGACTTTGATGCGCATTAGGTTTTAGATACTGGGCTGGTTTTATTTTATTTTCCATTTAAATACAATTGCTAAAGACCTTTTTATTATTTTTTTGTTGAGAAAACTAAACGCCACTAAAGAAAATCTTGAAAGTTCTTCTTCACAGAAATTTTAAACATCTTATATAAAATATATTTCATTGTATTAAATAACATGCGACTATTAACACTACCGACTAGTTAGTTTAGTCCATGGAATAAAGCTAAACTAGTATCTTGAACGGCTTTTCCAATATTTGGAATATGAAATATATAATTGAAAATGAAATTGTCATGGGTTTTGATTGTGCACTTTCTAATATGTTATCATAAGGAAAAAAGTGAGTATTTATTTTCCAAAACTATTTTCCATAAGGAAATGTTTATCTGGTATTTTAGAAAGGAGTCTCCAGTGTCAGCGCTTGTTAACAGTCACAGATATGAAGCTGTCATTACGTTTTCAGATGTGGAAAAGTCCGAAACGAGTTGTGGTTTCTCTGTAACGTGTCAAGTAGAGTTTTTGTTGACTTAAAAAAAAATGGGGAAAAAAGAAGGAACGAATGAAAGCTGCTAAATCCTGAGTGATAACAGGAACTAGTTTGTTTCATGGACCTGGATTAAAACTATCATGTGCCATTCTTTATTAAACAGAACTTGTATTGTAGTCGTTGGCAGATTGCTGTGGTGTAAGAGAAATCAAACACTTCAGTAGGTGCTGTTACTGGAGAATAAACTTCACAGCAGTAACAGTAACTCTGCTCCATCAGACCAGCCTGTTACTGATTATTTTCTTATAACAGCACACCGTGAAGTGGTTTATTCCTTACGTATGCATTTGTGCCATTCATGTAGGTTCGATCCAGGACGGTCTTGTGTATAAAAACCAACCTAAACAGTTAAACACTCTTAGGTTTTACACAGCAGAAGATTTTTTGTAATTATGCCCTTTGGGCTTTGTATCTTCTCCGTTACGGTATGCTTGTGTAACCACAGTTGTGCAGCTCGCTTACCAGAGTATAATCGAGACGCACTACAAAGCCGCACTGCGCTTAAAGACCCGATAAATAATTCATGCTTTTGCTTTAGGCCAAGACATCGTAACCAGGCTGAAGGAGCCAAGCTGTGCATGGCAGTGTAAAGCAACCGATGTGCATGTCTGTGCAGATATAAATCAAACCGTGGGCTTTCTAGGATCCCAGCCAGTATGCTTACTAACCAGACCAGCTAGATGAAAATACATACATGCTTACAAATAATCATTATATATATACACGAAACCCATGTTCAAACTTTGAGTCATGTTTGGAGGGAGAAGAATGGAGCCAGGACACACACTGTATTATTTTAGAATAAACACCCCAGTGTTAATTGTGATCTGGTACACCGTGTACTCAGAGAAAGAAAGAAAGAAAGAAAACCCAAATATATGATTATACACTCTTATTTATGCATATTTACACATGTAAACCCATGTATATGACACTAAAGCTCATACTGAGCCGATAAATATTTAAAAATAATAATAAACGACTGCGAAGGCAATAAACATAATTATAGGTGCTACCAAGGTAATACATTTAAGTCATTTGATATGCCACTTAACCACACGAGCAGACGTGGAACTCAATTACACAGCTTTCAACATGTTCTGTGATTTATTATGCACGTAACACCAGGAGCCAATAACACTGTGAAAACTAAAACGGCGAAAAAAATAATAAAACCGAGCGAAGCCATGAAGCAGAATTGCATAAAGGGCTAAATAAGCGGAGCAGTTCAAAACTTGCCTCGTGCTCACGGTAATAAAAACAGTAGGTTATGTAAGGGATAAAAAAAAACTCCAGGGTGTGCAGGTTTAGGAAAGTAATCACTGACATGCAGGGTTAGCGTCACCACATCCAAGCTGAACAGCATGCCATGAAGTACCAGAAAAACCGCAACACCCACAGCAACGCCACCGGTGCACGTCATCGGTTGCGTCCGCCAGTGCGTATACAAAGCGACAGACATCTATGGAAGCTTCTAGAGCCGTTTCCACTGTAAGAACGGCAAGTTATCACGACTTTCAGCACGGTTTAATAGTTGGAGCTCGTGAGATGGGTCGTAGCATTTCGGAGGTAGAAGCAAAGTTTGGATTTTCATGTATGAGCATTTCAATGGTGAATCATAAGTGACTACAAGAATTCCGGCAAAACCTCGAACTTACGACAGCAGCGTGGCCGTAAAAACGTATTAGGGTGAACGTGAACGTGACCAGCGTCAGCTGGTGAGAACCGTTTCACGTGAAAGGCGTGTAACACTGCCTCAGGTAACATCGGAATTCAACGCTGATGTCTCAACAAACATCAGTGTGAGGACTGCAACGTTCCCTCTAAGATCCTGTGGAGGACCTACCAAGTATTAACTGCTATACCAGTTTTTCTGGTACTTCATTGTTCATTTGGAACAGTACTGCAGCTTGTGATGATACGAATAAACCACAAACTCATCAGTCCTGAAGATGTCAGAAGGTACAGTTTTCTCTTGGACACTGGAGATTCCTTCTATAAATGTTAAATAAATGTCTCCTTACAGAGAAGTACAGCATAGCGTATCGACGATGACGGTGATTTAAAGCCGTTTAGGTGCAGCTGTATCTGCTGTACGAGTCTGTGTGAAAGAGTTGGTACTATAGAAGTGTGTGTGTGTGTGTGTGTGTGTGTGTGTGTGTGCGAGAGAGCTGCACTAGTGTCAGAGCTGCTGTTGTAGAAATTTAACACAGCAACAGCTTGTGATTAATGTCTACATCATCCTTAATATTTGTGATGTTGCGAATTGTGTTTTAACACATTTACTGGCACCTGCACAGCAGTTTGCTACAGTTCTGCATCAAAGACCAAATGGTGTGGATGATGTCTGACTGATGTATTAAATTATTGGAGAGGTGTGTGTGTGTGTGTATATATATGAGAAGGCTGCGGTGTGTTTCGTATTGTCTTGTGCGTTTGTCACATCTTTGATCGTGGGCTGGTTTGATC
>JAOVVH010000029.1:1867087-1880322 GCA_028566435.1 Scorpiodoras heckelii | reverse complement strand
TTTTACTGAGCGTCTTGGAGAATCTGCCACAGCTCTTCTGGAGACTTTGACTGTCACACTTACTTCTTTTTTTTTGCTGCAAAACCCAGCAGCCTTCATTATGCTTTTTTGTTGGAAAAGTAACATTTGGAAATATAAAATCTTTTTGTACTGACTCAATAATGCAAAAAAAACCCCCACCCCCATCGATTAGAAAAGTTGTACCTACAAACAATAGGGTGACCAGGACTTTTGCACAATGCTGTACTGTACATATGGAGTAACATTAGCTAGTTAATTCATTGTTCAAAGAAACAACACTCTTGCCTTTTTGTTTTTAACCGGCACACAACCAAGACTCATGATTTTATCTCCCTAGATGAACCTGGATAGAAAGCAAAGAAGCAAATACATCATCGTATCACATCTAGTGTCCTTTCACCTTAAGTGATTTGGCTTTTCGGAAGGGTGAATTTTTGTTTCATCTGTAAAAGCATCATAAGTTTTCATGTGTTTTCCATATCAAAAATGCTGAATGTGAGATGGTATAGAAGAAGCTACACACTACAAGCACCTCCACTATTGGACGCGCAACCTTACCTACCCTTGCTCAATTCATGCCAAAACGTCATTCTTGTCTCCAACGACGTCCTCCAGATGAGATCAGGTCATGATTATGACCAATGCAGGACAGATGCAGAAAAAGGGAATGAGGAAGTACGCAAGACAAGAGACCGAGAGAGAAAAAAAAAGGTGTGTATGAAGCCATTAGACGAGACAGAGCAATGGTAATCTAATGGAGTAAGGAACTGGCTGATATTATGAGGTAACTACAGTGTGGAAAAATCAATGCGTTTCCTCTTGGGGGTGGAGGGCCGGGTTTACAGTCGGGGTAATGCAATCTGTGCAGTTTGCAGAGTAATGAGATGCTCACATTCTCAACACGGCTCCTCCAAGACGAGCCGCATGGTCAGACGCCCTCCATCCTAAAAGACGACCTGCTGTATCCAAGGCAACGAGGGCTTTCAGAGCCTCGAGAAGAGCAAACACGGACGGTTTTATTCATGTGTTTCTCCGCGCACATGCCCACTGGCCACTTTTTCAACAACCTTGGTTCGAAGTGTCTCTCCCAGACATTATATCTTCAACAAAAGACTTAAAGTGACAAGCCCAACCAACTGTCCAGCCTCCAGCGTGAATAGTGACATTATAACAAACATAAATACAGAAAAACTTTATATTCATAGCACGATTTTTTCTCTCTTGTTTAGAGGTGTGGGGTAAGTCATATATTAGTCACTTAATGCCATTCATTGTATTGCAAAAAAGAGCTATACGCATTATAAATAGAGCTGCTTCAAAAGCACACACTACTGAACTTTTTTTGAAGTCTGGACTACTAAAACTAAAGGATTTAGTGGACCTAAAAATATTGTTGTTTATGTATAAGACAAAACATTATTTGTTACCACCTCCTATCCAAAATCTGTTTATGCTGAACGAGGATAGTAGACGTAGACGATTAGATTTTAAACACCCATTTGCCAGAACTACTTTAAAACAAACGACTATTTCTGTTGTTGGTGTAAAACTGTGGAACTTACAGCAAAATGACCTTGAAGATTGTTCCAGTGCTTCACAATTTAAGTTTGAGTATAAGCAGAAAATAATGAAATTATACGAAACAGAAAGTCAAAATAACTCGAATGTATTGTTAGCGTGTATATAAACGTATGTTTGAATGCGTATGCGTACGTGTATTAAGCTCAGGACATGATGTGCCATTTTGTTAGCAACGATGAAATGAGAAAGCGGTAGGGTTAATAAAACTTGTTCTTCATCCTACTCCTTGTTGAAATGCATTAACATCCATCTATCCATCCATCTATCCATTATTTTCTGCTTTATCCCACTAGTCGGGGGTCACTTTGGGGGGGCTGGAGCCAATCCCAGCGTCATCGGGTGAAGGCGGTGTACACCATGGACAGGTCGCACACTCACACTCACGCACACATTCACACCTACGGGCAAATTTAGAGTGACCGATCAACCTAACGTGCATGTCTTTGGACTGTCGGAGGAAACCGGAGTACCCGGAGGAAACCCAGACAAGCACGGGGAGAACGAGAGACTCCACACAGAACGGCCTGGACAGAACGGGAATCGAACCCGGATCGCCTTGCATTTACGTGATAAGAACAAATAAATGAAATGAAATGAAAAAATGAAATGAAATGAATTCTTGATTCTCATTGGTCAGAGCTGTTGATCTTCTGTAATGGCAACCCTGACCGGGGCGCAGGTGCAAATCTGGATTTTATATTAATCGTTGCTATGGTAACAGTCTAAACAAAGGCTAAGATGATCCAAGATCCAAAAAAAAAAAAAGTTTCAGGATTCGTTAAATAAAATGTTAAATAAGATATGCAGAATGACTCTTCCTGCTGCTGTTGTAATCAAACCTAGTGCTTGTGACGTCAGGAGGCGGGCTGTTGCGCATGCGCAGTGCGCTCCGGCTCGGGCAGGGGTGCGGATCGCGCTCGGTGAGTGGAGACGAGGCACCGGAGCGGCGGCCTGCTGTTTCTATGGTGAAGATGGCGGCGCCTGGGCTGAGCAGCCGGAGCGGATCAGCGAGCAGCAGCAGCAGCCCGACGGCCGCGGCCAACAACACCATCAACAGCCGTCTGGTCTGCGCGCCGGAGCTGGATTTCAGGTCCGGGAGCCGGATGGACGAGCTGAACCGACTCATCCAGGAATTCAGCAAGCACGACCAGCGCGAATACGACGACCAGAGAGCGCTGGAGATCCACACGGCCAAGGACTTCATCTTCTCCATGCTCGGTGAGGAAGGGTTTAGGGTTAAAGAGCAGCGCGCAGCTCTCCGATCTCAGGCATGCTCTTTAACGGCGCGTCAATCAGCAGCCTCATTTGCATACGCGCGTTCAGATTTGAATATTTCATCAACATTCCAGGTTGCATATTTGCATATAAGTCAGAGTGTTACGTCACTGTGTGCACTAGTTATTATTCTGCTCTTCTAGCCTGTCTGTAGGTGCACTTTGTCTTCTGCGTTTGGACCTGATTTCTGAAGCTCCTTTTGCATAAATCTTCTTCACACCTTTCACACCCGGATGAATCATTCCATAATCTGATAATAATGATATTCCATGGGATTAAAACGATTATTTCCACATGTTGAATCCCTCTCTCTCTCTCTCTCTCTCTGTCTCTCTCACCTTATGTCAAATTGCAGTCATGAAAACAGATTTTTTATTTTTTTATTATTTACTTATTGGTTACAAACCTGCTTACAGCAGGACCTCCGGGTTGCTCTGAGACGTGGGGCTGTGATTTACCGTCGCTCCAAAGAGCAGCATGAATAATAAATCCGTGTCTCGAATCAGCACTCGAACCCCGCAACACTAAGATAGTTGGCCAGAATAATAGCACGTCGTGTTCCGTGGTGTTTCGGGACACAGCCCGTTCCGCTGAAGATTGACCGGGCAGGATGGTTTATTGCCCTCGAAAGGGACGAAGGTGAAATGTAATTCAGGGCTGGGCTGTAAAATGCAGAAACGTGTATGAGAGTTAGAGTTACGCAGGCGTACCACCGGGACAGATGATTTTGTTGCCCTGATCACGGCGTAGGTAACCTACCTGTTGCAGAAAGGATCAACCGAGGACGGTTTTAGGATAGATGTAGTGTAGGAGAACAAACCCCCATCGTTCTGTGTTAACACTACGTCTCCGCCGATCAAGGTTCTGAGTATGACGCATGTCCTGTTATTGCTTTGATACTGAATACAGTCCATAGAGTAACTGAATAAATACTGATGTATTATGTAGTAAATCTTACTCGGTTAAACCTCAAGTCAAAAATGTTGATACTATTAAATTCGCTTTGAGCTTTAAAAAGTTAGAAGTGACCGTTTTTAACTAATGAAATGAAGCCTTTCTTAGTGGATGACAAATTCTTTTTAAGAAAAAACACCAAATATGGACTTCCTATAGTTTATTACTGTTTACTGCACTATAAAGTGTGTTTTCTTTTATGTAGAAACATCTTCATTATTATAACATCGAAGGCGTCTTTGCTTTACAGCGAGTCTTTGCGTGTGTCTAAGACTTCTGCATCGTACTGTACAGTAATTATCTGGTAGGTTTTACCGAGTGTCTTGGAGAATCTGCCACGGCTCTTCTGGAGACTTTGACTGTCACACTTACGTCTCTTCTTTTTGCAGTAAAACCCAGCAGCCTTCATTATGTTTTGTGTCTGAAATGTGGTCTGTTATGTAACGTGTTGAGAAGATTGTTCCTGAAAAGTCTCTAGCTAACCATTTTCTCTTTTGAGTACAAAAAAACCCCCAAAACCTCACAGCATGTCACGTTATTATGTATCTGCAAAGTATGAACTCTCAGGGAGTTTTTCCTTGCCGCCATCGCCCCTGGCTTACTCATTAGGGGTAAATTGTTATTTCGGGATACAATTTATAGAAGTTAAAAGTGATGTCTGGATTTGTATGGCTTTGTAAAGCTGTACTGGGACCGTCGTTAAAAGCGCTTTGGAAAAAAACTTGAATTGAATTGAAACTCCTCTGTCCTGACTACTCAGTAACCGGGTACAAAACTCTGACCCTGGTGACTCCTTCCATAAACGTCTCCTAAGAGAACACGCCTCCATATTAATGCTTAGATGTTTTTCTTTTTGTTAAATAGCAGAAATTTAAAAAAATATTATTATTATTAGCCTTTTATGAGTTTATGGTGCATCCACCATACTGTCCCTGTGCTTCACTATTACTATGGTAATTATAACGTATTAGTACAAGCGCAGTTACAAACTTACAGCTACCGAAGATTAAGATGCACCTTCTGAATAGAGAATTCATCTGCACCGTGCTGTGAAACAATTTGCATTTTATCTTCATGCGCATAAAATAAAAGAGCCACTGAGCTCATAGATCGTCCTTTAAACAACCCCAGCTAAGTGAAATAACCTGCTCCGTGTTGTTTATCGAGAAAATGTCTTCAAGTCTCATGCAGTGTATCGTTCCAGTAAAGCTGTCTGCCGGGATGAGCGGTGATTCAAGACGTCCCCGAGACGTATATGATTGACTACTGACACTTTCACTGCCGTGGCTATTTTCAGTGGCAACTCAATAGGCCTCCGTTGCTGAGTTTTTGGTCTCTAGCCCAGGCAGGAGGGAGCGTGACAGCATGGAGCCATCTGTGGGAACCCCATGTCCTCTGATGCACAAGTGATCTACAGCTCCCTCTTTCCCATTCTCAATCTCTCTCTCACACACACACACACACACACACACACACACACACACACACACACACAGAGATGGACACTGTTCCCACATTCTCAGTCTCAGCCATTCACCCCAGCTCAATTCAGACAGCTGGCACTCTGACTGGCTGACGGTTCCTTTAAATCAAAGACACGAAACAAAAGCGATGCTGTGTGTTTTTAAAACACTTTGAAAGCGGATCAGTAGGGGCAGGAATGTGCTGTGACCGATGAAGGGATTTTCCCTGTCGAAAGCACAGATTTTTTTTTTTCCCCGGAAACCTTCACATTCTTCGATAGCCGAGAGCTCTGTTAAAAGCCCGGACTAACCCTTTAGGTGCTCGTAGTGGCTTATTATCTTATAAAATCTCAGCTTCAGAGTGTTCGAAGATCTCACTTCAAAGAGCACCCAGTGGAAATGCTTTACTTTATTCCTTCCTGTATGTTACGGACATTATCTCAGTAAGCCTTTTAAGACGCCACATGGAAATGCAATAAGGATCGATACGATTATAGAGCACTTTTCAAGGTACCGAGTGTACTGTTGTGGATACTTCAGGATGCAGTGCTGCCTTTGTCCCAGGGAGGGAGTCGTATCTGCTTTCCCTCATCCGCTTTCTCCTCAATCATTAATGCCATTCTTAGGTCAGAGGATGATTAGATTTTATGCTGAATACAGACATACATAATCCCTGTCGCAGATACTTTTTTTTTTCAGGATTTGAGGCAAAGCTATGCTTGACCTAGACATACTGCACGGTGGCGCATGACAATGCTGCCGCATGAAGTGACAGAAAGAGCACGAGTGAAGTAAAATAAGCATGCCAAATTTCTAAATTGTTGCTTAAGGAGTTCCTGAGATATATTCTTGAGAAATGTGTCAGTTACAGCACCCATATGGGCAAACTTTCACCAAATTTGGCATGTGTCTAAAGAATTACTCCACAAATGAATCATAATGAGCTTTGCCAAATTGGCAAAACGGTTTTCAAGAGTGCTTTGAATCTACCCCAGTTCAGGATGAGTGGATCAGACACGTCAGTGCTGCTGGAGTTTTTAAACACCGTGTTCACTTCCTGTGCACTCTGAGACACATCCACCATATTGCTCCACCCTGTAGATGTAAAGTCAGAGACAGTAGCTCATCTGTTGTTGCACAGTTTGTCTTAGTCATCCTCTATTCCAGTGCACCCCTTCGTGCCTGGGTTCAGCACTTTACTCGGGGGGCCCAACAGCGGTAGCTCTGATGTTGGGGCTCGAACCCCCGACCTTCTGATTGGCAACCTGGAGTCCTAACCTACTGGGCTACCATAGCCCCTTATAAGAACTTATTTGCCGTACCCATATTGTTGTAATGAAGAGCACACTTAAAACAAACAACAAGATTCCTGATTACACACAGTATAAAAAATCAGCTCTCTTTGCGGAACAGTCAGTTTTTTTTTTGTTGTTTCCATTAAAAATAATGCAGAAAAAACAACCAATTGCTAAGGCTGTATCTTGATAAAGTCACATCTTAGAGAGTTCTCGCGTTAGTTCTCGAAGAAGTGGGATTTGGGCATCATCTGTCATCTCCAGGTGTAAAAGTGGTGTTGTGTGTGAGCCTTGTCTGTGATTGCTGAGATTTTGAAGTCATGTAAGTGTCCACTAGGCATTAATGCAACATTACAGTACATTGCTGGACAGTTTTCTTTTTTTCATTGTACAGAATGTACACTGATGCAAGAACAGTATTAACTTGAAAACCCAGTGTTTATCATCCTCGCAGTAGGACAGTTGAAGGACAGAGTTCAGAAATGGAAAAAGGACTCTAGCAATAGAATACAAAGTCTATTCATAGACTGTATCATTCATTGTTAGTGAACTCCAAGGTCTTTGTCCCAGACAGTCTCGTCTGATATTTGAATCCATCCCTATGCTCTGTCAAAATCCATTTGGGCTTGAAGAAGCTCAGAAACCCTTAGGCATGTGTAACAGTTAAACACTGCGATATGTTTGCGCATATAAAGAGCACTAGAGTTGTGTGTTCATTTTTAAGAATCTACTCTACTGTTTACTGAATGCTAGAATCCACACCCTTTTCTCTGCAAACAACTGTAGAGGACTCAAGATTCCTTCCATATTGATTGCTTGCCTTTTCCCAGCACTGGTGTTCTCTTTCAGGTCCTTTGTATTGATTCTCTGGAGAGGGCGAGTGCTTGTACTTTTTGCAGAGTGGTGGTAGGCCTTGCCACTAAGTGGGTGGGTTGATATGTAGAAAAGTATGCAGATTTTATGTTCATTAGAACCCTGTTAACATTTTAATTCCCCTTCTCTTTCCTTTCTTTTCCATTCTCTGTCAAACCACTCTCTCAGGCATGGTCCAGAAGCTCGACCAGAAGTTGCCGGTTGCCAATGAGTACCTGCTCTTGTCGGGTGGAGTTCGTGATGGTGTTGTGGACATGGATCTGGACGAACTAGGAGTCTATAACCGAGGCTCAGACTATGACATGGCCTTCACCTTACTGGTCCCCGCACTGAAGCTGCATGACCGCAACCAGCCCGTCACGTTGGACATGCGACACTCGGCACTGGGTCACTCCTGGCTCAGCCTGAGGTTATTTGACGAAGGCACCATTACACGCTGGAGGGACTGCTGCATGATGGCGGACCACATGAATGGCACCACTAACTACTTCTTCTCACCCACGCTGGTGGCTGACTGGTTTCAGGAAGCAGTGGCACTGGTGCTGGCTGAAGTGCAGCGCAAGCCACAGCGGGGAATGCCGAGGGTGGAACGGGTGGAGCGCCACAGCACGCTTCTGTCAATGATCCTTGGAGTGGGCAGCAGCCGTATGCTTTATGACATTGTACCAGTGGTGTCATTCAAAGGTTGGCCTGCAGTTGCTCAAAGCTGGCTCATGGAGAACCACTTCTGGGATGGGAAGATCACAGAAGAGGAGGTCATAAGTGGTTTCTACCTGCTTCCTGCCTGCTCAGTATCTGGTCGAAGGGAAAATGAATGGCGGCTATCCTTCGCCCGCAGTGAGGTTCAGCTAAAGAAGTGTATCTCACCAGGCCTCATGCAAGCATACCAAGCCTGTAAGGCTATTATTGTCAAGATGCTTGCCCAACCTATGGTTGTTGGGCCCTATCACTTGCGCAGCATAATGCTATGGGCTTGTGACCGCCTGCCAGCAAACTACTTGGCACAAGAAGACTTTGCTGCCCACTTTCTGCTGGGTCTCATCGATGACCTACAACACTGCCTTGTCAACAAGAGCTGCCCCAATTACTTCATCCCACAGTGCAACATGTTGGAGCACCTGTGCGACGAGACGGCAATGTTTCACGCCCGTAAGCTTGCACTGGTGCGCTCTGACCCGGCCGAACACCTCCGTTCAACCATCGAGCAAGCAAAGAGTGCCAACCGCTTGACGCAAGAAATGCAGAGGCGTGGAAGTTCCTCTGGTCTGCCTTCACCGCAAACCGACACTTCCTCTACTGACCACCAACAACCGGATGACCGGCTTGCCAAAAAACTCCAGCAGCTGGTCACGGAGAACCCAGGCAAGTCCATCTCAGTTTTTATCAACCCGGATGATGTCTCACGACCACACTTCCGCATCGACGATAAGTTCTTCTAAGAGCCAAGGAACTCTTCTGTGCAGTCGGTGGAAGCGTATATGGTATTGAAGTAAACCTTTCCATTACACAGAGATCCTATGTCCAGTGTGGTGTGATGTGGTGGTGGAGAAAGTTCTCTGGGAGAAATGTGGACTGAAAGTGGGGGTCCAAGCAACATCCTAAAACCTTCTGGGAGTAGATAAGTTTTTGTAATTTTTTTCTGAGGTGTACTTGGGACATACAAACGTGCTGTGCACAGCCTAATGCACTGTATATGAAATCACGTCTTTTTTCGTCATGTTCAGGCAAGAAATTGCTGCGGCGTCTGGAAATACCATAAGGATCATCTATGATAGCGAAAAGTGAAGATGTCTAGAGACTAATGAATAATGAATCGGATTCATTTGTTTCCTAGCTAGCCATTCATATGCCTTCTGTTGTGTTTCTTTGTTTCTTTTACGGATGAACAAATCCATCTTGGTCTGAAATGATATCTGGTTCATAGAGAACATTCAGAATACAACTTTAAGTGCAATTAATGAAACTTACAATTACAGCAAGAGGCTTTTGTATAAGCTGTATTATTATTATTTTTTTTTTCTGGTCAAAGAATGCAACTTCTGCTGTGTAAGATCCCAAAGCACTGCTGCTATCAAGAACCTGAGAAATCTCTTTTTTAAACATCATTTCATTTCACTTTTTAAAACTGCCGACTAACCATCGTTATCAGTCAGAACATGCATATCATAAAGAAATTTAGCATTCATCCAAAATGAAGAGGACCTTTGAACTACAGTAGATCTCCAAAAGAAATTCGAGTTCGAGTTGTTGTATCACTTGTGGAAAAAAAAACACAGGAAATGCCGATTGTCTGTGAGTGTTTTTGATGTTGTGAGCAAATTGTCTTTTAGTTTTGCACAAAATTGACTGGAACCTGCACTTTCATGCAAGCAGCAGTGGCTCGTGACCGTAGATGTTGGTTCATTTTGGGCAACATTAATAACAAAAAGTCGAGAGGCTATCACAATTGATTTGTTCTAGGCTACTATCTAGAGTTTAACAGGCAGTAGAGAGTTGACAAAGACAAGAGCCAGTCCCAGCGTCATCGGGCGAGGCCGGGGTACACCATGGACAGGTCGCCAGTCCATCTCATGGCCAACACACACTCACGCACACACACATTCACACTTATGGGCAATTTAGAGTGACCGATCAACCTAACATGCATGTCTTTGGACTGTCAGAGGAAACCGGAGGAAACCCACACAATCACAGGGAGAACATGTAAAGTCCACACAGAACGGCCCGGACAGAACGGGAATCGAACCCAGATCGTCTCGCTGTGAGGCGACAGTGCTGACCACTACAACACTGTGCTGCCACAATATACATATGTTACAATCAAAATTATGTGCATCATAGACGCACTGTCTGCATGTACATTTTTCTATTGTTTCTTTATATGAGACATGACATTGGCAGCAGTAGAGTATTTCTGCACAAACCTGGCAACCCTGTCATTAAGTGTTCTGTTTGCTGCATGGGGCAGCGCGAGTCTTGCCTCAATGGGACACTATTAGTGCTTCTTGCAGTTCCCATTTTGACCACTAGGTGCAATATAATAATAATAATAATGCTATGGAGCCAGCGAGGACGCTACACCATGACTGTGCACCTAATTAACTGAACATCAGCGTGCATCTTTCAGATAAAAGTGACATGCTTTTTAGATGGTTGGTCGCTATATTGTATGGAGTACTGAATGAAGACTTAACGAAAATTCATATTTGTTGGCTTTGCCCTGACCTGCACCTATGGAGGAGCCGCTACTGCTTGCAACATTCGAATCCTAGCTAACGAAGTCAACTTGTCAAACCCTATGTTAAGCAGCTCTAATACTATTGTAATCGGATCAGATTTGCCATGTAGCTTTTTCACCGCCTGTTAATATTTATCTCTGAAAGATCAAATGTTAGAGTTAGTATTCACTGAGACATTATTATGGGACCAACCTTTGATTCCGCGTCATTTGGAATCGTTTACTTCACAACATCATAACACTTCACTTCCTGATCCGTTATTCATTAATAGTCTCGTTGTCCCGACGTCACTCGTGTGCTTGCCAGATATTAGAACGTGCTGGTTTGGAGGAGTCGTGGATGTTGCGTAGGTTTCAGTGTGCTTTGGTGTGCAAATATGGAAGGTAATAAAGTTGCTTACCAGGGCATTTAATAATGCAAGTGCTTTGTATTCTCTCTCGCTCACACACACACACACACACACACACACACACACACACACACACACACACACACGGTTATGTACTCTAGAGATTTCATGTCACTGTGGCGTTGTTTTAACCACACACTTGGTGTGTTCTTTACACTTGCTGAATCTGCAGCTTTTGTCAGGTACCGCTGCTGACCTTTAGTTTATAATACAGATCTACCGGTACTCATGCACATGCACATTTGTCTTGCTATCCTTGACAAATATTAATGGAAGGTTGCTATACCTAAATTTATCTCAGTAACCGAAAGGAAACCTTTTGTCTAAAAGCTAAAGGGTTTCTTGGCGGTTCATCTCCTCAGTCAGGATCAACAAAGGATTCACTGAGAATCATCCAGTCACATGAGGTAAAAAAAAAAAACACACTGCTGACAAAAGTGGGGGTTGGTAATCAGTGAGCAGCCTCAGGTTACCTTCTTGCCAAAAGTTTAAGGCTCGGCACAGACCCTCATTTGGCCAGCGCCCCACACACAGGAAATATACACTGAAGTGCCAGTAAAACTGGTTCTGAAGCCTATACAAAACACATAGCAACACCATCTAGGCACGGTATTGGTTGTAACCGTCAGTGTGTATATAAAGCGATAGATGTAAAAAGACTCTGGGTGAACGTGAACGTGAGCAGCGTCGGCTGGCAAGAATCATTTCACGTGATAGACGTGTAACACTTCTTCAAGTAAAGTCGGAATTCAATGCTGGGGCCTCAACAAACATCAGCGTGAGGACTGTGCAATGTTTCCTCTGAGATCCCGTGGGGGACCTACTAAGAATTAACTGGTATACCAGTTTTTCTGGTACTTTAGTGTATATGTATTCACATAGAAATGAACCGAAGAACAAATGCAATTTCAGAAAGCATGTAATTGATACATTTTTATTTAATAATTATTTTGGAATATATTAATTAACTTACATTTAAGACCTTCACGCAGACTTTGTTCTCTGGATAACTTGAAGGGTGGCGGAGCCCCGGTGACGCATATTGACCAACCACCACTGATCGGGTACCAAAAGCTGTTCCTTAAAGCAGGTAAAATGCAAGAAATTGACCGAAAAAATGAATGAATGAAGTCGGATAACGCTTGTGTGTGCAGTGACCACTTCATCAATGGTAACGTAATTTATATGGCTGTTATATAACTAACTGACACTTGAGCGTGGTTAAGCTACATTAAGGAAGTCGCTTATGTCTACTGCTTTGATAGCCAGACAAGTCTTTCAGCTGAAAAGTCATCCCTCATCATAGCGTAAGGATGAACTTTCTCTTGTAATATTGTCTAAATTAGCATTGTACCGGCTTTGCTCCATCTTGTTCATTCTGCTTTTGACTTCCTGCCCTCCATCTGGATTTCACATCTGGAATCAGCGCATTAATCCATGAAATCTGAGCGGTTTTATTTCAGTGAGCAGAAATTCAAATTTATATTTCGTAATCAAATATCAAACATCAACACCGTTTTTAGTGGGTTCAATAATTCATCAAGACCTACTGCACGGTGGTGTGAAAAATGACTGAGCCATAAAGTGAGTGGATATGAAATAGGAATAGCAAATTGCAAAATTGTTGCTTAAGCAATTCTTGAGATATGGAAAAGTTTCAGTTGCAGCGTAGCGCCCACTATGGACGAGATTTCACAAAAATTTGGTGTGCATCTGATGAATGTAGTATTGACGCAGGGTGTGAAATTTCGTGACGTTTGAGTCTTTACGTCCCAAGATATTGGCTAGTGAAAGGTAAATTTTTGATTTGAACATTATTCATTAGGTGGCGCTACTCCACAAATGAATCATAATGAGCTAGAGTAATGTGCCGCCTAGAGGACAACTTGCCATAAAAAGTTTATAACGCTTTGGCAAAAACGGTTTTCGAGCTAGTGCCCAAAAAGTGCTTTGAGCCTCCCAACTTCAGGTGGCGCTAACACAAAGGGCAACAAAGTCAAAGTCAAATTTATTTCTATAGCACTTTTTACAATGGAGCATTGTCTCACAGCAGCTTTACAAATGACCTATTATCTAGACCCAAGCCCAATTTGAGCGACAGTGGCAAGGAAAAACTCCCCTAATA
>JAOVVH010000029.1:1733472-1743568 GCA_028566435.1 Scorpiodoras heckelii | reverse complement strand
AAAATAGTTTTTGTCTTTCGTTCATCTGATACACTGATTAGAGTTGGAGTTTAATTAAAGGCATCGATTCACCAATTTAATTTAGAGTAAAGTGGCACGTTGCAACCGAAGAGTAAGTTTACGGTCCAACCGAAACATACATTAAAAAGTTAAAATTAGTGCTGTCAAATTAACGCGTTAAAGAATTAATCGTGATTAAAAAAATTAATGCACCTAAAAATTTTAACGCAGATTAAAAATTAGTTAAACTGCGCAATTGATGGGCCGCCGCAGGGATCACAAACACACCCGAAGTGACCGTCACACTGCTCGTTTTAGGCTGCATTCCAATGTCAAGGGTCCCTAATTTGTGTCACTGCAGTCTACAAAATCCCAAGGGTACTTCAGGGAACTCGGTCACTAAAACGGCTCTATTTGAAACACCCTGCAACGTCATCAACAGCGGACAGCTGATTGGCTGTCTTCTACATTATTGCACTCAGCTTTAGCATGATAAACAACATGACAAACAACACCAAAGACTTGTTTTATATGCTGTAGGCACTTTTGAAATAAATGTGAAATGTCTATGAACTGTGTGTGATGTATTTTAACTTTTAATGTATGTTTTGGTTGGAGCATAAACTTACTTCAGTTACAACGTGCCGCGTTACTCTAATTTAAACTGGTGAATCGAAGCATTTAATTAAACTCCAACTCTAATCAGTATATCAGATGAATGAAAGACAAAAACAATTTTTTTTATAAAAAAAAACAAAGAAAAGACGTCAATCATCTTTAATATTTCACTTTTATCAAATAAAGTCAAGTGAATAATGAGGCACCGTTCTGTTGATGACGTTGCAGGGCGTTTCAAATAGAGCCGTTTTAGTGACCGAGTTCCCTATGAAGTGCGCTTGGGATTCTGTAGTCTGCAGTGATACAAAGGGACCCTTGCTATTGTAATGCAGCCTAAAACGAGCAACGTGACGGTCAGTTTAGGAGTGTTTGTGATCATTGCAGTGCCGCTGAATCGCGCATTTTAACTAATTTATAATCTGCGCTAAAATATTTAGGTGCGTTAATTATTTTAATCGCGATTAATTCTTTAACTCGTTAACGCGTTCATTGATGCGTTGATTTGACAGCACTAGAAAATGCCTAAAATAAATTAATAGCGTAGAAAAAATGTTTGACAGACAAAATTAGAACTGTAAAACCTTTCATAAATCACGGAGGTTGATTTTAACCTGTGTTCATCCCTCTGTATGGGCTGTTTTCTGAGGTTATTCGCACTGGTGGGAAAACATTTGGCCAGCTACGTTAATTCAATTCAATTTCAGATCAGTTCATGAGGACAGAAGTCACAGGGACAGAATTGTGTTTCAGCGACATCCTCAGCGGTTACAACACCCATGCGAAGCGCTGACACTGGAGACTCCTTCTATAAATATTAAACATCTACTTCTAGAAAAGTTAATCAAATAAATTTTTTTAACATGCACCTTAATACAAACCTGTGATTATAAACCTTAGGAAATGAATCAACACCTTCTGACCAATCAGAGCCCTGAGTTGTTAATGCGCTTGGCGATGTTTTTCAGGTGAACTCTGAGGAACACGATAACGCGGAAGGCGAGGCCACTGTGTGGACGCGGAACATCCCGGAGGAGGTCCTGAACAAGATCCCAGAGGGGAAAGTGGTCCCTGCTGAGAGCGTGACGGTGTGGATCGACCCGCTGGACGCCACGCAGGAGTACACAGGTGTGTGTGTGTGTGTGTGTGTGTGTGTGTGTGTGTGTGTGTGTGTGTGTCTGTGTGCAGGTTTACATGGTGTTATAAGTGGATATTAGGTATAATTATACCAGAATGCAAATTGACAATGTGTCCCTCAGAAACCTGTAAGTTAATTTCAGGAAGTGTTATAATTATCTTACATGTCTTGTTAAAGCCCCGCCCCCTTGAGTTTGTGGAGCCAAATTCTTTGGCTGTAATAAGTCGTAATAATAAATATTTATGTTATTTATATTATTAGTCTTGCAGTATTAAAGTAATTTTCCTTTAACATAAAGAGGAAGAAGATTCCATTCTAATGGATTTTATTAAAAAACATGTTCATCATTGTTCCTACAGAAAACATGGTGAATTACGTCACGACCATGGTGTGTGTGGCTGTGAACGGGAAACCTGTCATAGGTGTGATCCACAAACCCTTCACCGGCTTCACAGGTGTGTGTGTGTGTGTGTGTGTGTGTGTGTCTGTGTGTGTGTGTTTGGCTACTTAGAAGAGTAAACACCAGTCAGTCATGAGGCAAGTCACACTTTAACCTCAGTGAAAACTTGTTCCTCTTGTTTGCTCGTGTCCCACAGCGTGGGCGATGGTGGGCGGAGGAGCGAACGTGGCACAGCGAGGCTCTTACAACGCCGACGCCCCCAAGGTCATCGTGTCACGCTCACACGCAGGCAAAGTGAAAGGCTTCATTCAGCAGGCGTTCGGGAACAACACCGAGATCATACCAGCAGGGGGCGCAGGTGCTGCACGTTTCCCTTCTCTCTCTCTCTCTCTCTCTCTCTCTCTCTCTCTCTCCAATACTCTGAACTGAAATAAAAATTTATATTAAAAAGCGCTCCATTACAGTTTATATAAATGTGTTTATTCTAATATGTTACGTTTCTATAGTAACGGCCCGGTTATTTAACAAACAGTAAAGCTTGATACCGAGTATGTTTTTCCTTACTTGTGCCGGTGCATATGAAGGACGAGAAATGACGTAAGTATCAATAAATAAATGCAAAAATAAGTAGTTTATTATATAAACAAGTTAATTAATAAATACATTTTTGTCATGAAAAAGGGCAGATAAAAATAAATGCCTTGAATTTATTTCTACATTTTCATATGACAATGTTGGTCTATTTCTGTATTTCTACTTTTATTTCATTCATTCATTCATTCATTCATTCATTCATTCATTATTTAACCGCTTATTCCTGTCCCCAGGGTCATGGGAGAGCCGGTACATTTATTTATTTCTGTGTTCCTGCATTTATGTTTTTGCATTTCCACATTTATTTATTTCAAAATTTCTACATTCATTTATTTTTGCATTTCTACATTTATTTATTTCAAAATTTCTACATTTTATTTCTGCCTTTCCACATTTGTACATTTATTTATTTCTGCATTTCCACATTTATTTATTTCTGCATTTCCACATTTATTTATTTATGCATTTCCACATTTATTTATTTATGCATTTCTACATTTATTTTTTATATTTCTGCATTTCCACATTTATTTATTTCTACATTTTATTTCTACCTTTCCATATTTCTACATTTATTTATTTCTGCATTTCCACATTTATTTATTTCTGTATTTCTACATTTCTTTATTTCTGCATTTCTACATTTATTTATTTCCACATGTATTAATTTCTGCATTTCCACAGTTCTACATTTATTTCTGCATTTCTACATTTATTTTTGCATTTCCACATTTCTACATTTATTTATTTCTGCATTTCTACATTTTATTTCTACCTTTCCACATTTCTACATTTATTTATTTCTGTATTTCTACATTTATTTATTTCCACATTTCTACATTTCCACATTTATTTATTTCCACATTTCTACATTTATTTATTTTTGCATTTCTACATTTATTTATTTTTGCATTTCCACATTTCTACATTTGGGGACAGAATTGTGTTTCAGCGAAATCCTCAGCGGTTGCAACACCAATGCAAAGTGCTAACACTGGAGACTCCTTCCATTTTTTGCATTTCTGCATTTTTTTATTTCTCCATTTCTACATGAATTTATTTTTGCATTTCTACATTAATTTTTTTCTGCATTTCTACATTTATTTATTTCTGTATTTCTACATTTTTTATTTCTGCACTTATTTATTTTTGCATTTCCACATTTATTTGTTTTTGCATTTCTACGTTTATTTATTTCTGCATTTCCACATTTAAAAATTTATTTATATCTGTTTCTACATTTATTTCTGCATTTCCACATTTCAAAATTTATTTATCTGTATTTCTACATTTATTTCTGCATTTCCACATTTTAAAATTATTTATATCTGTATTTCAAAATTTATTTCTGCATTTCCACATTTCAAAATTTATTTCTGCATTTCTACATTTATTTGTTATTGCATTTCTACATTTATTTATTTTTGCATTTCCACATTTATTTATTTCTGCATTTCTACATTTAATTATTTCTGCATTTCTACACTTATTTGTTTTTGCCTTTCTACATTTATTTATTTCTGCCTTTCTACCTCTATTTATTTCCACATGTCTCTATGTATTTAGTTCTGCATTTTTGCATTTCTGCATTTATTTCTGTATTTCAACATTTATTGCTGCATTTCTAAATATATTTATTTCTGCATTTATTTATTTCGGTATTTCTACATTTATTTATTTCATTTCCACATTTCTACATTTATTTATTTATGTATTTCTACATTTATTTGTTTTTGTATTTCTACATTTATTTGTTTCTGCATTTCTACATTTATTTATTTTTGCATTTCTACATTTTTTTTGCATTTATTTATTTCTGCATTTCTACATTTATTTATTTGTGCATTTCCACATTTCTACAATTATTTATTTTTGGATTTCTACATTTATTTATTTCCACATTTCTACATTTATTTATTTTTGTATTTCCACATTTATTTATTTCTGTATTTCCACATTTATTTATTTATGCATTTCTACATTTTTTCTGCATTTCTACATTTATTTATTTCTGTATTTCCATATTTCTACATTTATTTATTTATGGATGTCTACATTTTATTTCTGCATTAGTACATTTAATTATTTCTGCATTTCTAGATTTATTTATTTTTGCATTTCCAATTTATTTTTTTCTGAATTTCCACATTTCTACATTCATTTATTTATGCATTTCTACATTTATTTATGTTTGCCTTTCTGCATTTATCTATGTCTGTATTTTTACATATATTTATTTCTATATTTCTGCATTTGTACATTAATTTATTTTTGCATTTCCACATTTATTTATTTCTGCATTTCCACATTTCTACAATTATTTATTTTTGGATTTCTACATTTATTTATTTCTGTATTTCCACATTTCTCCATTTATTTATTTATGCATTTCTACCTTTTTTCTGCATTTCTACATTTATTTATGTTTACATTTACTTCTGCATTTCTTCATTTATTTGTTTTTGCATTTCCACATTTCTTCATTTATTTTTTTCTGTATTTCTAGATATTTTTATTTCTGCATTTATTTATTGGTGAATTTCTTCATTTCTACATTTATTTATTTTGGTATTTCTACATTTATTTATTTTTGTATTTCCACATTTCTACATTTGTTTGTTTCTACATCTATTTATTTCTGTATTTCTGCATTTATTTTTGCATTTCCACATTTATTTATTTCTGCATATCCACATTTCTACATTTATCTATTTCTGTATTTCTTCATTTATTTATTTATTTCTATATTTTTGCCTTTCTACATTTATTTATTTATGCAATTCATCATTAATTTATTTCTATATTTCCATATTTCTACATTTATTTATTTTTGCCTTTCTACATTTATCTATTTCTATATTTTTACATATATTTATTTCTATATTTCTGCATTTGTACATTAATTTATTTCTGCATTTCTACATTTATTTATTTGTGCATTTCCACATTTCTACAATTATCTATTTTTGGATTTCTACATTTATTTATTTTTGGATTTCCACATTTATTTATTTCTGTATTTCCACATTTCTCCATTTATTTATTTCTGCATTTCTACATTATTTTTACATTTATTTCTGCATTTCTTCATTTATTTATTTTTGCATTTCCTCATTTATTTTTTTCTACATTTATTTATTTATTTATTTCTACATTTATTTGTTTCTGCATTTCCACATTTCTTCATTTATTTATTTCTGTATTTCTAGATATTTTTATTTCTGTATTTCTGCATTTATTTATTGGTGAATTTCCACATTTATCTATTTCTGCATTTCTACATTTATTTATTTCTGCATTTCTACATTTATTTATTTCTGCATTTCTACATTTATTTATTTCTGCATTTATTTATTTCTGCATATCCGCATTTCTGCATTTCTACATTTATCTGTTTCTGTATTTCTTCATTTATTTATTTCTATATTTCTGCCTTTCTACATTTATTTATTTATGCAATTCTTCATTAATTTATTTCTACATTTCTGTATTTCTACATTTATTTTTTCTATATTTCCACATTTATTTATTTCTGTATTTCTACATTTATTTATTTCTGTATTTTTACATTTAGGTGTTTGTTTTGCATTTCTTCATTTATTTATTTCTGTATTTCTGCATTTATTCATTTCTGTATTTTTAAACTTATTTATTTATATATTTATGCATTTCTACATTTATTTATTTCTGCATTTCTACATTTATTTATTTCTGCATTTCTACATTTATTTATTTCTATATTTTGGCATTTATTCATGTCTGTATTTCTACATTTATTTATTTCTGTATTTCTTCATGTATTCTGTTTTTCCACATTCCACAATTAACATGTGGACTCAGAAATACAGAAATAAATAAATGTAGAAATACAGAAATAAATAAATGAGAAAATACAGAAATAAATAAATGTAGAAATGCAGAAATAAATAAATGAGAAAATACAGAAATAAATAAATGTAGAAATGCATAAATAGAACAAATTTTTTTAAAAATTCAACACATTTATTTTCATCTGCCCTTTCATGACAAAAATGCATTAATTAATTAATTTATTTATATATTAAACTATTTATTTGTGCATTTTATTAATTTATACTTAAGTCATTTCTCTTTTGATCAACCTTTTAATCTCTCTCTCTCTCTCTCTCTCTCTCTCTCTCAGGTTATAAGGTTCTCGCTCTGCTGGACGTCTCTGACGATGAATACGAGAAGGCAGACATGTACGTCCACGTGACCTTCATCAAGAAGTGGGACATCTGCGCCGCGAACGCCGTTTTGAAAGAGCTGGGTGGTCACATGACCACGCTGAAGGGAGAAGAGATCGATTACTCGGGCTCGGAGAAGAACCCGGGCGGCGTCCTCGCCACCATCGGTATGGACCACGACGCCGTGGTGAAAAGACTGCCGCCCTGGGACGAGAACAAGAACTGATGAGGACGAGTCGGGTGCTACAGACTGAACACTCGGGTGCTAGAGTCAGAACGCAGAACCAGTGTTCAACACACAGGCGCGGGAGCTGGCTTCAGCTTGACCGCGAGTGACGACGGGTGCGTGCATAGCGTTTAACGGCGTTTAACTTCTCCTGGAGTGATGCTTGATGACACAGTTAAAGGACGCGCTCGCAGCGTGGCCGCATTGTTCGTTATTTATTTCCATAATGGACACAGACTTTAGTTTCATGATCCTTTGTTACAGAAGTGCAGTGATGGCAGGGATGCATCGATACCGTTGTACAGACGGGTACGAGGTCACGTTTTTTGGTGCTCATCGTTATCAATACCAAAGTGGCTAACCTACTTAGCATTCATGAACATTATTAAAAGTGTAAACAGTATCTTTAACAGATGTGAAAGCGCAGTATCAGCGAGAGTGATTATTAAAACCGAGTTTAAGATGCCATGAATTGCACTTTGACTCGTGACGCAAGTGCTCAGTGCTCGCTTAACTGAACTGCACTCACAGTGAGCAGTTTCTTTCCACACTCGCTTTACTTCCTAGCTTTGCGTGTACGCAGTTCGCTGCTCCGCTAAGGCTCCGAGCACTCATTAAAGATGCTGTTTAACACGTGTTTAACACATGACGTGTTTTCATCAGGTTACTTGTATTGTCAGAAGATGCTGTAGTTCCTTTTCACAGAGGTCACATACTTTTACATGGTATTGGCTGTTGGTATGTTTTTCGAGTACGAGTTATTATAATAAATGCTGGTAAACGATACCAGTTTCGGTATCGATGCATCCCTGTGTACTAAAGAACAAAGTGTAGAAATATCTCATTTAAAAATGAGTGAGCCAGAGAGATGGGAGAATTTATTTCTCAGACCCTAGTGTGATTAGAGTAGTGACTGTAGTGGCTCAGCTGATGCCTTTTAAATGCCGACTGTGTGATTTCTACTCAACAGCTATTTCGCATTAAGGTCAATATTCCTCGTTCGAACTACACGTGGCTTGCTGAGTGGTTTCCTTTTTCAAGGTAGAAGCATAGTTACGAAAACTTTCAACCTAGTTTTTAACTGTGTTCTTCCGAAACGGCACAACAACATGACGAGGAATATTGAACTTAATGCGAAATAGCTGACCGCTGTTCCATGTCGACTAAAACTTCATCAACTGAGCTACTGTTTCCCCACCAATCACTACTCTAATCACACTAACGTCTGGGAAATAAGCACATGAAAATCGTCAGCTCCCTCTGCCTCACCCTGGGTATATTGCTACGGCACGATGAAAGCCTCAGACTCCTTCAGCAGCACTCCTTGTCCAAAATTAGGGAAGACTTTATCTCAGGACCACAAACTCCGCCTGCTTATGTAGCCTCCTCTCAAACAGGATGGAAGCAAGGGTACTAAGGGTTCAAGTTAAAGTGTCCATAATAATAATAATAATAATAAATGTCCTGAGCATTTCGCATCACACGTTCTGTGAGTAATTTGACTCACACCCATGTGCATGCCACAGGAGTACTCTTTAGTTTAGTCAAAGGGTTAGTTCAGTGGAAAATGAAATGAAATTAGTCAAAGGGCTAGTTCAGTGGAAAAAAAGAGAAGTACACGATTTTATCGATCAGCCAGGATGTTCAGCGTCCAGAGTTTACGTTTTTGTTTTTGCACCGGAGCTACAAGTTTCTCTGTTAGTGAAAATACATGATCAAATCCAAAATGACATCCTCGAGCTCCGTAATCTCATTTCGTCCAACAAAAAACGTTTACACAATTAAGGTTAGCGAAATATCCTAACATCAACTTCCTGTTTTGTCAAGAGTCCAGTTTTCCAAGACGGCCGTCTCGGTAATGTTCCGTCGTTCTGTCCAGGTGAAGCGGAAGTTTAGCGTACGTTTATAGGTAGCAGAAATTCTCGATCCTGATTGGCCAGCCGCCCCGACAGGAACGCAGAAACTAAGTGGCAGGTTTCTATTGACGTGCTTATTCTGATATTATCGTTTCTATGGTAACAGCTGGTTCACAGGGACTCTGTCATTTACAATAAATTTAATCAAGAGTAACGGTGTAAGAGTGTAACAGGGATGCACCACCTCAGCGTTGATTAGTTTCCTGTAACGGCAAATCCCCTAAGTGTGTTAGTCCTCAAAACGTCAGACACTGAACACGTCTCGGCTGATCAGCTAGTAGTTTTCTGTTCAGTAAGAAAGAAAATTGTGCATTTTTCTTTCCCTAAGCATCCCCTTGTTTGTAAGATGATCTGATTTGAATTTCTAATTCTCATAGATGAATCTAATATCTAATATTTTTCTTTTGAAAGTTTTGAGAAAAGACTAATATTTTTAGGTGTGTGTTTTTTTATTTATTTTTTTAATTGACTGTGTAACTTAAAAGCAGATGGATGAGCAGGCGGTTCTGGTTTTAATGTAGCACGTGTAAGACACACACACACACACACACACACACTGTGATCTGTGATGTGTAGCGGTCACGTGAGTGCCCCGCCCATCATCCGTCACTCATCACCCTATGCATGAAAGAGTGTAAATAGGCTACGGTGCATTTTAATTTTAAGAGAGTTGTTTGTGAAATCCTGCATGTGCTCTGTTACATGCGACCGAGGCATGTCACGTGATGTCATCGTGCTACCTTTAATTTAATTTAGATTTTTGGATTGTAATAAAAAGTAGCTTTTTGTCGTTGTTGTGTTTTAACTCGAAAGGAATTTTTCTGGGTGGTGGTTTGCCTTGTTGGCAGATGTGAACCATGTCTCACACGTATTTTTGGACAAACTGATGAAATAAAGTGCGGTACACTGTAACCCTGGTGTTGAAGTGTAAGTGTGTGTGTGTGTGTGTGTGTGTGTGTGTGTGTGTGTGTGTGTGTGTGTGTGTGTGTGTGTGTGTGTGTG
>JAOVVH010000029.1:1702970-1714440 GCA_028566435.1 Scorpiodoras heckelii | reverse complement strand
CACACAGAACGACCCGGACCGGGAATCGAACCCGGATCATCTTGCTGTGAGGCGACAGTGCTAACCACTACACCACCGTGCCGCCCTTTATCCCTTTCAAATAAAGCAAAAATAAAAGATTTATCTTCTTACAATGACACCTAATCTAATTTTAAGTTAAATAGCTAGTGGCCACTAAAATATATTTCATCAGCTTTAAAAATAAAAAAGCATGTAAATCTAAATTTTAAACACCCCTACACCAGACTGTACCATTTCTGTAGCTAATAATGCTGACTTAAATTGAAATTGGGAATTCGGAGGTACAAAGTGGCAAAATAAATATCGATTCTCTCTGAGAAAGAGTGTGTTTTGTTTACGACTTGCTGGCCAGCGGTATTTAGCTAGCAAGTGACGTTTTATTTACTGTTGTCTGTCTGAATGTGAGTGGCCATGTTGGCGTGACATCATATGCGTTCAAATGGTGGTTGAGTAGGTGTTTTCTTTGTTTTTCCTAGTCAGAAATTCATATTTATGAGTTTCAGTCAAACGCCCAGTCGAAGCTTTATGTGGATTAGCTTGGTAGCTAGCACAGTCTTGTGATTTAGCTGCTCTAATTCAGCATTCAACACATTTACTTCAAATTACTTCTGCAGATTGGCTTGAATAGGCTAACCATCACTAACCCTAACTACTAGCATTAGCTGGGTGCTCAGTAAGATGCTTGATAAGCTAATCTGTACATTTTTCCCCACACAGCTGTTCATCATATCATATTTAGCTGTTCATATCATCCATATTTACTAATAGCTAACTTTTCCTCATGACCGTGATAGTTAGTTTTCAAGCTGACATCCTCCTGGATATTATAATTCAATGCACGTTTTAGAAAACATGGATGAGTACTACGCTAGCCATACAAATGCTAATGCTTAGCAAACTGAACCACACTGCTACACTCAAATTAGTTGTAAAACTTTATGTCTTTGGTCACCTCATGAACTCTTTATTAAATTAAATTAAATCGTAATCTGCGTTATCACTGCTATGTTTCATATTCCACATGAGACTGTGATATGAGACAACATCTGACTTCCTGTTGGAGATGTGTTTTAATTCCCACCGGGTGCAAAACACACAACTTCAATTTCCTGTAATAGTGTGTGAGCCTGGGTTCCTCGGTTTAATGACATCGTTGTGTTATCGGAGGTGTTTGGAAATGGATTGACGTGGTGTGAAAATGATCGAGTGATGATACTGTGGACCACATGGAGTTACATACACCATAAAAAATTGTGTGGAAATGAGGAAGTGTGTAAAATAATCAGTCAAATGAAGCTCTGGTGATTATGAGAAGGAAGATGAGGAGTCAGGATGGAGGAGATTGGTGCTGATTATGATCATGAAGATGAGGAAGATTAGGATTAGAAATTTGGGGACTATGAAGACAAGTAGGGTAAGGACACATAGGGATGGACAGCATATCAATGATGATGAGGATGAGCATGATTACAACAGGAAAGTGGATGATGAGAATGAGGATAACTACAGGAAGGTGGAATGAGTATAATGATAAAGCTGATGATCATAATGATGAGGGGGATTGATGAGGGTGATGGTGACGTGGATGACCAACTGATGATGAAGATGATAAAGATGCGGTTCAGTGGTGGTGATGAGGATGAGGACAGTGAGGATTATAAAGATGATCTTGTTGATGATGATTATGATGATGATGATGATGTTGAGGAGGATTAAGGAGATGATGAGGATAAGGATGATGGTGATGCAGATAAAAACATTAAAATTAGAAAATATAATTAGAACATTAGGTAATTAGAAAAATGATGAGGATGAAGATGAAGATAATGACACTGAGGATTAGAAAGATGATGATGATAAGTAGGAGGTGGAGGAGGCGGATGAGGACAGTAAAGATTAGAGCAATGATGATTAGAAAGATGATGATGATGATGAGGATGATGATGAGAGGAAGTGTAAGAAGATGACAATGATGGTGACAAGAATATGGATGGTGAGGATGAGGTTTGGTGAGGATGGTGATGAGGACAGTGAGGATTATAAAGTTGATGGTAATTATGATGATGAGGATTAAGAAGATGATGAGGATTGGAAGATGAGGAGGAGGAGGAAGAAGAGGAAGAGGATGATAAGGACTGTAAAGTTTAGAGCAATGATGAGAATTGGAAAGAAGAAGAAGAACAAGTAGAAGTTGATGATGGTGATGATGATGATGAGAGGAAGAGGAGGAATATTAAGATGATGATGGTGATAAGAATACAGATAGTGAAGATGATGTCTGGTAATGAGGATGAGAACAGTGAGAATTATAATGTTAATGTGGAGGAGGAGGAGGAGGATAAAGACAGTAAAGATTAGACCAGTGATGTGGATTGAAAAGGTGGTGATGATGATGATGAGGAGGAGGAGGAGGAGGAGGAGAAGGAGAAGGATGATGATGACAATGACAACGACGTCAATGAAGATGATGACGATGATGATGATGATGATGATGAGAAGAAGTGGAGGATTATTAAGAAGATGATAATGGTGGCAAGAATATACATGGATACTGAGGATGATATCCGGTGATGATGATGATGATGATGATGATGATCGTCATCATTATCATCATCATCATCATCATCATCATCATCATCATATGTTATTGAACTGAATTCACAACATTCACCTCAACACATGTACATTCCTGTCTCTAGGACATGACGATATCAAAAAAGAAATCCAGAACCTTCATAGCTGGCGGCTGTTGTTGTTTTCTTGCCACGTGTGATCCGACACACACACACACACACACACACACACACACACACAGACACACAATAGAGAGAGATCTGTGTGTGCCCGAGGCAGTGCTGGTGAGAAACACTCAGATCTGTGAACTGACATGGCACAGTAACTCCACACCAACTAGTTTTCTTCCTCTTCACGTTGGCACGTTGGAATATTCTGAAATATCAGAAATATGTTGATAAATATGATTGCATGTCATTTATTACTATATATAAAAAAATCATATTTGCTGAGAAATTACTGTTTATAGCTGCTATAACGTAAGCGATAATGTTCCACAGTGTAGTGGATGTTCCTCAGCATTAAACAGATAAAAAAAACATATGTATCATTTGTTGATAGACGTTTTTTTTTAAATGGCAAAATTGGTGTGGAATAAAACAAATGAAACACTTTGAGACTTGGTTGTTGATTATTTTCCAACAACAGCATGACACATGCATGAGTTTTTTATTGAATTTACTGGATTTGGCCGACAGTTCATTAGTGAACGTAGTGTATGGTAACTCCACCTGGACGTGTAGGATGAAGATAAAGATGACAAGGAGAATCAGGAATCAGCGATGATGATGATGATGATGATGATGATAAGCACCTGCATCTTATTGTGTTCTGCTGGAGTAAATAAACTCAAATAAATGTGCATTTGGACAACTCGCTCTCGCTCATGATACCTAACCGGGCTGCGTTCCAAATCACCATGAAATCATCATCATGGAAAAAAAAAAAAGATGGCTGGAGCAATTTAGCTAATCAGAACGGGGAAGTTCCATAAAGACGTGGGAATTCACACACTTCATCAGGAGGAAGAGCAGGGCTGGAAATTTCATTAGCAATCAAACCATCCCACCCACACACACACATACACACACACACACACACACGTCACTGTAAATCATGATGTTATCATGATGTAATTTAGAGAAATAGTGTGTCTGTATGTATATATACTGTATATATATAATAATTATATAATGTATATTATAGGTACATGGACTTTATTAGAAGCACATGCTTCTGGATCCGAAGTCTATCCTGGGAATTCTGTTTCTATCCTTCGAACACACTGCAGTTGTAATGCCAATATGTCACACACACACATTCATATACCTTAAAGTCACACATCCACCTACTGGCATGTTTTTTGGGGGCTTGGAGGAAACCAGAGAACCCAGAGGAAAACATGAAGCTCCAGAAAGACACTAATCCGACTTCAGGGACCGAACCGGGAAATCTGGAGCTGTGAGGTGGGAATGCTGTTCACTCTGCTGTAGTACTCCTGGTTTAGGGAACCAAAGTGGTTCTTCTGTAGTAGCAGTGTGTATGTTCTAGGAGTGTAGAACTGTTAACCATGTCAAGAACCTATGAGGAACCTTTTAAGAGAAAAATACATAGTTCCAATTTGATTTGCATGTTTACATTTTTTCATACAAACTTATCCAGATGCTGGCTTTTTGGACGATCAATGACATTTTGAGGAAAGGAACAGACATTTAACATTAAAGACCAACTTAAGGTACTGTGTGTGTGTGTGTGTGTGTGTGTGTGTGTGTGTGTGTGTGTGTGTGTGTGTGTGTGTGTGTGTGTACACTGTACTGTATGACTGAATTAGCCTTCAGAGAATTGGCATCACGTTCCCAGTTGGGTTTGTGTCATAGTGTGTGTGACGTTAATTAGGGGGCGGAGTTACTGCTTAAAACCTGTGCTGTCAGTGGAGTGCACACACACGCACACACACACACACGCACACAGAGTGGTGGAGTTAAAGCCTGAACACCATCACTGCTCATCATCACAGCGCTGTTGCTTCTGCTGCTGCTGCCGTGTGTGTATGAGTGAGTGTGTGTGTGCAGGTCTCTGATCTGCGTCCTCTCAAAGGGACTTTAGTCAACTCCACGTCCACTGAGGCTTCTGTGCCAAGAAAAGCTTTATCCATCACTTCCCCGACTCAGAGCTCCGGAGGACACCACAAACACAGGTAACTTTCAGGACATGGAGGAAAAAATCACAGAGATTTTACTCTAGAAAGAGGACAAAGGGGAACCATTTTTTGGTTCCCTAAACAATTTTCTTTTAATGTTTATTATTGATGCCTGAAAGACATGAAGAATTATAATTTTGGCTTAATTAAAAAAACAAACAAACAAACAAACAAACCCCAAAAGGGCTAAAGAAACATAGACTAAAAGGTTCTTCAAGGGACCAAAAGTGGTTCTCCAGGAACATTTCTGGTACCTTTATTCCCTGTATTACCAGTTCTTTGCCCACTGTCTTTCTTTTCTGTTTTATGGTTTTTTTAATACAAAATAATACTGTTTTTTTTTTAAACAAAATATTATACTTATTTACTATATATATTTTTTAATTCCACTGTAAAAGTCTTTTAGATATTTTTTGGTCCTTTATAAATTTTTTTATTTTTTAGTCTCAATAAATATATATATATTTTTATTCCAACTATTCATTTGTAATTAATTACTTAATGAATACATTTATAATTTTTAATCATTTGGGCTTTTTCATTTTACATTTTTTATTTTTTTATAATTTGTTATTTACAATTTGTTTTGTTCCAGAATAATTTTATTTTATTTTACATTTTTAAATCCAGTAAAAAAATAGTTTTTTTTAACCTTTTTTTTTACATTATACGTTTTAATGAATTAATTTTTTGTCCTGTCATTTTTTACATTATGTGCCAGATTTCTGGTCATGAAGCTTATTCAGCTCATAATTATGGTTGGAGAAAAATTATTCTTCTATTTGTTTTTTTTTTGTAATTTTTTAGAAAAAAAATATTTACGTCAAAGCAGTAAAATCCGAGCGCTGGTTTTTTGTGAGAGGATGAAAATCTATGTATACAGATTTATCTTAAACTCTTTGATGTCTCAGATATGTTGTGAAATTCGTGTGAGAGTTTAGAAATTTAAGATTCAGAAAATCTAACAGAGAGAGAGAGAGAGAGAGAGAGAGAGAGAGAGAGAGAGAGAGAGAGAGAGAGAGAGAGAGAGAGAGAGAGAGAGAGAGAGAGAGAGAGAGAGAGAGAGTTCAGTGTGATTCTAGCTCTACCGTGTAGTGATGATCTCAGTGCTGTGATGTTTTGGTGAAACTCAGCCGTTGTCTGATGCTCCTCTGTGTCTCATAAGGAACGCTCAGAGATCAGAGACATTATAGTCTGGATATGAAAAAAAAATAATAATAATTGTGAGAAAAGTAGAATGATACTAAATTTGTTCAATTATTTAAAGTTCATTGGCTGATTTATGGGCATTTTATTATTTAGTTATATATCATTTACTTAAATATTTATAGAATTTTATAGATTTAATTTATAATTTATAATTTAATGTATTTAATACATTTCATTTCTAATTTTATTTTTTTATGTCATTTAAATATTTAATATATTTAATTTAATATAATTTTATATTATTTTACCGACATTAATATGGCTTCCCTCCCTCCTTTTTTTTTTAAATATACATATTCTGTGTTATTATATAACATTATATATCCAATACCTATTTTTCTTTTAAAATTTTTTGGCATGTAATTTACATTGGCATGTTTTTTTTTCTCTTTATCTTCTTCTTCATCTTCTTCTTCTTCTTTTTAGTATTAGTACTAGTAGTAGTAGTATTAGGAGTATTATTATTAGTAGTAGTATTAGTAGAATTATTATTATTATTATTATTGGTAGTAGTAGTAGTGGTAGTAGTATTAGTATTATTATTATTATTAGTAGTAGTGGTGGTGGTAGTATTAGTAGTAGTATTAGTATTATTATTAGTAGTAGTAGTGGTAGTAGTATTAGTAGTAGTATTAGTATTATTATTAGTAGTAGTAGTGGTAGTAGTATTAGTAGTAGTATTAGTATTATTATTATTATTAGTAGTAGTAGTAGTAGCATCATTATTTCTGCAAGGGATCTAATTCTGTCTTCTGCCCTGCTCCCTGTTTTCGTCCCTGTGTGTCCTGCAGCTCATGGCGCTGATGGTGAAAGTGTGCTGGATGTTGACACTGAGCGCCTGCTTGGTGCTGAGGGTGCGAGCGGAGTGCACTAGGGAGTGCGCACTCTGTCTGTACGGCTCGTTAACGGTGCAGCAAACAGACAGCAGCACCGGGGTACGAACACAAACATACAGTTTCTCAAAAATGCATGTTTATCTAAGATAAAGTGGCAAAGGCAAATAAAATATACACACAACATACAGCAAAGAGCAGCACTAACCCTAAACCCTATATTACTTACAGCTAAAAATGAACTGAATCATTGTACAGAATACATCCACAGTCTCATTTCCTACTGGTCAATCAGACGAATGAAGTACGTAAGCATTAAATTTAGTATCTGTAGTGTTTACATAAGTTACCTTTAGAATAGTTTATTTAACTGTAAGTGTTCATTCATGTTTACTTTTTAAAGCTGTGATCTTTATCTAAGGAATGAAACACACTCGTGTTGTACTGTTACAGGAAAATAATCAATAATCAGCTGACCTACATGTGCACATCCTGAACTTGTCAATGATTGTATTTTTAGTATTAAAATAGTATCAGAAGAGTACTGTTGTCCATTTGTAGTTACATTTAATGTCGTGGAACTTCCATGAAACATATTAGTTCTTGTTGTCACTTACATTATAGCAGCTGTAAACAGTCGTTCCCTCACCAGCATCTCTTTTCTCTCTCCTGAAGTTAAGTAAGACTTAACAAAATGCAGCTTGTCTTATTTTATTGAAGACTATGTGAAAAAAAATCTTGAAGATGTCAGAAAACTTTCTTAAAGCTTTACCTCTGACACTGGTGACTCCTTCCATAAATAATACGAGTGATTTCTCCTAAGGGAATTAGACGCTTGGCTGTTACTGTAGAAACGAGAAGGGCATTATTATTCATCTGTGATTTGCCTTGTAGCTGGAACGACTATCTGTGGTGTGCTGTTACAGAAAATTAATCAAGTCCCATGGGATACACCAGGATGAGCTATAACTGTGTAAACACTGTGTCAAAGCAGGACATTGACATCATTTTGTTCTGATCTAAAAGACTCAGTGTTTTGTTTTACCACAATAAAACACTTGATTCTTTAAATTAGAGACGATTTGAACACAATTGCCTTGTTACTACAGACTGGGGAATTTAATCTGCATCACCGCTGATCCCTGATTGGAGCAGACAGGCTGCTGTGAAAGCTCTTTAGTGTTAAATGGGTTTGTGTACGGGAGAGGATCAGGCTGCTGTTCTCTCCTCTGTGTGCTGTTGGCTCCAAGCCCTGCGCTTTCTCCTGATTATTCCAGCTGTTTGTACAGATGTTCTTGCTTGCAGTGCTGTTATACCCTAATGCACCTCTCCGTGTTTGTTTTCCTGTTGGATTAAAGCGCCGTGTCAGGAGCAGAAGGTGATTATCTTTATGGTAGGCTTTTGGGTGAGACATGTGCAACATGATGGTGTAAAGTTTATTGAGCTTAATAAAATAAAACTTCATCGTTAGGAGTAATGAATGGAACAAAAGTGAAGCAGCAGGTTGGGCTTCCAGGCTCTGTGTGCCACCTAGTGGAGGTTTCGGCTCTGGATGTGCGTTCGGGGGGTGTGTGGATCTCGAGGCAAAACGCACCTTAATCTGATCATGCTTGAAAGATACATTTACAGAGGAAACGATCTGATATGATGGAATTTACAGCTGCTTCAGTGCAATTCACTGTTTTATTTCTAAAGCACTTTTAACAATGGACATTGTCCCAAAGCAGCTTTACAAAGACATAAGATCCAGACATAACTTCTAACTTTTATACATTTAATCCCTAAATGTTATCCCTAATGAGCAAGCCAGGGGCGACGATAGCAAGAAAAAACTCTGAGATGTTAAGAGGAAGAAACCACAGTGAATGAGGTGTGGACTACATGCTTATCAGTGCCAGTGTAAGGATGATGCATGACCACAGAGAAACTTGATTCAGCAAAAAAAAAGTGCTGACACTGAGGTCTGAGAAGCCCGAGTCGCTTATCAGTACTGACAGTTACAGAGGCCACGTCCCCGTCACTAGGAATGATGGCACAGAGGCCATAACAACGTCAATAGGCCTCAAAAATACACTTCAGCTGGCACACCTCCTTTATTTAGGCCACACCTCCTTGTAAGCCCCGTAAGACACTACTAAGCCCTGAGGCCACGCTTGCTTCACTGGGACTGACTGTGCAGAGGCCACACCTCCTTTACTGCCATTAATAAGCACATACTCCACACCTCATTCACTGTGCCTGATGATCACGAAGCACATTTCCTCTTTACTGGGACTGACAAGCACAGAGGCCACACCCCTTTCATAGGACCTGACAAGAAAAGAGGCCACACCTCCTTTACTGGTACTGCCATACCTATATATGCAGGACGGACAAACACAGAGATCAAGCACTGATCCATTCCATCTGTAGTGTGACTGACAGGTGCACAGTCCAGAGGAACAGAGGCCACACCTTTTTCAGTGCCACTAATAAGCACAGAGGCCACACCCCCCCTTTACTAGAATCGACAATCTCAAAGTACTCACCCACTTCGGTGGGATTGAAAAGGCCAAAGTCCTTTTCACAGACACATAGGCCACTCCTCTTCAGTGCGACCGACAAGCCTAAAGGCCACTCCCCTTTCACAGGGAGTGACAAAAACCGAGGTCACACCTCCTTCAGTGGAGCTAAAAAGCCCAGAGACCATCTGTCATTCACTGGGCGGGACATGGGCACAGGCCACACCTCCTTCAGTGGAACTGGCGGGCAAACAGGCCACACCTCCTTACCTAGGATTGACAAGTACAGACATTAGTACATAGGATTTCTTTTTAATGGGATGACGGCAACCAAATTGCTAAACACATCAGAGATATTTCAGTATAAATATTTTCCCTAATAATTAGACATCAGGTGATCAATATTTAAAATACCTTTATGCCATATTGCAATAAGATGAATAATTCCCACTGCAGCACTTATTAATACATTGCTGAGTATCTTTCCATCCGCATTTCCCCTTTAGCCCTGCACACTCGAGTGTGGAAGCAGCGTGGACCTGAGGAAGCTGGGGCTCTGTCGAAACGCTCTGACCGAAGACGAGCGCTCCACCATGGATCAGAAACCAGAGCCTGACAGCACCGAGCACCTTCTGGCCAAGAAATACGGTGGATTCATGAAACGCTACGGTGGCTTCATGATGAAGAAGACCTCAGAAGATGTCACGAAGGATGAATCCAATGGAGTTTCTGAGGAGCAGCTGGACATCCTGAGGGAGATCCTGAGGGTGGGTCTGAACACCAAGGAGCCAAGCAAGGAGCTCCAGAAGCGCTACGGAGGCTTCATGCGCAGGGTGGGAAGACCGCAGTGGCTCGATGAGCCCAAAGTTTACGGCCTTCACAAACGCTGGGATGACGAGGCAGTGGAGAATGTCTTGCCTGAGACACACAAGAGATATGGAGGCTTCATGGATTAGGATCTTCATGGGAAGATTCAAAATGGACATTCATCATCGCAAAACAATCCCAAACGTGTTCACAGCTTATGACTTAATGTTAATTTATTATTAGTGTATTAATATGTGCCAAATCATTTGCTTTTTTTTGCTTTTGCTATAGAAATGTGTGATTCCTGATGGGAGATTCTTTGAGCGACTCTTTTAAGTGAATCAGATTAGTGAGTCAATTTGCAAGCAATTCATAATGTTTATTTTATTATTTTAAGAGGGTGGCCATTTCTCCAGCTACCAAAAATGTACATTAAGTAGAATTAAATTAAATTAAATAAGAGCCTCTATCATAACTTATGATTTTTGCTGTCATGCTGAATTATGTTGTTATTTGATTCACGAATCAAGATTCAAAAGATTAACAATTGAACTAAATTACTTCTATTTTTAAATAAATGTAAGATATATAGATTTTACTACTTCAGTAAAAAAAAATAATGTAGATAAAGAATAATAATAATAATAATAATAATAATAATAATAATAATAATAATAATAATAATAATATGAACCCATGTTGTATCTTGTTTAATGGTGAACCAAATGAATCAGCAACCGATTCGTTTAAATAAGTAGTTCAAAAGAATCAAATCACTAAAGTGAGTCGTGATGCCCATCACTTCTTTGCTAATGCGTACAGTATATCTCCTTAATAATGTCTGTTCACTAGTGTGTGCTTTTAGTGGTTTGTTTTAATGTCCACATCATGGCGATATCTAAACCTTTGTATAGATAGAGATAGAAACCTGTTGAGCACAATTATCACAACATCTCCATCAGGTTTTGAAGTGATTCGTTACACAAAATCAAGTGATTTTTTTTTTTGACTGTGTACAAGATTTCACCTACGTGCTGCTGATGGTGTGTATCTCGCATTTATCTCATGATGCATTTTAATAATTTCTGACTGATTTGCTGTACAGAGTACAATAAATTCATCTGACTGCAGGAATCAAACATGTGAGCTTGTGGTTTATTTGCCTGAAGTTAATCTGAATCACTGCACTAACATGGGACAAGTCACTTGTGCCTCTTGTGGTTTCTCTTGTGGTGATGTGTTAGTGCGTGGTGTGAGTGGATCAGACACAGCAGTGCTGCTGGAGTTTTTAAACACCTCAGTGTCACTGCTGGACTGAAAATAGT
>JAOVVH010000029.1:1670410-1681583 GCA_028566435.1 Scorpiodoras heckelii | reverse complement strand
GGTTTTCTCCCGCAATCCAAAGACATGCATATTAGGATAATCGGTGTCTCTAAAGTACCCTTAGTGTGTGAGTGTGTGTGCCCTACGATGGATTGGCACCCTGTCTAGGGTTAATTCTGCCTTGTGCCCTGTGGCACCTGCTAGGCACCGGCTCTCCCATGATCCTGGGGACAGGAATAAGCGGTTAAGATGAATGAATGAATGAATGATCCTGGACATTGCATGAGCAGCAGTTTGAAAAGAGTCGGCTGGCATCATGTGTCTCGGAGGAAACACGTGACAGTCTTCACTCTTCCTGACTGGCAGCCATTGTGTTACATGGGAGAAATCCCGATGGTTGGGAAGAGGACACGACTAAATTGAGGGAGAAAATTAGGGGGAAAAAGTACTCAAAATAGCAAGACGTCTGAAAGTCATCATGTTCATGTGTTATGGTTTTGTGAATTTTTTGTTCATTTTCTTATAAAGCTTATTTGTGCTCCAGAAATTACAGAAAAATCTTTCTGTGGCTTTAGTTTTTGTAAAGGTTTGTGTTTTATATGATTGATGAGTTTAAAAACAGTTCATGGTAGTGAAATCTGGTGTAAATTGGTTTCATGGTGGTTAAATAATGTGCGTCTAATTTGCTTGTAGGTATCACACAGGGTCTCTTGCTTTCGGGTCACTGATTTTAGCTTTCGTCCAGTTCATCCGCATTGTACTTGAATATCTGGACCACAAGCTTAAAGGTAAGTTAACACAACAATATAAACCCCTGCAAAAAAAAACACACTCAGTGTCATGCTGTTATTGAAAACTAATCAATGAGAAAGCATAGTGTGATAAAGCCTATATACAGTTTCCACCCTGAGTTTAATTATTATGATTAGAAACTAACTTTTTTTGTTAATTAAAAAATGACACATCATACTTTTTAACCATTTATTGTAACGTGTAATGTTGTGGAACAAGTTCGTTTCTGTTATCACTTATGTTAAAAGCAGTTCTCATTATCAACCGTTTTTTTTCCTCTTCTGAGGTAGCAGCTTGTCGTGTTACTGAAAAACCACAATATGTAAACATGTCTGTCCTTAAGATGTCAGAAATGTAAAGTTGCAGCTGACACTGGAGACTCCTTCCATAAATGTTAAATAAATGTCTCATTACAGGAAACTTCACCATATACAACATTTTAATTTGTTTACATGGCCATATTGTGTCTGTCGTATTATGTGCGAGTCCCTGAATGACTATATAGTTACTATGGAAACGATAACGTATTAGAACAAGTGCATTAGGATAAACCTCTGGTCAGAGCTGCTGATAAAGAAAATTAATCAACACCTTCTTATCCATCAGAGTCCCAAAGTGAGCTGCACTGTGGTATACATAAGTTGTTTTGTTGTCTCTCGTTTTATCGGTATGTTTGTGTGTTTAGGAGCTCATAACGTTTTTGCTCGCTTCCTGCTCTGCTGTTTAAAATGCTGCTTTTGGTGCCTGGAGCGTTTTATTCGCTTCATGAACAGGAACGCATACATCATGGTAAAAGACTCTATTGATATCAGTTATTTTTATGATCTTTTCATGGCATGAAGTACTAACAGTGTCATATGTTTCCTCTAGATTGCAATTTATGGAAAGAGTTTCTGTACATCAGCTCGGGAAGCCTTCTTTTTGTTAATGAGGAACGTTGTGAGGTAAAGACGTCCTTGTGGGTCCATATAAATACATGAACGTTTATCTGTTTCGCCACATGTCAACCAGCATCACTGGTCTCCATCGCAGGGTAGCAGTGCTGGACAAGCTCACAGACTTCCTGCTCTTCTTAGGGAAAATTCTCATAATGGGGAGCGTTGGTAAGTCAATTTCTTTTCTCATGCCTAAATCCCTGACTTTGGGTCAAACATACTTTTATTATTATTATTATTATTATTATTATTATTATTATTATTATTATTATTATTATAGCCACATTTCTAACTTGTGGACACCAGGAAAAACACTGCATCACTGCATGAAAAACAAGGGTCTGGCAACCCAGCCTGCAGCTGTGCATTGTTTTTCAAGGCATTATTGCTTTACTAGATTTTTTCCCATCTTCCTTTCAATGAAGACATTCCTAAAGTGTGTCTCGTTGAAAGCCTGGTGATATGAGCTCACGTTCAAATGTATAAGTAGTCCACTTTGTGTTTTACAGGTGTTATTGCCTTCTTTTTTTTCACACACAAGATCCCCATTGTTCAGGAAGAAGTTCCAGTCCTGAATAATTACTGGGTGCCTCTGCTGGTAAGGAAAGAGTTAGTGTTCTGTACATAGTGTGTTTTGATGCTGTCTGTTAACGTCTCTGCGTGTCTTACCGACAGACAGTCGTGTTCGGGTCGTACCTGATCGCACACGGCTTCTTCAGCGTCTATGCAATGTGTGTGGACACGCTCTTCCTGTGTTTCTGTAAGTGCACAGAGCAGAGGCGCTAACATCCAAGATATAACCGAAGCACACTAGTGACATATAGAAAATGTTACACACTGAAAAGCAGCTTTGCTGCATCACACTTATGTCACTTATTCTATTCAAGTATATGAAACAATCAGAAGGAGATTGCTGCTTTGGTCAGAAATGAAAGTGTACTTGCATTTCACATTCATCACTGTGTTGCAACTGTGCCACACTTGCAATGCAAACACTTCAAATATTTCAGTATAGTATTTTTTTATGGTACACTTGACATGTCCATGTGGATTCATTCCCTAAATCTGTTCCTGCTTCCTCCTCTCTTTGCCCCACTGTATTACGGATCCAGGCGAGGACCTGGAGAGGAACGACGGCACACTGACAAAACCTTTCCTCATGTCTCCCGGCTTGCGCAGAATTCTGGAAAGTGTGGAGCAAAGCCCTGGGCAATCACGAGCAGCGCTGCATCAGTGCGCCGTCAGAGAATAGCTTTATTCCTCCTGCTAGCATGCTTTAATTCTGTAACTCTGCTCCTGCAGCTGTGAGAACGCCGGCCGCTGCGTCCGGTACTGTAACCCGACTCTGATGCACTAAGACTGCGAGAAACGCTGAGCATTTACTTCCAAGAGAGGAGACTGAAGGTGCTATGCACTAACACACACACAAACACAAACACACAGGTTCTGTCCAACTTTCTATCTGCCTTATTTACACATGTCCGGTCGTTTACAGGATTTTTTGCAACATCCAGACTGACCCCCAGGTCTGATTGTTTATTCAGAACTGATATTATTTTGTGATTGTAATAAATGAATACATTTTTACGGTTTGATTTTATGAGTGATGTGTTAACCTTAAACCTCAACACAACTTTTTTACATTCACCTGATTACAACATGCTCATTGGCTACATAGGAAAAACCTTTTTTTTAAATAGAAAACATATCTTTTGTATTTTCCTGTATTTAGGAATATATACTATAGTATATATGAGTAATAAAACATTTGGGGATGTGCAGGAAGATAATCAATAACAGGACGGTGTGTTTAAGAACACAATACACTGAAGTACCAGAAAAACTGGTTAATACTTGGTAGGTCCCCGATGGGATCTTGGAGGGAACGTTGCACAGTCCTCACGCTGATGTTTGTTGAGGCCCCAGCATTGAATTCCGATGTTACTTGAGGCAGTGTTACACGTCTATCACGTGAAACAATTCTTGCCAGCCGACGCTGCTCACGTTTACCCAGAGTCTTTTTACCGCCACACTGCTGTCGTACGTTTGAGGTTCGGAATTCTTGTAGTCATGGTACACCCTTGAAATGATAATGTATTCATATAAACCTGTCATTTTGCAGATGCACTATTGTCACAGCCGCTGTAACAGACAATTAAATATTAATTAATTAATTATGAAAGTATGTGATATGAAATACACAATAAACACAAAAAGGCACAGAGTGAAGAGGCAACAGAACGGGAAAGGGACAAAAACCAAAACATAGGAATTCCATCTCCTGGAATTAAGGAGTTCTTTGACTGTGTAAGTTACATCACCTGATATGCTTGTTGATCCTGACTCCAGCCATTCATCCTCCTGTTCGTCCAGGGCACCTCGTTCTCCAGGCTTGATCTCCTCTTCGTTTGTCCGCAAATTTTTTCATTTGGGTGACTGCATGGGTGATTTTCTGCTTGGTGAGGGCCCAGACTCTCTCACTCCTTTTAGACCAGGAATCGACTGCAGGGTTCTAGGTGGGGTTGGCTTTCCAGGAGTACAGTGGCGGTTGATAGCCCAAGACCACCTCAAAGGGTGTCAGGTTTGTGGTCGAATACCTTAGGGAGTTCTGGGCATATTTTGTTCAGGGGAGGTACCTGGACCAATCTTATGGTCTGTGCTGACAAAACAATTTTGTCGGTTAATGGTTTACGCGCTTTGCCTGTCCATTGGCCTGAGGATGATACCCTGAGGTGAGGTTTACTGTGATTCCTAGCTTGTCCATGAAACCGCTTCAAACTCTGGAGGTGAATTGGGCGCCTGGGTCACTGACGATATCCTCTGGAATGCCGTTTCCATGGCCGTGGGTAAACTCGCAAGTGGAACAAAATGAACTGACGGCGCCGCTGGTTTGCGTAATTTAACTAATTTTTAATCTGCATTAAAATGTCAAATTTAACACGTTAATTTGACAGCACTAGTTAAAACTGTGATCACCTGATCATCAGCACTGATTCTGCAGATGTGACTTTCTGATCCGCACAACAAATTCGCCACAAATCAGTTCCATCAAAATTCCACCAAAAAAAGTCCAGAGTCACAACCATCAACAACTAACACAATAATTAGAGGCTGACAAATCATTAAATATGACAAAAAATATCATGCTGCATTACTCAAGGTTTTTTTTATCTATCACAAACCACATTTCCAGAAAAGTTGGGACACTTTCTTAAAATAGTAATTGTTGCAGTTTTGCTAATAGAATTTTTGCCCATTCTTTCTGTGTACAAGACTTGAGCTGTTCAACAGTCCGTAGTCACTGTTGTCTGATTCTCCTCTTCATGATGCTCCATAAATTTTCAATAGGAGACAGATCTGGACTGTAGGCAGGCCTGTCAAGTCACGCTGTTGTATCTGGTGCAGAATGAGGCCTGCCATTGTCCTGCTGAAATACACATGGAGTCCCTGGGAAAAGACGTCGTCTTGATGGCAGCATATGTTTCTCCAAAATACCAGTGTAAGCCTCCACATCAATGGTACCTTCACATATATGCAGATCCCCCATACCGTGGGCACTGATGCTCCCCCATGACATCACAGATGCTGTTTTTTACATTTTTCATTGGTAACAGTCTGGATGGTCTTCTTCATCTTTGGCACATAAAATCTGAAGTCCATTTCTTCCAAAAACAAGCTGAAACATAGACTCATCTGACCACAGAACAAGTTTTCACTGTCTTTCAGTCCATCTCAGATGACTTAAGGCCCAGAGAACTCGCCAGTGTTTCTGCACACAATTAATATCTGACTTCCTCTTTGTATAATACAGTTTCAGGTTGCATTTCCTGATGAAGCGGTGGACTGTGTTAAGTGACAATGATTTTCTAAAGTTCTCCTGAGCCCATGTGACTATGTCCATCACGGTAGCATGATGGTTTCTCAAACAATACTGCCTGGTCATGTTCGATGGTCACACACATTTAGCAGCAGTTTCCACCCTTGGCCTTTACACACCAAGATTTCCCCTGACTCCCCTGAAGCTTTTCACGATATTATGATCATGAAATTCTTTGCAATTTTGTCATGAAGTTTAAGGTGGTGAACCACGAGTGTGTTGCAGGCGACACATTCTATTGTTTTTTATATTTACAATATACAGTTAAGTTTGTCAGTGAAAAAACGTAAATTTTTTTGTATCAGTTAAATAAAAGTTCAATTGATTTAACAAATTATAGTTATTAGTTTTTATTGCATTTTTAGAAAGTGTCCCAACTGTTCTGGAAATGGGGTTTGTAACTTAGCAAATGCCAGCAGAACAGTAGTACAATGTTAAAACTGTAAAAATTAAGTAAAAACTGAGTTTAGTGTATTTATTTCTTCTGCAAATACAGTATCAATATTATCAGATCACTCAGCCCTGACTGTAATATTTACAGAGCAACATCATATGATTTATTTTTAATAAAGCAGCTCATTAAAGAGTTTCATATTGACACATAAACTGTTGAATTAACATGTTTGGATAAAGTTGATCATGTGTGCTACTTTTTCAGACTTAACTTTTTAATGTTTTGAGCATGTTTTACTGGAAACTGATTTAAGCATCAAGCTCCCCAAGCATCACTAGCTAGCTAACTTAAAAAGCTAATTTACAAATGTTAACTAGCCAACTAAATTAGCAATCTAATTCACAAACTTTAAGTAGCCAGCTAAATTAACATACATAAAAAAAAACCTTTACTAGCTAGCTCATTTAACAAACAAATTCAAACAGTACTGGCTAGCTAATTTAACAAATTCACAAAATTTGACTAGCTAGCTAATTTAACAAACAAATTCAAACTGTACTAGTTAGTTACTTTAATAAATTCAGTAAAATAAATTTGACTAGCTAGCTAATTTAACAAACATTTAAAATTCTTTACTTGCTAGCTCATTTAACAAACAAATTCAAACTGTACTAGCGAGCTAATTTAACAAACTCATAAAAATTTGAGTAGCTGGCTAAATTAACTAACATTTAAAAAAAACTTTACTAGCTAGCTCATTTAGCAAAAATATTCAAACTGTACTAGCTAGCTAATTTAACAAATTCACAAAATTTGACTAGCTAGCTAATTTCACAAACAAATTCAAACTGTACTAGCTAGTTAGTTTAACAAATTCATAAAAAAAATTGATTAGCTAGCTAATTTGACATATTCACAAAATTTGACAAGCTAGCTAATTTAGAATATTCATAAAAATTTGACCAGCTAGCCAATTTAACAAACAAACTCACAAAGCTTGACTTGTTAATTTGAAGAACAACTCCACAAATATAACTAGTAGCCAAATATAACTAGTGTATTTAATGAAGTTTATTTACTAAACAACTAGCAAATGTAACCAATTTAAATTTAACTTAGCTCATCATACTTTTTTAGATTTAAGAGTGAATTTTAAAGGCAAATATTTAATTTTTACTAAAAAAAAACTAGAGCTGTCAAGTGATTATTTTTTGTAATCGCGTGTTAATCCCGGTTTTAACGCACATTTTGATTTGTGTTGTACATGCAGGTCGGGATCGTAAGACCATTGACAGTGTTATTGCCGTTTATCACTGGTCTATTTTAACAGAAACGACTGTTGAATGTTGCCTCATTATTCATTCGACTTTGATAAAAGTGAAATATTAAAGATGATTGATGTCTTTTCATTTTTTTTATTTAAAGGCACCTGCACAGTGTGTAGGGAGCGAGGGAACATGGGTATTTCACTTCTCTGGAAGTTCTGTTGTGCTGCTTCTATGTGATTGGCTGGTTCGATTTTACCTCAGAGACGCGCTGCAGCAATGGAAGGGAAGAAGTTTGTGTATGTGTTATGAGTTGTCTCCGTCGCTCATTAAACACATGTAACATACAAAAATATAGCAACCCAAAAAGAGCTACAACTTCTTTGTTCTCCATTGTTCCTTTCAATCTTTAGCAATGTTTATGATTGCTAATGAGCCAGGAGATCCTAACGTTCAGCACAAGTCTGATCAGTGCTGTTTGATCTATCATGCTAAATTCAGCCGAGTGCTGTCTTGTAGAATACAACCAGTGTAATCAGCTGTCCGCTGTTGATGACATTACAGGGCGTCCAAATAGAGCCGTTTTAGTGACCGAGTTCCCTATGAAAAGCCCTTCGGACTACACAAGAGTACCCGGTGTAGTGTGTAGGGAGCAGAGATACAGCTTAGGGACACTTACAATCAGAATGCAGCCTTTATGTTCAATGTTGGTGTCACTGTTTTGTGTAATTTAACAAATTTTTTAATCTGCTTTAAAATTTTTAGTGGCGTTAATTTTTTTATCACGATTAATTCTTTAAGGCGTTAATTTGACATCACTAAAAAAAAACAAAGAAGAAAAATCTTGTCATTTGAGATTCATTAGTCAAAATGAAAAAGTACAAAGTGAGATTTTTTATCTTAGAAATGTTGAATGTTGAATGTTGAGTTAGAGTGCAAGTGTTCAAATTCAATACTACTTAAATAAATTGCAAATGTTTCACAGTATCTCTGAAGGACAGTAACGAAGAACTCAAGTATTTTTCCACTGCTACATTTAGCACTTTGTTGCCTAATAGCTAGATCGCGTTGGACTTTTATCACTTGGTGTCCACCAGAGGGGGCAGTGATACCGTTTTTTTTTTCTCCAGGAATCAGTTCACTGCTGATTAATAGGCTACTACAAATGTCTTGAATTGTGATGTTTCAGCTTTAACCATGCAAACTAGTTCATAAAAAAAATTTACCTTCTATTCAACTAGCAAAAGTGTACAGTATGAACCCCCTAAAAGCTATACAGTGCAGCCTGTAATTAGAGCTCTAGAGCTTAGCCAACTGTCTGCTTTTCCTCTTCCTCAGAGCCACATGCATGTAGATTCTTCCCCTTAAGAGTTCACAAAGCAACTCTGAATAAATAAATGGGAAATAAACAGGAAAATGGCATAAGTTAAGCAACTTATTGAAATCAAACCGTCTCCTCTACAGGGATGTCAAAGCCATTTGGGTTCCTTTGTATCGGGAGGTGTTGGGTTGAAGTGCTACAGTTTGTAAATGTTGCATAAATGCTTTTTTTTTGTATGTTTTCAGACAGGAATATGATGTACAGTATTTGTATCATTTGTACTACAAGGAAAAAAACAGGAATGTGATTTTTTTTTTGCAAATAAAAAAGTAAAAATATGAAGTACTGTTGGTGTAGTGTCATAACAGTACACATAATACAAATTAGCCTATATTTATTTATATTTATTAAGTATTGCATCTATTTATAAGGATGATAATCATTGCATACTGTATATTTATGTCTACATGGTCTACTTTTGAGCTACATTCACCAAACACACCCAGGAGTCATGGGATTAAATGGCGTGTGAAGTTTCATCAAAACCGAACTATGAGTTTTAGTCATTTATGCAAAATATGCGCTTTTCAGGAAGGGTTCTTTTGCATATAGCAGCCATAATGTTACGAAATGTCAAAATGCAAAATGTCATAATTATTGTGGTTCAGACTCTTCTGAATATTTTAACACCAAGATTGTGGTGATTGGGTAAAAACGTAAGACTAGTTCACAATGGGTTTTTTTTTTGTAGGTTTTGCATATTATGCAAATTAGCAAAAAATCTAAGTGGGCAGTGCTTAATGGTTTTGAGGCTTTTGTGTTTGGCTTGAGCCAAGGAATTCACTGGAAGTGGAATTTTGTTGCTACGCCTTACAGTGTGGGAGAAAATCACAAAGACGTAAAATGGTGCGCTATAGCACCAACATCAGGCCAGTGAGGGCACCTTTAATTGACTGAGTCATGTCACACCTGCAGCACCTGCCTGCCAAGGTTGGTGTTTCTACACCTTACGGTCTTTGCTGCACAATGCGTTTTACCCGAGAAGAAGAAGAAGAAGAAGAAGAAGAAGAAGAAGAAGAAGAAGAAAAAGTGAGAGAAAGAGCAAGAATGAAGTGAAATATGCAAATTGTGCCTGTAAGCATCAGGTGTTCTTAAAACACAATCCACAACTGCAACTCAAATTTCTTAGGACTAATCCTCCTGTGTCCACACTGACTTTCAGCCATCTACGTTCTTTCCCTACTTTCATCTACTGTGTCTTTCCATACTGTTTACATGTAGAGTCCTTTAAAAAGTTCTTGAGATGTAGAAATGTGGACGCAACTTCACGAAATTTGGTGGGCATCTAAAGAATGTAGTCGTGATGCAGGGTGTGAAATTTTGTGACGTTTGAGCCTTTACATCACAAGATACTGGCTAGATTTGTGTTTGAACATTATTCACTAGGTGGCGCTACCTCACAAATGAATCGTAGTGTGCTAGGGTAATGTAATGCACCTCCTAGAGGACAACTTGCCAAAAAAAGTTCATAATTGTAGGCAAATCAGTTTTCGAACTATTGCCCAAAAAGTGCTTTGAGCCTTCCCCACTTCGAGAGGCGCTAACACGAAGGGCAACACACACCCAGAGATACAGACCTCATATTCTGTATCAGACATGTGGAGCTACAACCACACCAAGTGTCAACAATATTCATGGTGATGTCTAAGTGTATGATTACTTAATTGGTTGGGAAAAAAAACAGAAGAAGAAGAAAAACTTTGAGAAAAACTATTTGACCACCAGCTCTGCTGTGACAGTCATAATAATAATACCCACTCATAACAATAACAAGGTAACTGTTGAGTAACTGCAAAAACAGAAAAGGTAACCACATGCCTGAATACACACACACACACACACACACACACACACACCGGGTGTTTCAGCTACAGGGTTCAAGTGCTCTCTTGAAATAAGCACAAAACTACAAATACAAGTGATTTTCTGTTTTCCTTTTTTTAAAATAATAGCAGTACTTCTGTTGTCTTTCATTAAATACAAGTTGAAGTGTTTTTCTTCATTTGGGGAAAAAAATATGTATAGCATTTAACATATGTAACATTTGTGCGATGTGTGGGAAAAAAAGTTCGTGGTTCAGTTTAGGTCACACTGCAGGTGTCCCAAGATGATTTCAAATTTTACTGTCTGTGTCCTCTATCCATCTTAAAATACAATTTAATGTTTGGTGTACATTTCAGAAAATTAACCGTGCATTATAAAACAATTTTAGGTTTTATATTTGTACTTTTACTTCCTACAGATTCAGAAGCACAGCTGAAGCTGTGTGTGTGAAATGTCTTGTTTTTAAGAAACCTTGTGTAGAAACCTTGTGCTGTAGTTTAACTGTATACAGTCCTGTGTAAAAATCTTAGGCACCCTATTGTTTTTAGGTACAAAAAATTCAATGTTACACGAAAATGTTTGTATGTCAGTAAGGAAAGCAACACGTTACATAACAGACCACTTTTCAGACAAAAACATCATGAATTCTGCTGGGTTAAGTAAGTGTGATAGTCAAAGTCTACAGAAGAGCTGTGGCAGATTCTCCAAGACACTCAGTAAAACTTAAAAGCTTTAATAATTTCCTTATAAAACTGCACACATTGT
>JAOVVH010000029.1:1618566-1628908 GCA_028566435.1 Scorpiodoras heckelii | reverse complement strand
TTTTTCACTTTTTAATTGATCACGTGATTCATTTTTCACACGATTCATTTGTCACTTTAATTTATCATATGATTCATTTTTTAAACGATTCGTCACTTTTTAATTGATCACATGATTCATTTTTCACACGATTCATTTATCACTATAATTTATCGCGTGATTCATTTTTCAAACGATTAATTTGTCACTTTTTAGTTTATCATGATTCAATAATTTCCGTACGTGATTTCTACCTTATTCAGTTATTTTCACTTTTTTTTCTGAATCATTTTTCACATGTGACTTTTACATATTGCAGACAGCATAACATGAAATGCACTTTCCCACAGGATCATGTGTGAGGGACATCAGATAAACGACTGTCATAAATCAAAATACTGATTCAGTGCAGCTTTACTGGGAATTTCATAGCCATTATTATTGGTTTTTAAGAAGAAAAAAAAACATTAAGCCATAAAACCCAACGTGTTCTTTTATTTAACGTAACACTGAACCAATTTGTTGAAACATAAAACTGCAACTTTCTTCTTTAACCTGAATAAAGGCAGTAATTTCATTTAAGCCGTAGGAGTCAAGTGTAGTGAAGTATTTTAAAAAAATAATGATAAAGTCTAATATTAAAACTAATAACACATAATATAAGGAATGCTTATAGCTACTAGTTTAGCATTGTACAAACCCCAAACCCCAAGTCTAAACTTGTGTCAGGTGTTTGGTGTAAGAGTTAACAGTGTCACTTTTAAAATCTTGGTTATTTAACATCACAGTTTTAGTTCATCCTAGTCCCAGGTGATCTCCTTTCTCTATTGTCAAATACAAACTGTTCAGATCCAGACAGAACCGGCGAAATGATTTTTATCATCATCAGCAACATTAACAACACACTTTAGGAAATCATCTGTTTAGCTTGTTCTTAAATTTCCCCCTTAAACCTTTGGGCCTTGGAGTCTGATCAGTCCTCAGTGAAAGTGCATTAACCCCCTCTACTGGTGAATTACTGAACACAATTCAACACCCAATTTAATGTCACATTCAATTCATTCATTCATTCATTCATCTTCTTAACCGCTTATTCCTGTCCCAGGGTCACGGGAGAGCCGGTACCTAGCCGGCGACATAGGGTGCAAGGCAGGATCAACCCTAGACAGGGCGCCAATCCATCATAGGGCACACACACTCACACACTCATACACACACTCACACACTAGGGACACTTTTAGGGACACCAACTAACCTAATATGCATGTCTTTGGACTGTGGGAGGAATAGTACCCGGACTAAACCCACACAGACACGTGGAGGACATGCAGACTCCATAGAGAAAGGACCCAGACCGCTCCACCCGGGGATCGAACCCTTGACTTTCTTGCTGTAAGGTGACAGCGCTACCCACTGCTCCACCGTGCTGCCTTCACAACTCACAAATCTCTCAAAATAAAATAAACAAACTAGTAGCCTTATTAAACCCATCAGGACCCAGTTAGTAAGAGCCACCTCATGGTTATGTTAATGGTCTTTGTTTGTTCTGCGAGCTACAACGTCACAGCTGCATCGCATGAAAGTTAAAACCTTCCAGTTTCTTGCCTGATTTTGCCTTTTGTCACATTCCACTGGAGCCCAGTCCCTCTGGTTTTAACCGGACACCCTCAAAAAGCTTTAAAAAAAAACAACAACAACAACAACAACAAAACTAACCAACAGGCATCTGTGAGCTCATGGACACTGAAGTGCCAGAAAAACTGGTAACTCAGTACTGGTACTATGCAAAAACCCAAAGCAGCACCACCTATGCACGTCATAGGTTGTGTCCACCAGTGCGTATATAAAGCGATAGACATCTATGGAAGCTTCTAGAGCTGTTTCTGTTGTGAGAATGGCAAGTTATCACAATTTTGTGATTTTCAACACGGTTTAATAGTTGCAGCTCATGAGATGGTCAGAGGTAAGTTTGGATTTTCACGTATGAGCATTTCAAGGGTGAATCATAAGTGACTACAAGAATTCTGGCAAAACCTCGAACTTACGACAGCACTGTGTCTGTAAAAAGACTCTGGGTGAACGTGAACGTGAGCAGCGTCAACTGGCAAGAATCGTTTCACGTGACAGACGTGTAACACTGCCTCAAGTAACATCAGAATTCAATGCTGGGGCCTCACCAAACATCAGCGTGAGGACTGTGCAACGTTCCCTCCAAGATCTCGTGGGGGACCTAACAAGTATTATACCAAGTACTATACCAGTTTTTCTGGTACTTCAGTGTAGGGCAGATAGCACTTTCCTACAAGTGTGCACTGTGCTGCATTCTGCACTGTGACTGAGCAACAGGTTGAAAAGATGGCTGCTTTTACGTGTCTCAAAGGAAGTATTAAGATTTACTCTCTAAGATTGGCTTTAATTCAGTCTAAAAAACATCTCCATTGGGTTTCTCTATGGACAGTCCAAAGCTGTGGTTAAGGCTCGAGACTACTGGTCAGAAGGTTATGAGTTTGAATTCGGCCCAGTACTGCCAAGCTGTCACAGTTAACCCTAACCTTCATCTCTGCTCAACTTTAAGTCACTCTGAATAAAAGCATCAGCTTGTATGTCTTTGAACAGAACTTCATGTCCGTCATGGATGGTCTGCTCAGTCTGATTCACCACAGCACATCACAGCACACATGGATGGACGGACGGATGGACGAACAGATGACCAGCTGTTCGAGATCAAATCCACAAACGCACCTGTGTACACTTCTTAAACACAATTCATCACCCACCTCACATGGCACAGGAGGGACTTACTAATGAGCCAGATCCTCCAAATGAGCCATCGCAGGCCCGAGGCTGTAAGAGTAATGATCTCTAATCCGGAGGAAATGGGCTTCCAGACCGCAGCCCAGCTTCAGGAGCGACGGCTTGGCAGAGACGAACAGCGTGGTCAGTTTCTGCATCACCGTGTCCTGCGTCTTCTCTCTTCGCAGGCTAATGAGGCAGTCATGCTGACTTTTGAAGAAACACCATCTTAATGTGAAACAGATACAGGCTGTAGTGTACGTACAGGGATGAAAGCACTTTTTTTTTTTTTAAGCGTGTGTTTAATTAAAGATCACGAGACCCTCGTTTTCTAAAACCAGTTGAAGCCATGTGAGTGTCAGATAAAAGAAAGATGGCAATGTTGCATTTATTTCAACTGAGGTTGATGACTGAGTAATAACATCGACGCAGGCCTGAAAACTCAGATGTGGCTTCTTCACGAAACTACAGTGTAAATACAGTAAGTAAGAAATAAAGCACGCCGTCATTAGAAAATAATCAGCAACAGAATGGTGTGATGAAACAGAGTTAATGTTACCACCAGGAAACTGATTATTTCCATGAAGTGTGTAATTTGCTGACAATTACATTTTTGTTTATTTATTTATTAAAAAGTAATGTCATTTTTTTATCCATTTATCCAGTTAATATAATTATTGTTGTGGAACATCTGAGGAACAAGTTCTCACTTTCCTTATAGCAGCTTTAAACAGTCATCCCCTCTAACATTCATTCAATCATTCATTATCTTAAGCGTTTGTTCCTGTCCCCTGGGTCATGGGAGAGCCGGTGTCTAGCCGGCGACATAGGGTGCAAGGCAGGATCAACCCTAGACAGGGCGCCAATCCATCATAGGGCACACACACACACACACACACACACTAGGGGCACTTTAGAGACACCATTTAACCTAATATGCATGTCTTTGGACTGTAGGAGGAAACCGGAGTACCTGGAGTAAACCCATACAGTTTCGTACAAACTTGAGAAAAATCTTTATTAAATATATTAACAATAATCAGGACGAGGAGGTGTCAAGCCTCGTTAAATCCACACAACATCCAGCATCTTCACGGCTCTAAGAGAATAACGTCAGTTCACAGTCCGGCTCGTCGCTGTGCTCGCCGTCACCCTGCTGTCTGACCCCAAAGTCAGATCCTGTCCCATCCTGCTCACTCCTCTTCCTCCTCCTCCTCCGCCTATACACAGCTTTCTCATCCGACTCTGCGTCCTTTCCACACCTTTTATCCTCCGCTGGTTCCAGCGCAGACGTCAGACAGTCGTAAAACCTGAGACAGATGAAAACATGACCTTTATTATATGGCTATGGCTGTAATTCTACAGGCGAATGAAGGCTCCTGTGACCGGCGTGTTTAGGATTATTGATTACTTCCTGAAACACGATGCAGGAGAAGTTCAAAGGCTTAACGTCAAGGAAAATAAAATAGCCCCACTTAGGATTTTTTCCCCCCCCATTGTAATGTGATGTCATGTCCAAGACATCCTTTTAGCCACTACTGTAATAAACCGCAGTGTTGCTGAATTCTCGATTCTGATTGGTCAGAAAGTATTGTTTAAAAAAAAAAACCCTCCATGTTCTGTTTAATACCTTTCAATCCTCTTGAGGTTTTCGTCCATTTTATTATTTGCAACTCCGACCAGAAAAGTGATATAGTCTTCAGAAACCAGGACTTTCCCCTTGTGGCTGAGAGGAACTTCGAGACAGTGGGTACTGCGCACCGCCTGCGTTTAATCCAGTACACAATCAGTGATTAGTAATTAATATTTAAATTATCTACTGTTCGGGAACAATAAATGTGTCATCTAATATAAACATGGACAAAATTTTAACATTATAGAGACAGCCATCTTGGACAACCAGTATCACAGGGCATCCTTTGTCTTCACTCCGCCCACCTGAGCCCCGCCCCTGATCATATAAAGGTGGGATTAACAATCACTGCTAGCAAAGATATATAGATTTCAGCGCATGTTTATGACAGTATGACAGTCCCCACAAACCAAACATATCTGAATATCTGATATAAATATAAGTGTGTATTTAGAAAGTCAGAAACGATTCACCGTAATGATTTTGCCTTTTTTTCCTACGGTCACTCCAGAGTTCCTGAACCCTGAGTTTATGGCGACAGAGTGCTGTGGGGAAATAAAAACACACAAGAACGCACAAGTTTAAACAGTCATTTATCATACCAAAATATTTCAATCGTATCATTAAGGGGTTTTATTCTGTTACCAGGAGCTGTGCATCTCCTAGCTGTTTGCATTGCACATGAAGAACACAGGGTTCAAACTTAAAGACAGCGTCTCCAGAAGATTTCTCCAAACCAGCCAACTGAGGAGATCAAAATGACACTTCAGATTTAAGAAAAAGTCTTTCAGCTACACACACTGTGTGTGTGTGTGTGTGTGTGTTCTGGTACATGTTAGGGTTGGGGCTTAAAACACCATCTTAAAGATTCACTGCATCACTGGGTTTATATTGATGCACTTGTATTCATATTAACGTGCACAGGATCTTGTGTAGTGAACGCTCCACGTAGTCTAATAATACAGTAGATTCAAAAATAAAACATTATGTTATTTAAATAAGACAGTAAACTATAATATTTAATATGGTGAGTTGAGATGAGATGTTTATTTGGCAGCACAGTGGCTCGGTGGGTCGCGCCGTCGCCTCACAGCAAGAAGGTCCCGGGTTCGATCCCCGGGTGGAGCGGTCTCGGTCCTCCCCGTGTCTGCGTGGGTTTCCTCCGGGTACTCCGGTTTCCTCCAACAGTCCAAAGACAGGCACATTAGGTTAACTGGTGTCTCTAAAGTGCCCCGAGTGTGTGAGTGTGTATATGAGTGTGTGTGTGTGTGTGTGTGTGAGTGTATATATGAGTGAGTGTGTGTGTGTGTACGTGTGTGTTCCCTACAATGGATTGGCGCCCTGTCTAGGGTTGATCCTGCCTTGCGCCCTATGCCGCCGGCTAGACACCGGCTCTCCCGTGACCCTGGGGACAGGAATAAGCGGTTAAGATGATGAATGAATGAATGAATGAATGAGATGTTTATTAAGCATCTTTGGAAGGAGTCTCCAGTCCCAGATCTATGTAACTGTCGGGGGTAAAGCTCTGTAACTTAGGAAACCATTAAACAGGGTTTTAAAAGGAACGAACAAACAAATCAGATTTGATTTAATCATAAAAAATACATGTTTTGCACAGTAGAACTTGTGTTATGATGATTATGATTATTATTATTATTATGGTTAAATGTAATATTGTGTGAAGTGTTGGCATGGTAGTGCTTGATGCTTCATCCTGTCTTCAGCTTACTGCATGGCTGTTGAATGTGTATCTCACCTGATTAAAAAAGAAAAGAAAAGAAAAGAAAAGAAGATTTCTTACCACGTCATCTTTTGTACACTTCTTATGAGAGACAAAGAGCCAGGAACAGTTCTGCTTCTGCACATGAGCACAGTGAGACACCTGTCCAACACATATAACAAGAATTAATGTACTGATGGACTGATGGATTGATGGATTGATGGATTGATTGATTGATTGATTGATTGATTGATTGATTGATTGATTGATTGGAGCTTGTAAGAATGAATCTGCACCGTATTAATGCACTTTACCGAGTCAATCAGGATGATCCTTCCAGAACACGAACTTGTAGTGAAATAATTGTCAGAATTATTAAGAAATGAGACTATGGTGTTAATGTCCTCATCTACACTGCCCTTTTTACTGAAGTCCACCTTGCTCAGACACTGCTCCTTCCACTGTTTAAACCCTGTGTTTCCTCCTTCCATAGCGGACACTGAGCTACTAAACAACCAGGGACAATACTACCAGTCATTCACGTCTTTATTCACTTATTAAGGTATTAAATAATGATTATTTTGTACAGTATGCCATCTTTGGTGTGAACGAGTCGCTAAAAACACGTTGTTTCCTCCAGAGAATCTCGACTCCTGCCATTCGATTCAGAGTCGAGCTCAAAAAAAAAAGAATCGACTCTTCGCCGGAACGTATACATTACATGCATTTGGAATATGGAGTCGATTCCAAAATGTTGGAATCGGTTCGAGTCTATACAAAAAGAAATTGATTCACTGGTCCCTGTGGCTTGTTATTTAATTGATAAAAGTTTTGTTCTTGTATTGGCTTGTCTCGTAGTTGATTTAATTGTTTTAATTATGTTTAAGAAATGAACTGTTATTATTCTGTTCATATTTGTGATCCTTGTACAGGTAAGAAATAATGTACAAATGATTCCCTGTTACTCTTTCACTGTTAGGTTAATGTTATCTATTTGGGGATTTAAAAACAAAAATACATTAAGTGAGTTAATGTAAAACTTTTGTTCTTTATTTATCAGTGGAAATCAGTAGAACTTTGACTCTATAGAATCGATTCTAAGAGTCGAATCTTCTGTACAATGTTCTCGACGGGAATCAGGAATCAGATTCGGACTCGACTTCGGAGTCGATTTCGACACATCCTGTCCGTTAGTCTGGTTGGCCAATCAGATTGCGAGTTGTAATCTCCAGCCAATGACTGCGCTAAAAGGGTGGGCTTTGTCATGTAAACAGGACATGGTATGGTAGCCGGGAGGTATCATGAGACCTCGAACGCGGAAGTATTTACGACATCGCGGAAGTCATGTGTCAAAGTCTGAAATGAGTGTGTGCTGCGTGTGTGTGTGCAGCTTGGTGAGTTCTTCGACATAGATCAGACATGTCCGAGCCATAACTATGTTTTATGCTTATATTTTAATGCATTGCATTGCACATTAGCTAGGTTAGTGTACTTGTCTGACACATCATCCTGTCTGATTTGAGTGAGATCAGAGTACTGGTACCTTTGGTTTTGTTTCCATCACTCACCACCATAACTACAATAACACACTGGTTGTTTCTTATGTTGTAAGGGGCAGTTTAACATAAAACAAGTTACAGATCTGTTTTACAACTTAAAATTGAAAGCATGCATGATCCATGTCACTGGTCTGCACCACACAAGCTCCACACAAGCTGTCCTGCTCCCATGGGTACTGTTAATGAGATCTGAAATGGACCCAAGTACTTGAGCAGGGTACAGAAAGTCCCAGGTGGTGGAAACGACCAGCATAGAAACCGAAAGTCCTGTAAATGTTCTGTAAACTAGACTTGAATGCTGACCTGTGATCCTGTAACAGGTTTAACCCACCATCAGAATGGCTTCATTGAAAGTGATGAAAGCCGTCCGAGTGTCTGAGTTTGGAGCTCCTTCGGTTCTGAAGTTCTGCTCTGACGTACCGGTTCCTGCTCCAGGACCCAAACAGGTAAACCTAATACCGTACACACAGCTGGATTAAACATACTGCATACTCTACGTACACTTCCCTTGTCTGTGTTGCAGGTGCTCATCCGAGTCCAGGCGTGTGGAGTGAATCCAGTGGAGACGTACATCCGTTCTGGTACCTACGCACGCAAACCCAGCCTCCCCTACACACCTGGATCTGATGCAGCCGGTGTAGTGGAGGCAGTGGGACGTGGAGTTTGCGTCCTGAAGGTTTCAGGAGCCTTTTATTATTATTTTTTTAAGGATAGACATGAGAAAAACGTGATTACATGGGAAATCTATGTGAATACGTGTCTTAATGCGTGTCCGCATGCTTTTGGACACTTAGAGGGTCTGTGCTTTGCTTCAGTACCCGTTAGATGAGGAGGAAATTCACAGCTCTAAGAAAATGAAATCCACGGTTACAAATAAACCTTTTACTATTTACATGAGCTTCCACCGCCATTTGATTTCCTTCCACAGTTTTCCTTTTATCTGAAATCTGCATAAACATGTCAAGCCGTCTGATCTAAACATAGCACCAAAAAGTAAGGACATTTGTGTTTGGTAGATTATTTCTTTGTTGTAACAATGCTTCTTGGCAATAAATCTTATACCACTGGAAAGCCTGTTAATTTCCCTTTTAATTGTAAGGAACCTGCATCTGTGGGATGAACAGTAGAGCTGAGTATGTGGGTTGTGCCATGAAAAATTTGCCGGATCTTCTCTGTCATTGCCAAACAGCTTATTTTGCTATTGTTATTGACACTTGTTTTGTTTTGAGCTTCTGACTTGCGACAGATGCTGGTTGAAGAATGGGACACCATACAGCCCACAGCAGTGTGTGACCAGGCCGGTGCCCATCATGAGAAGGACGTGCCAGTCTGTTGTGGTTGTGTACGGTTCTTCCACACGCTCCTGAGGCTCCTGTTTGTTAAATGAATAAATCGTTAAATTGCCGTATATATGTCTTGTTTCTTCAAACTTCAATCATCCAGTCCGCCAAACACCAAACGAGTCAATATCAGAATAAGCTGTTTGGCATTGGCGGAGAGGATTTGGCACATTTTTCATGGGCTCAGCTCTGCTGCTCATCCCACAAATGCATGTTCCTTACAAATGTGGAACCATTTAAAAGGGAAATTAACAGGCTTCCCAACGGTATTTCCCAAGATTTATTGCCAAGAAGCATTGTTACAACACAGAAATAATCTACCAAATACAAATTTCCTTACTTTTTTGTGCTGTGTTTAGATAATAAATCATACTCTGTGTTTATTATGTTATTAATATACTATAGTGCTTCTGGGTGTCTTTTTTTCCAGGCAGGTGATCGAGTGTTCACCACCGGCACCGAGACGGGAGGATACGCTGAATACACCGTCGCTTCAGAGGAGTCTGTTCACAAACTGCCTGATTGTCTGAATTACAAACAAGGAGCTGCTGTGGGAATCCCGTACTTCACTGCGTACAGGGCTTTAATCCACAAGTAAGAGGGAACACGTGCGTGTTTTGTTGTTGGTTTGTTCCCCAGATCTGTGAAATCACTGTTCATATTTTGTCTCTAAAAGGGCACATGCTAAAGCAGGAGAGACTGTTCTGGTTCATGGAGCCAGCGGAGGTGTAAGAACAACAAATCTCATTTCTTCAACTCGTATATTTCATTAAAGATGATGTAAACATCATAATTGTTCGGTTACAGAATTTACGTTATGTTTTTCCCATGAGAAACTGAAAGAAAAACAAATTCCATAGCTATTAATATACTACTACTACTACTACTACTAATAATAATAATAATAATAATAATTAATAATAATTTTTAAAAAGGCAAAAGTTTGAATACACCTGATTGAAGATCAGGTTTTTCATGTTCATAAAGACATTTAAATTATTATTTATAAATTAAAAAATTAATTTATCAGGTACTAATTTATGAATTAAAATCATTAATATCAATAATAAATAATAATATAAATATAAGTATGTACTGTATAATTAAATATAAATAATATTGATGTTAATAAACACATGTTAATATGTTAATACATATATTAATAAATATATTTATATTAAAATAACACCATAATAAACAACAAAGATATTATTGTAGTTGTTTATGGTGTTATTTTAATATACATATATTTATTAATATATGTATTAGCATTATTAATAGATTATTGTTAACATATTAACATGTATTTATTGATATT
>JAOVVH010000029.1:1476854-1496052 GCA_028566435.1 Scorpiodoras heckelii | reverse complement strand
ATATTGACTTCCTTTAGTTTATTACTCTTTACTGCACTTTATAGTGTTTTCTTTTATGTAGAAACGTCTTCATTATTATAACATCGAAGGCGTCTTTGCTTTACCGCGAGTCTTTGCATGTGTCTAAGACTTCTGCATCGTACTGTACAGTAATTAGCTTTAGTAATAAGTTTTACTGAGTGTCTTGGAGAATCTGCCACAGCTCTTCTGGAGACTTTGACTGTCACACTTACTTTGTTTGTTTGGTTTTTTTTTTTGCATGCAAAACCCAGCAGCCTTCATTATCTTCATTACGCTTTGTGTCCTAAAACTGGCCTGTAATGTAATGTAATGTGTTGCTTTGGTTTTATTTCCCATGAAGCGCACTCATAGGCGGAGTCAGCGATGTAAATGTAAATCGGTGTTACCCGTGTGGATGAACGTGTGTTTCTTCATGTCGGATTTCTGGTGGAATCTCTTGCCGCAGTATTGGCAGGGGTACGGCCGCGTGTCCGAGTGGATCAGCAGGTGCGTGGACAGAGTGGACGACCTCTTGAAGCTTTTTCCGCAGATTTTGCAGCTGAAAATTCTCTCCTGTCAATAAACACCGACAACATTAGTCCATGTTTTTATTACAGAGACTATAAGGAGCTTCATGATGTGTACAATCACGGATATTTCAATCTCAATGAAATATTGTAATGTTGCAGTTGCTCATTTTAGGACTTTTTTTTTTGCATTCAAGATCACTTTAATGTCCATATACTAGTATATGATGTCTAGTCAAACAAAAACTAATCTACAAATCTAAATCTCAGACAAGCTTCCTCCTGATCTCCATATTATAGACTAAACCGAGCTAGCCTGTACTAGCTACGACTTGGTGCTGGCATTGTTATCCATACAGCACTGATTAGTGTCCTAACAGCCTTAAGGTTATCCGTTGGTTTTGCCTCCCAGAGTTTGAAAGCAGAAAGCAGAATACGGTGTGAATGAGAATAAAGTTTTCATCTGAGTGTAAATGTATAAATACCGACTGCTGTTTAATAAAATGAAATTGCAGTGATTAAAGATGTGTAATGAAAGTCTATGAAGATTTGGGCTTATATTTTTAGGAACGCTTTGGTAGCATTAGCAGGAAGAAGAATGTTGAATGCTTAGCAGTAGCAGGAAACGTCAGGTACCAAACATGGCTGACTCGGGGGTAAATGGAAAAATGGTGTAAATTTGCTATTTTTTGTTGTTTATTTATTTTCTGATTTTTATCCTATATGGTCCTTTGGTAATTCCCACCCACAGCTACCGAACGAGATTTGTTCAGTCAGATTGTATTGTTGTTGTACACCAGACTATATCAATCAGCATCGTAGAAATTCAACCTGTTAAATCTAGCTACAAAATGGATAAACTTTATATTTTCCATACTTGTGAATGGACGACTTTGTGCTGTTCCAGACTGACGGCGTGACCGAACGTTTTCCCACACAGCTCACATGCGAAAGGCCTCGTGCCGCTGTGTGAGCGCCGGGCGTGGACCTCTAAACCATGAGGCGTAGAAAACACCTGGACAAGATTTAAGATTTAAGACAAAATCAGACTTGACACTGAAATGAAAAACACGACAACCTGACAGCGTTACTGTCCTGAAAGCCGTACCTTAGTGCACTTGATGCACTTGTAAGAGCCGTTAATCTGCAGTCGTGTGCACAAGACATCGGCATGCGATTTGATCTCGGCGTTCTCGGGGACGGTCTTGAAATCGGTGTAATATCCTCGTGAGCGGCTCTTCAGCAGATCTGTAGCCAGTGAGCTGTATTCCTCCTGAGATAACCCTCGGAACGGGGACTGATTGGAGAAAAAGGCATCGGCGATCCTCTCTGTGGAGCCATAAATGCCGATCGACGGTGTCCCGCGTGTCACGTGACTCCGCTGAAACGGTCTAACAAGGCGTCTGAGCTCAGAGCGGGTGTGAGTCCAGGCGGACCGGAAGGTCAGGTCGAAAGGTTGGATGTCATCCGGTGACGATAAGGGATATTCATCCACATCTGTTCAGATAACAGTAAGTTATTATTTTGTTAATACTGTATCAATAACGTGTTTGGTTATTGCTGGACATTTTCATATCATCTAACAATTTGACTAAACTGAATTTATTACTAGAGAGATAAATTTACACTTCATTCGTTTCATTTAACTCGCTTGAAACAAGATAATATCTACAACATCGGTTAATGAACTGATGAACGACTTGGTGTCGGTGTATACGGTGGGCGCTCATTGATATAGTGACCCTTTTCATAAGGAGATGTTTATTTAACACTTATGGAAGGAACCTTCAGGGTCTCCACTGAGCTGGTTTATATTTTGTGTACCTGGAGTAGAAGATGGCGATGTGGGTCTCCACACAGAGTCGTCGAACTCCGCCGGTGGATCACATACACTTCCCTCACAGCTGAGTGGAGAGTGTTGAGCTTTATGGTCGGCCGTACACACCGCACTGCCTTCTGGTGAGCATCGACCTGCACTTTTATTCACGTCCTCACAGCAATCAGACTCGGCCTGGATCTCTGCACAATCAGAAGAGCATCAGAGTGTGGACTGAAAAAAAAAGTCTAAAAAAAAAGCCATGAGAATATGAATAATATATGAAAAATAAAAGCTTATTTCATATATTTCTTTCTTAGTAAGATGTTTTTTTAAAGATGAACCTTAAGCTGTCTTATAATTTGCTATTAATTCTGCTAGCATGGGTACCCCGATTATCGTCCACATGAAATACACCTGAAGTAATTAAGTGCCGTAACGTGATTGGTAAAGGGAGAGAAAGGAAAGCCCTAATACGTAGAAAAAGGAGATGCCCAGAAATAGGAGCTGGGCGATGACAGGGGACGTTACGATAAGTTTGGCAAATTAGCTAGATAATGTTTAAATTAGCTTGTTATATTAGATAGCTAGCTATTAAGTTTTGCAAATTATCTTCGTAAATTACCTAGCTATCTACGTTATGTGCATTAGCTTGTTAATGTGCTTGTTAATTTAGCTAGCTAGCTGTTATGATTTGCAAATTAGCTTGTTAAATTACCTAGCTAGCTAGCTAGGTTTTGTACATTAGCTTGTTAAATTAGCTAGGTAGCTGTTAGGACTTGCAAATTAGTTTGTTAAATTACATAGCTAGCTAGCTAGGTTTTGTAAATTAGCTTGTTAAATTAGCTAGGTAGCTGTTAGGACTTGCAAATTAGTTTGTTAAATTACCTAGCTAGCTAACTAGGTTCTGTAAATTAGCTTGTTAATTTAGCTAGCTAGTTATGTTTTGGTTTTGCAATGCAATTTAGCATTCATTCAAACAGGATGCATTATCTAAGCAGCAAGTCAAATTCTAGCTTGGTTTAGGTTGGAGCTAGCATAAAATGCACTTAGCTCACGAGCTAATCCTGCAGGATTGTGCATGATGAACTTGTGTTCAGTTTTTTCAAATACTTGTGTATGTTTAAGTGTTTTTGACTTCTCAAGTAGCCCCAGTTTTTGCCTCCATAGTCTTACTTTTAACTGAGTAAGATTTTGAACGTGTACCCTTAATTTCTTATTAGTGAAGTACCATTTGTCTGTACTTTTTCAACCCCTGGTTAAAGCGCGGGTACCTAGCTCTGGTTCAGAATGGAGAACCACCTGTCCTTCACATTTTTGTCTTTTCCCAGAGTTCTCTATCCAAGACCAAGGCTGGGAACATTAAATATACACAATAACAACTGTTAACCCAGACGTATGCCAGTAGCCGGGACATGTCTGGTGTTGCCTCTTTAGTTTGCCTCTAAATGTCTGTAGCTAATTGAGCTAAAGGGCACTTATGATTACCAGGTTAGCATTGTTACATCTGCATGTCTAAATCATCAGTCACCTCACGTGGTTCAGTGTCTCAGACCGACCTGCTGATGTGATATCTGACACTGTAATACACACTGTTAACTAGCTCCATCTTGAAACTGAATCACTTTCTTCCTGGGGAAAATGGGTGTTATTTTGGATATGGTAGATGTGTGTAAAGAGCGAAATTGTGTTGGTGAAACATTTTTAAAGAACATACCTGTGTAGGTGTGTGTCAGGAGAGCGTCAAGTTGGATGTAGTCATCCTCCAGGCTGCGAGGTTGGTGGTAGCTGTGAGCACGTTTGCTCTTCACTAAAAATGACCTCGGCATCTTCGTTCTCAAGGCCAAGGGTCTAAGAAAAAAGCAGTTTTATTATTATTATTATTATTATTATTATTATTATTATTATTATTAAGATAAACAATTATAGCAAAGTCTACAGATATTTCATATACAGTTAAAACCATTAAATCTGAGCTGAAATTGTCAGTATCATAACCACTCTGAAAGCTTTCCATCTCTGTCAGAGCTTCAGGTGAAACTTTATCACCTGCACATCAATGATGCAGATGCACACCAGCGACACGACACACAACAGACTGTTAACGAGGACGCAGGTACTCCATTACACTCTGGGTATAATACTCTCATTAATAGTTAATACTTAATTGAAGGCTCGTGTTCATAAGGAAAACCTTCATGAGACGTACATAAACATGGTATGAACCTACAATTTTTTTAAAAAACTGACACAAATCTGATATAAACAAACATAAAGCTGACGTCAATCTACATAAGCCTTCATTAATCTGACATAAACCAACATAAAGCTGACATGAACCAATATAAAGCTGACATCAATCTATATAAACCAACATAAAACTGACATAAACCAACATATGCCTGACATAAATAAATATAAAGATGAAATTAACCTACATAAGCCTACATTAATCTGACATAAACCAACATAAAACTGACAGAAACCAACATACTGTATACCTGACATAAAACAATATAAAGCTGACATTAACCTACATAAGCCTATATTAATCTGACATTAACCAACATAAAACTGACATAGACCTACATATACCTGACATAAACCAATATAAAGCTGAAATTAAACTACATAAGCCTACATTAGTCTGACATAAACCAACATAAAACTGACATAAACCTACATATACCTGACATAAACCAATATAAAGCTGAAATTAACCTACATAAGCCTACATTAATCTGACATAAACCAACATAAAACTGACATAAACCTACATATACCTGACATAAACCAATATAAAGCTGACATCAACCTACATAAACTAGATATAAACCAACATAAATCTGATATTAACCTACATAAACTAGATATAAACCAACATAAAGCTGATATTAACTTACATAAACTAGATATAAAAAACATAAAGCTGACATCAACCTACATAAACCTTACAAACACACATAAAACTACATAAATTTGAAATAAATAGTAAATTTTAAAAACAGAAACATCACAAATCTGACCCAAGACTTCAGAAACTTCAATTAAACCTATATAACTTGACATAAACATAGCCAAAGATCTCCATTAAATCCATTAATCTGATAAACATACATAAACCTGACATAAACCTATACAGAGCTAACATAAATCTGACATAAACCTCCATAAAACTGACATAAATCTACATACACTTATATAAATTTGATATAAATCTGATATGGATAACATCCACCATAAACCTGACTGACTGTAACCACTAATGAGTTAATCACTTTTCTTTTTTTAAAAAAACTTATTTGATGAACTTCAGTTGAAATGTGCTGCGTCGGCAAAAAGTTCCTGTCAAGTTGAAATCAGCGATAAAACCTCTCACACATTCAAAAAAATATATTTTTTATAATTCAAGCAATGACACACATAATCAAACTGATGTTAAATAAAATATTAAATATGAAATCTAATATATAATGCATTTAATAATTCCCATTGTAAATTAATCAATCAAAAATAAATCCTGAGTGCACAAAATTATCCCAGATGGTTGTCTAGAACGTAACTAAAAATTACATTAAAAAAAAAAAAATGTATAAAAAATAACAATTTGAATATTCTAACACAAATATTCGAACCCTAATCCTGATCTTTGGGTTTCTCTATGGACGTTGTATATAAATACGATGTGATGAATATTTCAATATTTCAAAATCTGAACAGTTTGTGTTTATGGCTTTGGTGATTTTTTTTTATTTTATTGTTACACTAAAAGCAACGAAAAGTTTAAGAAGCCCTTACAGATGCAGATACATCGGCTACGTCACATTGTGTCTGGGTCATGTATTATTTACAGACCTGCACATATCTTGCCACACACACACACACACACACACACACACACATATATACACACACACACGCACACACACACACACATACACACAGGTCTACCATTAAAAACATTTTTTATATCATGGCCAAAAATAAACAGAAAATGCTTTATTGTATTTCTCAGTAGCCGTGTTGGGGCAAATTGGCATCCATAAAATCATTGCTGGTTTTTCTCCAAGCTCAAGGTCTAACAGGAAGATAGACAGAATTTCAATGAAGGTGAGAAAAAAGTTTGGTGTAGCAGCTGGGATGGGGGAATGGGTATGTATACATACAGCTGCTACACCAATACACAGAAACACACACACACACACGCACACAGTGAGAGCACAAAAAAGCATGCAATTAACACAGTGAATGTAAAAATGAGCAGAAGGATTATTTTCTACTGTGTCACATGAACAGTGCTGAAGTAACATGTCAGATTTACAATGTGATGTGTTTAGCATTAAACGCTGAAAGGCTGAATAATGCTACAGGACATTCTGGAAGTTTCTTTATCTTCGTACAGTAATTTAACTCTAAATTCAACTCTACATCCGATACCGTACTATTCTGAGAAATCACAGACATCTGACATGTGAGTAATATGGGAACAGACATGAAGTTCAAAGTGGATTTCAACATGTAGTTATTGCACATGTGCGCTCAAGTAAAGACATGACATCACATGACATCACTTGTATTTGACATTGGTGAAAATGCATGGATTGCAAATGAACGTGAATGTAAATGAATGATGTGGAAAAGATTAAAAAAAAAATCCTGTGAAAATTTAAAAGAAAGGAAAACAACACATACGCTAATTGTGGCAAATTACCGTGTTACGATAAAGGAACTGTGTGGAAAACAAATCACAATCAAATGTGCAAAGATAAACGTAAAAAAATGTAGCCTATGAAACATAAAATTCATGGATGTGTTTTTTTTTTTGGAAGGGAATTCAATTCACCTTAACAGGAACACTTACTAGGAACGCTTGCACGTTCATGCAACTATTCAACTAGCCGATCGATCATACAGTCGCATGGACACATGCACCGGCATCGGTCACCGGTTAGCATTCGGTTAACGATCACGATCACCTCAAACGTCAGAACGCATAAATAAATAATATGATCTCCATCGTCTCTGTGACGTTCCCTGTGTACGAGCTGCTGAAAATGAGAAAAACCTACGGTGAGCATCGTTTCTGGAGAAAAAAAAACAGGTCCGGGTCTGACCACTCTTTACAAACGCGCTGCGCAGAAAAGCATCTCAGAACACGCCGAAAACCTGAGACCGCAAGTGGGTTTGTGATCAGACTGAACAGGAATCTGAGGCTAGAGTAAAGCGCAGGATCAGACAAACTGGTCTGATGAACACTGGGAGGTTTTATTTCTCTCTTCAGCTCAGTGGAGTAAAAGTTACATCCTGTTTGTTAGGTACATCCAACTTTGTGTTCTGAGCTTAACTGCTACTACGTCTAACATCTACTGTGTGCACTGAAGCACTTCCTGGATTCTTCTTCATATATATATATACATAGAGAGAGAGAGAGAGAGAGAGAGAGAGAGAGCATGTATAGTACATAAAAATGTCTTAATACTAAAATGTAATTGATAATAATAAAGGACACAACACTTTAACTGCATCTTAATAACAAAATGTACACCTGAACTACTCAAAAGCTTCATGCTACCTGATTAACTCTTCTTACAGATATCATCATGAGATCATTCACAGCTGAAAGAGTCTCTAACACTAAACGCGTGTGTGTGTAAGTGTGTGTGAGTGTATGTGCGTGTGTGTGTGTGTGTGTGTGTGTGTGTGTGTGTGTGTTCGCTCTCACCTGTTGCCTCTGCGCGCTTGGTGTCCTGGTCTGAACGTGTTGCTGCTCCTGCTGCTGCTGCGCGCTTTAAATATCGCGGCTGAACTTCCTGGAGGAGGTTTAAAAGGCCCAAAGCTGCAGATCTGCAGGTACACACACACACACACACACACACACGTGGACCCAGTGGGTGAGGATCTGGATGCTATAAACTGCACGCGTTGTCCCGTTATAGACGCATGTGATTATATGGAGACGCCTCGCGTCTGTTATAATCCTGAATCACATCAAGATTTTTTTTTTTTTATAAAAGCTTCTGCATAGGGAAGATTTTCATATTTGGCCCTCGTAGGATTACATGCAATTATTCTAGCAGGATGATGAAGAAAAAAAATAATAATAAGATACACAGTACGATGAGGTTTTTTTATGGGTTCTGCAGCCCAACAGTCTGGTGCCTCTGTGATTATTATTATTTTTTAAATATATGAATACTTTAGGAAAACAAGGTTTCATCTAGAACCCTGAGGGAACCCGGGGTGAGAGAATGGGATCCGGAGAAAATTTAGAGTCATTTGGATTTTGTGCACGCTGTTTAAAAGAAAAAAAGGTCCCCCAAAAAAAGTTCCTAAGAAGTTCCTGTCTCTGGTTTGTCTCTTTCTTGGAGAGAGTAGATGAAGAACTCTGTAGGAACTCTTAATGGTTCTACGTGGACGACTGCAGGAAAAAAAGTTTCCCTAGAATCATTGATTACTTCTGGACACTTCTAGGGGAAAAAATAAAGCCTTTTTTATATTCTAAGGAAAAGGATCCCGTAGGAATCCTTAAGATCTCTACAAGCCCTTCTTCACAAAACGTTCCACGTGAAACAACACGTTTTGGAAGCTCAGGGTTTTTTTTTTTGTATAGTATATTTCTTAAATATAATTTAATCCATTTATAGGTTCCACCTAGTGCCCTGACTGGTTCTTGACTTCTGCTTTGTCCCTTTTAGGAAAGCCGGTTAAAGGTTTTACCGATAATAAGGTTTTATCTAGCACGCTATACACCCTATGAGAAACACTGATAGTCCTACAAGGAGCGATACACACAGAACACCAGTGGAAAGCTCGGGTTGTAGATGTTTTCGTGCAATTTTGGGGTTCTAGCTGGTGCTCTAAACGGTTATTTGGGTCATCCTTTTGGGATCGCTAATAAAGGTTCTGTCCTAGTACGCTGGAGGAACCCTTAGTAGCTCTATATGTAGTCATTTCTTTTTGGAAAGGGTTCCACATAGAACACCTTTAGAACCTAGAAGCATTTTTCTTTATTGTGTCATTACAGACATTCTTTTTCAGTCTCTTTAGCTGAGTTGGTAGCGGTTCGAATCAAAAAGCTAGAACCGTTTCAAAGTGTTTGGACTCATGTGCTAATGTACAGTGCATTTTTACAAAAAACATGTCATCTAGCGCTCTTTTGCGGAACCCTTGACAGGGTTCTGTGAGCTCTAAAGAGAATTTCCTTCTGGGTTTTTTTTTTTTTTTTTTGGAAAAGGTTCCACTTAGAACGCCTTCAGCAAATTAGAACCATTAAAACAATAGCGCTTCATTTTGTCCCTTTAGGATTAGGACGTTTTTTATTTAGCATCCTGGGAGAACTCTTAATGGTTCTATGTAGGGCCCAAAAAAGGGTTCCACCGAGATAGGAAATCTGCAAAAAAGAAGGTCCCGCTTTGGTTCTTGACTTCTGGCTTGTCCCTTTGTCAGAGTCAAGAAATGGTTCTATCCAGAAAAGCTAGAACTTGTAAAGAGTGTACCATTGGCTGAATAATCCAACATGTTCAGAAAGCTAGAACCTTTCCGTGTTATGTCGTGGCATGCATTCTTAAATAATTAAATCGTTCTTGGGGTTGTTCTTCGCATTGGCAGCCTGTTGCTGATTATTTTCTCAGATCAGATGGTAAAACACACAGGACTAACATAGTCACAAGACTCTGGATGCTGCATTCTGGACTAGATGGAGAGGATTTGGGTTCTAGGGTTCCTAGGTTCTACCACAATCTGGTACAGTCTGGTGCCTCAGCAATGATTTTTAATATCTTTACGCTGCTAGGAAACATGGTTTCTTCTAGGACCCGGAGGGAGCCTGTGTTTGAGGTCTACAGAGCAGGGTTTCCTTTCAGAAACAATCAGTGGTTTGTATGTAAGGGTTGTAAGGGTTCATCTAGCACCTATAAGGGAACCCTAACAAAAAAAAAGAAAGAAATGAAATTAAAAAAAGTTAACATGCACTCCTTGTGGACATGAATTTGGACTTTGAACTACTCTTTTGCTGGGGCTGAATCAGTGTTCAACATCCATCTTTAATAGAAAAAAAACAAGAACTTGGTGCACCAGTTTAAATTTTTTTTGGCGGTGGTGAACCACCAAGAACTAGAAGATGCTGGAACACCAGTGTCACTATCTACAGCCAAGTACATTTTACATCACCACGTACTGAAAGATTTCCGTCCAAAAAAAGAAGCCCTTGCTCCAAAACCAACACCTTCAAGCTCGAGTACAGTTTGTAGCTGACCACATGGCCTTCTGGAGGACAGTTTTATATTCAGATGAAACAAAGGTTGAGTTGTTTGACCACAATGACTAGAGGTGTGTTTGGAGGAGTAAAGGTGAGGCATTCAACTCTAAGTACACTGTACCAACTGTTAAACATGGTGGTGGTAGCATCACGTTTTTGCTGCCAGTCAAACTGGTATCTTGTGCAAAGAGTATGAAATAATGAAGAACGAAGACCTCAGAATTCTTCAGCAGAACCTCAAACCATCAGCCAGACGGCTGAAACTTGAACACAACCGAGTGTTCTCAAAGGACAACGAGCCCAAACACACATCAGGGCTGGTTGTGGGATGGATAAAGCAGGCTAATGTTAAGCTTCTGGAACGGCCTTCTCAATGTCCTGACCTCAACGTTATCGAAAATATGTGGATTGTGTTTAAAAGCGCGGTCGGTGCCAGAAAACCAACACATTTACCTGAACTCTGTTAATTCTGCCAAGAAGAGAGCGGTCAAATATCCAACCAGATTTCTGACAGAAGCTTGTTGGTGGAGACCAAAAGCAATAACTGACATTTAACCAAATATTAGGTGTGCTGTTGATTCAGGAAATCTGAAAAATTTAAAACTTGTGCACCAAATTCTTGTTTTTCAGCTATTAAAGATGCACACTGTGTACTCATTCTGCCCCAGAAAGAGAACAGGTCAGAGAAACCACCGAAAGCTGAATATTTCCATGATATTCACGTCCATGATGAGTGTATATAAACATCCGTCTATAACTGTACTGTGGTGATGGAGAAACATAAACCAGGCATGCTCATAGACAAAAAAAAAACACCTTACAACTCACAGAATGTGTAGAAAAATGTTCACAAAGGAGTAAACTGTATACATTATTCTTATATACTATATATATTTATTATATTGTTCCCCTGAACCACTTTTCTGTCCTTCGCTTGTTTGCAAATCTTGCAAATTACTGATGAAGTGGGAAATGAAAGTCTGACCGATCAGAAGACGAGATGATTAACATCCTAGAACAGGTTTGCATCAATGCGCTTGTTTCTATAGTGAGTACTATTCTGTAAGGAGAAGTTTATTCAACGTTTACAGTAAGAAGTCTCCGGGGTCAGAGGTACACCTGTGACGAAGCTTCCTGACATCTTCGGTACAGTTCAGGTGTTTTTTTGCACAATCTGACAACCTGACAACCTGCGTTTCTGTCACTTGCTTCACTTTAAGAGCGGGGATAAAGAGGGGCTGATGAGGAAATGACCGTTTATAGCTGCTATAACACAACCCAGAACAGGAACTGACTTGTTTCGCAACAGTAATGTTCCACAACATTAAATGTAACTGCTGTATAAAAGGAATAATTGTAATCGTAGGCAAATTCCTGTCGTATAAGATGAATAAAAAAAGAACACAACACATACGGTCGATGTGGTGTTATAGAAAATGAATCGACTTCGGTGTAGCAGCAGTAACTTTTCTTCACTGTCGGTTAGTTTCTTACAGAAGCATGATACAGAGGACGTAGAAAGTTACTTTCTAGCAAGAATAACCAAAAGCTGTTAAGAAGAATGAATTGTCACGATCAAAGCTTTTTACGCTGTTGGAAAGGAAAACACCTGTGCACACTGGATGTTTTTGGGGTTTTTCTTCATAATCTGTTTTATACCATGTTCAGGATTTTCACACGACTGAAGTCGATGGAAACACAGATTAGCGTATTCATCCTCTCCGAACTGTTTGAATGAAAAGTCAATCTTTATCTAACCTGCCTGGTGTAACACACACACACACACACACACACACAAGCCATACAGTGCATATGCGTTATCTATGAGGCACAGTGCAGAGAGTAAACGTGACGATCAAACGCTCTCATCAGACAGAACAGGAAACCAAAGCTTGCAGTGAACAGACGCTATCACTGCAAGCGAGAGGTCAGTCCTCAGTCTGAGCGTATCAACCTGCTCTCTCTCTCTCTCTCTCTCTTTCTCTCCTACACATGCACACAAAGTCTTGATGGTGACTCTTTACCGCTTTAGAGAATACGTGATTGAAATAGCAGCACAGAGTGGCTGTGATAAGACCTTGAGGTTTCTGTCTGTGCACTCGACTGACTGACGCTGTGAGAAAAAAAGTGCAACGAGAGTATCAGAGTTGTTTCTGCAGTTCGGCTTGGAGCTCTGTACGGTCTAATTAAAAATGCAGCAGCTTTTAGTGTTGAACTTCAACACCGTGCATGTGTGAATTAAACAGCGCCGTGATAAACCACCCGTAAGACAAGACGTCACTGGATATAACCACCGATTATAAAGTGCACAATAAAACACTCGGTGGTGCGCAGTTGTAGGGAAATAATAATCAGTGACGGGCTGGTTTGTATTCCTACGACAGCGTGTAACTTTGAACAGATAAAAAAGTAGGACGTGTCGTTCTTTTACTAAATTTAAAAAAAAAGCTCCGGGTTAACAAGAATTAACGTTGTGGAACGTTCGTGAAATAAGTCAGTTCCTGTTCTCACTTATGTTATAGCAGCTATAAACAGCCGTTTCCTCCTGAGCCTCGCTCTTCTCTGGAGGCGATTTGCTGAATATGCTTAAAAAACTCAAACTTACGGCTTTACCTCTGACTGTTACAAAGCGCTGACACTGGAGATATGTGTTAAGTTATAAGTTAAACAAACATCTCCTTACAGAATTCCCTACCATATTGACAATTCTTTGTTTACATAAAGGCTCAGCGGTACGAGTCCCTAGGAATGAGCTGTTACTATAGAAACGCCGAACGCATTAATATATACCTGCGCTACTGTCAGAGCTGCTGCTCTAGAAAATTCATCACCACTTGACCAATCAATTTTCATGGTACATAATACAGATCATTTATATTTACCTTTGCTAACAAAGACTGAACCTAAAGGTTCTTTTTTTTTTGGAGGAACTGCTGAAGGTTCTACGTACAGTTTCCATATTTTGAATCCATTTTTGACAGCCAAGAACCCTTTATGGTCAAATAAATGCTTAAGGAGCCTAAAAGGAAACGGTTTACCATATACCAAAAAGCTGAAACAACTAGTAATTTGGATTACAGGAAAAATAATAATTAAGGGGGTCTACGTAGAACCCTTTCATTCTGTTGTTCATTCCGAGTGAGGGTTGAATGATTCAGTGCTGATGAGGGAAACTGAAACTGCTACTACTCCTTCCTGTGATTAACACTAAAGCTGGTTAAGGTTATAAAAGTACTGATCAGCAGTTAACATCAGCAGGTCCTGACAATAAGTACAGTTTATTTTTTAGTAGAGGAATCAAGGGAAACGTTCGGATTTAAACGGCCCTAGATTGCCGTGAGTTTATCAGCTCCAGAACACAGGAGTCTGAGGTCAGCGTGTCTGAGGGAACCCCAGTGCTCAGTCGAGATAGGGGATGATTTACGGCACAGGAATCTGAAACCGCAGGACCGTTCGCTTTCTCTTTCTCTGTTCATCTGCATGGTGCAAAACACACTCCAGTAAATCACTGGGTTAAAGGGGGGAAAAGGGCTGGGTCTAACTAAATGATTAGATTTATTAGAAGCTACTGAGAAGAGTGACGACTACTACTACTAATAATAATAGTAATACTAATAAAGGGGCAGCACGGTAGTGCAGTAGGTAGTGCTGTCGGCTCACAGCAAGAAGGTCCCGGGTTCGATCCCCGGGTGGAGTGGTCTGGGTCCCTTCTGTGTGGAGTCAGTATGTCCTCCCCATGTCTGTATGGGTTTACTCCGGGCTCTCTGGTTTCCTCCCACAGTCCAAAGACATGTATATTACGTTAATTGGTGTCTCTAAAGTGCCCTGAGTGTGTGTGTGTGTGCCCTACGATGGATTGGTGCCCTGTCTAGGGTTGATCCTACCTTGCGCCCTGTGCTGCCAGCTAGGCACCAGCTCCCCCGTGACCCTGGGGACAGGAATAAGCAGCTAAGAAGATGAATGAGTGAATGAATTATAATAAAGTTTTAATAAATAAAAATGTTTTAATTGTAAAATACTTTACAATTTATCTACAAAATAAAAAAAAAAACCTGTCTATTCAACAAAGACAATTGAAAACATAAGGTGAAATCTATATATTACCATTAGTCATTGCCAACTAAAACGGTTTCCTTTTCCCGGTCAAAGGGGTGCGCAAACTTTTGTACTTAACTGTACATTACAATCTACCCAAATAAACACAGAACGACTTTTGTGTGAATTTTCTAACACGTTAATGCTACTGACGATATAAATGTAACTATGATGTAGTAAATATTCATAATATTCTAACGTCACAACACTGATTTAAAAACAGACAGGTTTGTAATTGAACAATCGATTATAAATGCATTACTTAATATTTCATTAACTTTTTATTTTTATTGTATTTCATTTTATTTCTGGGTCTCTTTTTTGCTTAACGTTCTTTGTAACAGCGTGTTTAAAATATAATGATAATAAATGTTTATTAATAAATATCTCGTTCAAATAATTTAATAGAAATAAATTTCAACTGAAGTAAATATTTGTCTTTATAACTAAAAAAACGGAGGTTGTTTACTTGTTCAGCTCTCGTAGTAATAAATCAGGCAGCTCGTATTCGACTTCTGGAGGGCAGCGGTGCATGAAGCAGCAGTAAAGGAGGGGTAGGGTTTTTTTTTTTCCCCTCCCAATCAGCTCGACTCATCGTGGCCCTTTGAACAAGGGTTTCTGGTTGTAAATCTAACAAACGGCTCAGAGCCACAAATCATCTTGCGCAGACTGACGTGTTGAGAGGCCATTGTGCAGCTCGGAGACAATGTACTTTCTCTCTCTGCTTCGTTAAGATTGTTTTCGCTGATCTGATCAGTGCGTAACGATAAAGGATTAACATCGGGGTGGTAACAGTGATTCCACCTCATCACACTGCCCTGTGGTTGATTATTTTCCTCCAACTGCACGAGACAGTGTGTTTTATTCCCTAGTTAACAACATGATGCAAATTGAAAGACTATGCATTAGGAAGTCTGCAGGAATACAGTGAAAAAGGGGAATATCTAGTTGTAATTGATCATTCTTATAAAACGCTGGCTTGCGTTCAGTGTTTTTAAGGATTTCTGCGCATGTAGTTGGGTCTCTGATGTGCCTACCAAACCACACAGCTTGAAACATGAAAACCCAGTCAGATCTTAATATGACTAACACACCTCCATCTGAGAATCACATTTGCGAAGGGGTGCTGTTTTTGTTTGTTTGTTTGTTTGTTTGTTTGTTTGTTTGTTTGTTTATTTGTGGTGAGTCGTGGATGCTCCAGCATTAAGTTTATGTCAATGAGCATGCAGGGTAAATGCTCTGCTGTTGGCTCTACAGACCAACACACTACTATGACTACATAGGCTCCTAGCCTCAGAGGACAGAACAGCTGAGTGGATAAAGTTTATTTTTGATGGTAATGTCCAAAAAAAAACAGTCAACAAAAACCTGTTTGTCTGTGCTAAAAACTTGCCTGACTGCTTTTACAACCTGGGTACAATGTGGGATGGTACGGGAATAAATGTGAGTTTTTACTGTAATTATGTATAATTATGCATAGGTATAATTATTTATAACACATGTACTTTGAATGTAAGTAATTCAGTTTCACATGTAAGCCTAAAGGCACTCCTGGAGCTTCTAGCAGTGATTATAGCCTAACTATTGAGATTCAAAGTTACTAGAGACAAATGTTTTTTGTACTCCACATTCACATCATAAACCTCTGAATATAAAAACGACTCATGAAAATCAATCGTAGCACTTTTTATCCAGAAGACATGGCCAGTCTGAACGCATCTAACATGTTGGACACATGGGTTATAGTGTCGATCTCACAATCATCAGACACCACGACATCTCTATAGTATACTTGTAGACACAACACGAGACAGAGAGGGGCGGGGTTAGCAGTGGCTCATTATCATTTACAGCAACAGGCACTGAAACCGGGCGTTTGGAAAGAGCTGTTTTAGACAGGGTGAAAAGAGAGCTGTAGTATTTGATCCATGTGGCATTTTGACTAAAGAATGTCACAGATATTTCAATAATACCCCAGAAATAAATGCCACCCCATGGCCAGAACATGGCTAAATATTTATTAACACCGGTTCACCTCTCAAACCACAGAGGGGTCTAAAAATCCCTTAAATACAATGAAACCTGGTGTTAGAACCCGTCTTGTGTACCTTCATGTCCTTTCTTGCAGTTAATAGCCTTGTCCTATTCGCTGAGCTCACCGTGGTCTTGCTGCAGCTCGTGGGTTTGGTGCTGGTTTTGCAGGACAGGAAACAGGGAAGCTACTAAATGCTGCACTCTGGCTTGATAAACTGAAACATCGGTCCCTAACCACCGGCTGTGGACAGGTACCAGGCCAGGGCATATTCGCATGTTGTGACACACCCCCCCCCATCCCCTGTCCTGCTGTCTGAAACTGGTCCATGGTGCAAAAATGGTTAGGGACCTCTGATCTACAACATTCAGCAATTAAAACAACAGATATTAAAATCTCTAGCTATCTCTATGTGCGGTCTTGTTACAGGAAAGTGTAGAGCATGTAGAGTGTGAAAGAGAAGTGTGAGACATGTGGCCAAGCACAACGCCGAGCACGTCTAAATTTAAATTCTGTCTCGGCTGTGACTGAAGCGAGAGAAATCTTGATCTAATCTAATGCACCGAGTCACTGTGGCTGTCTAACTGTATTTGCAAATGTAGTCATAAACCACAGTCAGACTAAGTGACAAGAAAAAGACAAAGGTACTTGAATGAGTGGGGTTTAGCTGCTGCCCGGCAGACCAAGCCTGACGTTGGGCAGAAGCCCCTGAGTGAGCAGAAAGCACATGTGAGGTAGTGCTCCATGACCGGGCAGGAGCTTCTAGACAGGCAAAGTCTCAGGATGGACAAAAGACACCAGTTTGTGGAAAGCTGCATGATGACAAGCCTGTCAGTGAGCAGAAGCTCGGTGTGAGGCAGAATGATGGACAGAAGGTCCATAAAGAAGCCTCTGACTGAGCCAAACACCAAAGCCCTATGATGGGCAGAAGGTCCAGGAAGTGAGGGAGCTTCTGGCTGGGTAAAGTTTTATGATGGGCATAAGCCCCTAGTTTGGGAAAAACCAAAATACCAAAATAATTTAAATGACTAGAGGAGCACTGTAGGATGTAAACACACAGGTTTGTGGATTATGCAGTATTTCCAGCTAATGTCTAAGAAATGAATCAAATGAATCAGTTCAGCTAAACTAGTAGCTCAAAAGAATCGAAAAGTGAGTCATAGTGTAAAGCGAGTCATGCGATTCAGCGTCTGAGCTTGTTTTGTGTCCAGCGTTTGTAAGAATACAGAAATACAAGAATACAAATCTTCATATCCGCGCTTTAAATGAGAGTGTTAATCTAATTTCTAAATAAAGCCATTTGAAACGATTCCAACTTCCGACTCTGGGATTTTTTTTTGGGACTCAACCAAACAAATAAAACGTTACAATTCCTTGTGCCATTTGAGTAAGCTTAACGTCACCCTGAGCTTTTCCGAAGCCAATCAGAAGCCAGTAAAAAGTGAGAGGTAACCAGCATGTGACTATCAGCAGCTAACACACCGAGATATTATCACCATTTCCTGGAGTTTCACCCAACAGGCCCAAGTCACCCACGGCTGGGTTTAATCACACACGCACACAACCCCGATTTAGCCCTGAGGAACAGTTGTGAAGGAGGAGGAACCATGTAATTAACCACCTCTGCTGGGTTAAAACAGGGAATGAGGTCACTCTGGACCGGAGCGTGGCGTTACCTTTAGCTACTCTGAGATACGGGACAGAGAACGGCGCAGACTCTGGGTCATCGAAGTCGGAGTCGCTTCCTTCAGACAATCTCTATGGACATGTGTCATAGGCTTCGGCTTGTTCTAGCAGTCAATACAATACAAATTTATTGTAATACTCCACGACTAACTGAGGAGCACTTATTTTTGCTCATTAGTCTGGATATAATTTAAGATTATTTATTATGCCAATTGGAAAACTGTAAAAATTACTGTTCATATCTGACTAAATAACACCAGTACAAATGCATAAGACAGCACTTTTTCTGCATAAAACTACACACTGTGTGTTATACACGTTAATCTGAACAAAAAAAGTTTAAATGAAAAGTTTCCTAATAAACATTCATCTATAGAATACAAAACAACCACTACAGTTACCACATTCAAGCTGACGTGCTGTTTGATGGTTCTTAAAGCGGCACTTTTGGGCCTTTGAAGTGAAGTTAGCACGAGTCAATGTGTGCTAAAGTAGTCAGGACTTGCCGAACACATCATCTTCCAATGATGTCATTATCTGCTGTTATCGTCGTTGTCTTTAGGTTGTAACAGTTACTCTTAGCTAAAGTAAGAAGAATAAATTTATGGCAGAGTAATATTATTAGAAAGTTATTCAAAATAAATTGGGGGCAACTGAATTATAGTGGCGGCATGGTGGTGTAGTGATTAGCACTGTCGCCTCACAGCGAGACGATCCGGGTTTGATTCCCGGTCCGGGCCGTTCTGTGTGGAGTTTGCATGTTCTCCCCGTGCTTGTGTGGGTTT
>JAOVVH010000029.1:1456339-1476754 GCA_028566435.1 Scorpiodoras heckelii | reverse complement strand
AATAATGTTATTATTGTTATTGCTATTATTAATATTATTTTTAGTATTTTTATTGTTTTTATTATTATTATTATTAATAACAATAATTGTAATTTTATTATTATTATTATTATTATTATTAATTTTATTATTATTATTATTATTAACAACAATAATAATGTTATAGTTGTTGTTATCATTAATATTACTATTATTATTATTATTATTATTATTATTATTATTATTATTATTATTATTATTATTATTATTTGACCGATAATAATTAAAACAACAGTGAGTTCTTTTCAGCACCATCAACAAAATTATAAATAAAAATAATTATGCAGGAAGTGATTAACCTCTAGAATAAGCTTTAACGCTACATCAACGCTACATAAGAGCCCGTTCTGCACCTTGAACTATTTTGAAGCCTACAAAAGACATTAAATTTACACATGATTCACCCCTTAGTGGTTCCACCCCAGTGACAAGGACAAGTAGAGTTTGGTAACTTTATTTCTGAGAATGTAGAGCATGAGGCACAGAAACAACAGAAATAAGTTACATCAGTAGTGAACATGCTCAATATGATCGGAATGAAAGGGGACAAAAAGAGTGCAAGTGTGCCACCTACTAGAGATCTGCAGTATTGTTTTAAACATTTACCCCAAATTACTCCATCGGTGAGGTCATCATGAGGCTTTATCCATACTCATAATGTAAAATGAAGCAACATAAAAAAACAGACCTGTGTTTACAGCTGGAGCACATCTGTAACTGGGCGTGTCCCTCTAAACTTCACGTCAATCAGTGATTGACTGAAACTGCTGATAAATAAAATAGAAAGCACAATTCATTTCTTTAAATATAAAGTGACCAAGTCAAAAAAATAAAAGCTGTAAAATCAAAACATGAAAGTTGTTCTTTTAAAGCAAACCATTTAATCTATTTTAGCATACTACAGAAATACTGGATTCTGATTGGTCAAGTCAAGTCAAGTCAAATTTATTTATATAGCGCCTTTTACAATGGACATTGTCTCAAAGCAGCTTTACAGAATTTTAAATTAACAGACCAAAACCCCTGTTGAGCAAGAAAAACTGGAAGATAATGGATGGATGGATGGATGATTTCTATGACAACATATTTCCAAAGTTGTTGAAGTTCATTCATTCATTATCTTAACCGCTTATTCCTGTCTACAGGGTCACAGGAGATCCGGTGCCTAGCCGGCAGCACAGGGCGCAGGGCAGGATCAACCCTAGACAGGGCACCAATCCATCATAGGGCACACACACTCACACATTCATACACACACTCAGGGCAATTTAGAGACACCAATTAACCTAATATGTATGTCTTTGGACTGTAGGAGGAAACCGGAGTACCCGGAGGAAACCCATACAGACACGGGGAGGACATGCAGACTCCACACAGACAGGACCCAGACCACTCCACCCAGGGATCGAACCCGGGACCTTCTTGCTGTGAGGCGACAGTGCTAACCACTACACCACTACACCACCGCTGCTTTGAGACAATGTCCATTGTAAAAGGCGCTATATAAATAAATTTGACTTGACTTGACCAATCAGAATCCAGTATTTCTGTAGTACGCTAAAATAGATAAAATGGCCCAAGTTGGCCCAAGTTGTGTTAAAGTTATAATATATAAATGTTCATTTCACTGTTTAGTTGTTAGTCATTGCTGGTTTAATAAAATAAAGACAAATATAGAAATGACAGATTATTACGATTGTTACTTTCTTTCTGAATTTATTTGTTAATTATTGCTGGTCTGGACACATTAATAGTAAAATTAATCTTTTAAAACCCCATGTATTGTATCACATGTATATATTTAAGATATCTTTATGTCTTTAATTGCACATTTACTTATTAATATCGCTAGTATTATAACTTTGTTAATGTGTGTTCGTGTTTATTCATGTGAACATCGCTGTAGTTTTCCCTCCGCGTCACAAGATGCCGCCATCCATTTCCGGCTTGTGCTTTTATCTACTTCCGGTTGCCCGCAGCTCCGCCTCTTCCTTTTCCACAGTGCAGCGGGAGCAGTATCGGAGTCTGAAGACTTCCTCTCCTGACTAAAGGAGAAACTAACGATTAAAAAATGGTCAGTAAACAAAGCCAACACACGAAATCTCTTCTTTAATGGACACTCCGGTGTGTCGCGCACGTCCCAGTGCACATTCCGGCGCGGATGAGAGTTTAATGTCAGGCGGATGATGGCGGATTGGGTTAAAAGTCGCCTCGCTGTGTGCTGCTGTTCGTCAGCTCGGGGGTTTAATGACAGCGGGTTGTAATCATTAATTATCGCTTGTCTAATAATAAAGTCTTACTTGCTTGCTTATGCCTTTTAATTTGGTAAGAAAGTGAGTTAAGTTATTTAATTCATGCGCCATTCACGTGAAGGTTTCCTTCTTTAAAAATCCGGCTCACTTCCGGGTTGGCCGTGACGTCATTAAACACGTGACAGCGCCCAGGCCTGAGTGATGCTGATGCAGTGAAGTTGATAACTTGTTTATTTATCAGTTGCTTTTTTTTATTATTTTTAATAAACCTAACTAGCTAATTAGTTTGCATGAAGTTTAATAAAACGTGTTTCGACTGTTTCTAGGGTTTTGTCAAGGTGGTGAAGAACAAGGCGTATTTCAAGAGGTACCAAGTCAAGTTCAGAAGAAGGAGAGGTACGTCAAAGTCCTTCATTTGTTAGTTAATTTTACATATATATATATATTTTTTTAAATTAAATTTGCATGTAATTAATTGAAAGACGTTACAGACTACGGTGCAGGAATATACAGTAAACGACTGTATTTTTATTTTTTTTTCCTGCAGAGGGGAAGACGGACTACTTTGCCCGTAAACGCCTCGTCATCCAGGATAAGAACAAGTACAACACCCCTAAGTACAGGATGATCGTTAGATTCTCCAACAGGGATATTGTTTGCCAGGTGACGTGAATTAATAAGACTTTGTGTAGCAGGTTCACGAGACTTGACGTCTTGTCCATGTACAATTAATGTATATGATAATGTTGTGTGTGTGTGTGTAGATCGCATATGCCAAAATCGAAGGCGACGCGATCGTCTGCGCTGCTTACTCTCACGAGTTGCCGAGATACGGCGTTTCCGTGGGGCTGACCAACTACGCCGCTGCCTACTGCACAGGGCTGCTGCTGGCACGCCGGGTAAGAGCTGCGCAGTCACAGGAAAATAATCACCCACGGGTTTGTAGTGTAACGACGTGAACTTACTACTAGCACTTTCCGCAGCACATCCTGAAGTGTTCAGTTCCCTTTATAGAAAACGTTTCTCCTCCTTTTCCTGATTAACCTGAGACCGTGGCACTTCCTTGTTTGTAACGTGGTGTTTTTGAGACGTGTCTGAAGGTAGCCCCGTAACCCGCGCTGTTGCCGCTGTTCCTCTGCAGCTGCTGAATAAGTTTGGTCTGGATAAGGTGTACGAGGGCCAGGTGGAGGTGACGGGGGAGGAGTTTAACGTGGAGAGCATTGACGGCCAGCCGGGAGCGTTTACCTGCTACCTGGACGCCGGGCTCACCAGAACCACCACCGGGAATAAAGTGTTCGGAGCACTGAAAGGAGCAGTGGATGGAGGACTGTCCATCCCACACAGGTCCGGATACAAGGGTTATGTTGTACAGGACACGTGATTTTACACGTGACTAGTAGGTACGGTGAAAGCAGAGATGAAAACTTGAGCGGGAGAAGCTATTTTGGTTTCATGAGTGAAAGCTGACCGAGAGCAAAAGGATCACTTAGTGAGCGAAAGCATAACCTGGCGATCGAAAGCTGACTTAGAGAGTGAAAGCATAAGATTACTGAAAGAATAATGTGGTGAGGGGATGAATAACCCAGTGCGCAAAAGCTGACCTAGAGAGTGAAAGCATAAGCTAGCAAGTAAAATCAGAACCTAATGAACAAAAGCTGACCTAGAGAGCAAAAGAATAATCTTGTGAGCGAGAGAATAACCCGGCAAATGAAAGCATAAACTACTGAGCGAAAGCATAACCTGGCGAGCGAAAGCATAACCTACTGAGCGAAAGCATAACCTGGCGAGCGAAAGCATAACCTACTGAGCGAAAGCATAACCTGGCGAGCGAAAGCATAACCTACTGAGCGAAAGCATAACCTACTGAGCGAAAGCATAACCTACTGAGCGAAAGCATAACCTACTGAGCGAAAACATGAAAAGTTAAAGTGAAAGCTGACCTACAGAGCGAAAGTTGGCCTAGCAAGTAAAGCCTTGGCAAGCGAAAGCTGGCCTGCAGAGCGAAAGCTGGCCTGCAGAGCGAAAGTTGACCTAGCTAGTAAAGCCTTCTTGGTGAGCGAGAGTTGACCTAGAGCACAGAGCTGGCCAGGTGAGTGAGAATATAAACCTATCTGACGTCGTGAGCAAAGTTGAGCTAAAGAACACAAGCGTAAGAAGTGAAACTCGGCGCAGAACATGAAAATGAACGCAGCAAATCTGACCAAGCAAAATGAAATGTGTCCCAGTGAGTGAAAGCGTAACTTAGGGAGTGAGACATGACCTAGAGTGTGAAGTCCACCTAGAGAGTGAATGACAGAGTGAGGGAAACGACCACATGCTGAATACTGAGTGAATAAAAGTGACCTTGCTAACCAAAGCGTAACGTAGCAAGCTGGTGAAACGCTAAATATTACATTCCAGTAGTTTACACGTTATGCACCTGGTGGAAGACTAGACACGTTATCTACGTCTCTCCGGCCCTCTCCGGTGTCTCTGTGTGTTTCAGCACTAAGCGGTTTCCAGGCTACGACTCGGAGAGCAAAGAGTTCACCGCCGAGGTTCACAGGAAACACATCCTGGGTCTGAACGTGTCCGAGTACATGAGCAGTCTGATGGAGGAGGACGAGGAGGCCTACAAGAAACAGTTCTCCCGCTTCATCAAGAACGGAGTCACACCTGATTCAGTAAGAGGAACATACACACACACACACACACAGACAGACGCGCGCACACAGACGCTCGAACACAGACTGACAGACGCACACAGAGACAGACGCACACAGAGAGACACAGACAGATGCTAGAAAAGAGTTTAAAACTCTTAACAATTTTTAAAGCTATTTTTTAAAAATCAAACATCGTTTCTTAAGTCTTAAAAATATTATTTCCATACCGTACAATTTTAAATATTTTAAAATTATTTTTATAATAAAATTTTAAATATTTTGCAGCTTTTAAGTAAAAGTATTTATTTTTTCTAAAAATGTCAGTATTTAATTAACTGTATGGATTAAAGTGATATTGTTAAAAATGCCCCCTTCCTTGTGAAGGCCCTGCTCCGTGTCAGGGCAAAGGGAGTGTTTCATTGTTCTGGCGTAAAGCAAGGAATAAAACTTGAGGAAATAAAAACAAAAAAATTGTTTACCTAACTCTAGGCAGGTTATAAATTATGTCAATAAAATCATTAGCTAATTGTTATTTATTAATATTAAAATTGAAATGCATGTTCAAAGATCTAATGTAACACTTCCGTTTCATTCAGAGATGCTAACTGACGTTTAGCTGCTGTAATAGAAACATGAACGTGTTTGTTGCAGGTGGAGGAAATGTACAAGAAGGCTCACGCGGGTATCCGTGAGAACCCGGTACACGAGAGGAAACCCAAGAGGGAGGTGAAGAAGAAGAGGTGGGTTCTCAAACTTCATGGTGTCCTCGCGTGTCCGGCATACATGCAGCATATCCACTAGGGGGCAGTGCAGCGCAGTTATGGCTTTAAACATAACTGATATTACAACTAATAAATATTTTGTTTTTTTTCTGGAATGTTCTGCGCCTCAGGTGGAACCGCGCGAAACTGACCCGGGGTCAGAGGAAGGACCGCGTTGCTCAGAAGAAGGCCAGTTTCCTCCGAGCTCAGGAGGCCGCCGACGATGACGAGTAGACACACGGACCTTCTAAAGCTGCTCCAAAGAAAATGTGTGCACCTTTCTCCAAATAAACAGTTTGGGAAAGTAAAGTCGTGTCCTTGCTTAGATTTTCAGCTAGCCATGTTCTTCAGTACAGATCAGCGTAACGCTGCTTCTCTACACGGAGACACGGAGTCGGGGCTTTTCCTCAGGGCTCCGTAAAGCACCCGGGGCTCCTTTTTTCATCTTACGGTGGTGTATCTCGCGTCTCATTATTACTAAAATTTTTATATGCGTCACTGGGGTTCCTGAAGTTATCAGTTTGAGATCAGTTAGCCCTTTCTGACCAAGGTGGAACCGGTTCTTGAACTGATCCTTGATACATTGGAGCTCTCTAGAGAACCGACTAGTTTTGAGCGGAACCGTTACAATCGAGGATGCGTTGTCTGCGGGATGGTGTCGCGCAATTTCTCACCTCCAACCTGTAGATTAGGACACGCCCACTACGGCTCGGTTTTTCTTTTGGTTCCAACTGGGAACCATATTTTGGGTTCCGAAATAATTGATTTTTGGCCCGAAATGCTCCAAACGGTTCAAGATCAGGGTCGATAAGGGCTAAATAAGGCTGTAAATATTCTACAAGGCTCTAAATGTCAGATGTTGGTGAGTGATGTTGGAAGTGGAAATGGGAGCACTACATCCAGATAGAGTGACGAATTGTATTCAATCTGTCAGGTAAGAAGTGAACCAGTTATGGGCAGAACCAGTAAGGCTCAGTCGTGAAAGCAGGATGGAACGGATCACTGAGTCAAAGCAGCAGCAGAAGAATACTCAGAGCAGCAGCATGTGCAGATTATTAACAACAGCCGTTTCAGTGCTGATGCGGGCAAAATCTGGACCGGATTGGAAAGATTACTGGTTTCTAAATAGGCTTTGAGCTGAATAGCAACAGCTTGAGGATTTGATGTGGTTATTTAAAGTTGATGGGTCGAGGCCAGGTGTTATTAAGGCTAGCTGTTACTGCAGCTGTATTGTAGGCTGTGGGAATGTAGGCATGGAGGGATGACTGGTTAATAAAAGAGGTGAGATGGGGAACCAAAGCAGGAATACAGGCTTTAGCTAGTAGTGAAAGGAGAAGATCTAGGATGCAGGTCATACTTTTAGACTTTGTAATGATTTCACTAATGAGAGACGGACCAACAGGGGAGGATGTGGTGCAGTCTACATGGTAGGGGTTAGCGTTTAACCCGTTATTAAGACTAGCGTGATGATGTAGCAGCACTGAGACGTAAGATTTTGCTTATAGGTTATAAGCTGAAAGGTTAGATTTCTTATACTGCTTCACGATGTGCAGTTTGGTAGGTCGTGTACCAGGGTACGGCATCAGCAGCAGTGAAGAAACGTTCAGTTTTCTGAGGGGCTAATGCACTGAGGGACTGACTAAGCATTGTAGCATGTTCCTCTGGAGAAGTGGGAACAGAATGGAGAGGAAAAGCCATACGAGAACAAGGGTCTACAGATTTAATATTGTGGAAGGAGAAAAGCCTTTCAGCCAACTGGTGAGGAACAGAATGAGCTTATGGTCAGGCAGTGGAAACGGGACAGAATGGAGACTCAGAACCTGTACAACAGAGGAACAAACTAGGTCATGAGTGGGAAAGTCAATGACGAGTAAAGAGAAAACAGTCATGGAGTGATGGAAAATCGGTCACAAACTTGCTATCAGGAGCGTTCACATGAATGCTGAAGTCACCGAGGAGCAGCAAGCTGAGGGAAGATGAGCTAGCAAAAAAGAGAAAGTAGCTCAGATCACTCGGAGAGGAGAAGGATGCATTAGGTTTTGGCGGACGGTAGACTAGCAATGTGCCAATAGAGCCAGTAATCTGATGGCAAGGTGTTCAAAGGAGGCAGGTGATGAACACCTAAGTTCTCTCAAACTGGATTTGTTGCTAAATATATAGAAGACTGAGTTTTACAAACATTTTGTAAGTTGCTTTCGCTTGGTTGGTTAAGCGCATAGAAATCAGCGTCGTTGTTGCCATGTTTCAGTTAAGAAAAGCAAATCGACAGGATCACAGAGAAAGAGTGGACATGGAGAAAGACTACACTGGTTAGAAGAGCAATATGAAGAATGCACTGGTAAGCAAGACTGAGTCCAGGATGAGCAAATGTTCATACCGTTGGAAGGATGTACAAACCCCATTTCCAGAAAAGTTATTTGTTAATTCACTTGAACATTTATTTAACAGGCAAAAAGACAAAAGATTTTCAGTGTTTTCAATCGTGAACTTAATTCTGTTTGTTAAATATAAACCAGTTTACATATTGATACCTGGAACACGCTCAGTAAAAGCTGTTACAGAGACAAAATAAGACTGAAAAGGTTCCTGGAAGGTTCCACAATTATCACAGGTGAGGGTCATCAAGACGGAGTATAAAAAGAGCCTCCACTGTAGCCTGTCTTTGTAAGTAAGGATGGTCGTGGTTCACCGCTTTGTACCAAACTTCATGAGAGAATTGTCAGTCAGTTCAAATACAATGTTTCTCAGAAGAAGGTTGCAAAGAATTTCGGTCTTTCACCATCTACAGTTGATGATATCATGAAAAGATTCAGGGAGTCAGGGGAAATCTCAGTGTGGAAACCGCTGCTGAATGTGCGTGACCATCGAGCCCTCAGGCGGTATTGTACAGACTTTCACAGCCTCTAGGACCATCGGGACCCAAAGCCGCCCTTTTAATGGCCTGGTTCATAATGTGCGGGGTTGATATGATCCCCTTGGATCCCCCTTGGTAGTTTACCTCCCAACTCCTTGTCCTCTCTGGTTGAAAAGTGCTGCTTCCTGCCTCCTTCATCTCTGTGATGACGTTGCACAGAACCCTAAGTTAGCCATACAGCCAGATCCCGTTCATGTGTTTCAGAGGTGTGGGGAAGGGGTGGGATTTTCTCCTGTATGGATACTTTATATGATAAATCTGGCTTTTTTAAAATCACCTACCGCAGCTTTAAACACGGTGCAGGGAAAAGTAGTGCAGTGAAATGGATTTGAGGGTTGTTTAAATGGCGAGAAATTGTATTGAAAGGGATTAAGTACAAAATAAAATCCAGTCGTTCATATTGTATTTAAAATAATTTATTTCAAACACCGAGTAGGTCTGTTAGATCCACAGACTCGGCTCAGCTAATCGAGCCCAAACACGGTGAAGCAGCATTTCACTGTTACGCTGCGTACAACTGGAACCAACGGAGAGAAAAATCTTAGCTGTACCTCTAACATAGAAACTTTTAAACCTTAGGTTAAAAACTTTTCTCTTTTCATGTACCTACAATCGAGCTCTAAACCCTGCACTCTATTCTCACTACACCCTTTTATATATTTTCTTTTTACCTTTATTTTAATATCTTTTCTGCTTTACCATATTCTTACTGCACTTTGTCTTTTTTGTTTGAATTTTTTTTAACTGCCACTGTGTATAAAAGGTGCTAAACACTGAAGTACCCGAAAAACTGGCATAGCAGTCAATCCTTGGTAGGTCCCCAACGGGATCTTGAAGGGAACGTTGCACAGTCCTCACACTGATGTTTGTTGAGGCCCCAGCATTGAATTCTGATGTTACCTGAAGCAGTGTTACACGTCTATCACGTGAAATCCACTGTGTTGTCGTAAATTCGAGGACTTACCAGAATTCTTGTAGTCACTTTACACCCTTGAAATGCTCATACGTGAAAATCTAAACTTAACTTCTACCTGTGAAATGCTATGACCCATCTCACGAGCTCCTCAAAATCGTGATAACTTGTCATTCTCATGGCAGAAACAGCTCTAGAAGCTTCCATAGATGTCTACCGCTTTATATACGCACTAACGGACACAACTAATGACGTGAATAAGTGGTGTTGCTGTGGATTTTCCATAGTACCAGTTGAAGTTCTGGCACTTCAGTGTACATTTAAGCTCGTGCGTGTACGTGTAATATATATATATATGAGAACCGAGTTAAATGATTACTGAACACACCAGGCACCCAGATGCAACAAAATACTTTAATGTGCAAAGTCATGCATTTATACTTTCTTTTTAAAATAGAACCATTTTCATGTTTTTTTTTTTTTTGTAAATCCTTAACCAGCAGCGGAGATGTTCAGCAACAGACCGATCACGTGATGGCACATGACAGGAGATGAATACAGAAAAGAAAATAAAAACACAGCACGTGTACTCAAGTCCAGTCCTAAAACCTGAATGACACCAGACTGTCCGTTTGTCTTCACTCCAGCATGAGAGCGACAAGAGAAGGAAGGGTCTCCTGAAAAACCCGACAGATTTCAGCAGACACGGAGAGACGGCCAGCACGTCGCACGTCGCCGCTTTGAGAACGCCATTTCTCCGGTCACGTGTAAAATCTTATTTACATCAAGTGTAATGGGTAATGGTAGCATGCAGAACGAGGATCTCGGCACCAAGTGTGCAAAAACCGTTACCGAAAAAAAAGACAGATGTACGATCACAGTTTTGTGGTAGAGGTGTGCGTCGGGACTGAGGTTCCACAGGACACATTAAATATGTTATTCCTGTGAGAAGCTAGCATTTGTGTGCTGTTGCTAGCGTAGCTACAACAGCGTTCGTTGAAACAGTTCTAAGAAATGAACACGTCGTATTTTGTGATCTACCAGATGACGAAGTGACGCTGATACATTTGAGCAAAGTGTACCGATGAGACGGTGACCGAGCCGGCTAGACTAAAGGACTAAAGCGCCGCTGCATCACTCTGGTTAGCAACAGATGACGCAAAGACGAAATCCAATTTCGCCACTAGCAGCACGGCATTGTGGGAAATTCAGGAAAGTATTAACTTGGAGGGAAAAAAGACTAACGCCAAATTTCATTGCGCCGTTAAACATTACGTGTATTAATCACGTGTTAATGAGCAAACGTGAAGGAGACTTTTCCCGCGTTGCGCCGTGTTTCCTGCGTTCGTTCATTCATCTAATGGCTAATTTGTTAACGTTTTGAGAAACCATACAAACAAAAATAACAGCTGGATAGAGAATTTCAAACCCTGTCCCGTACACACACCTCTACGTCAACATTAGTGCTCCCATCACCATGTTTCATTTTTACTTCACAGATGCAAATTATTTCGTTTTCCCCTTCATATAGCTTGAAAGAAGTCTTTAAAAAAAAAATGATCAGTGATCACTCATGTATGGCACAAATTTGTTAAACACACACCCATGCTCACACACACTCACACACTCTCACCCTGAGCCAATGTTAGATGAGATACTGTCACTACGGTCACTGTTTAAACTCTCCTGTTGTTAGGTATGTGCCAATATTTATGCTAACTGTCAGACCATCATCATCATCATCATCGGTTAAAATTTAGACCAAGTTTACGATAAAGAATGAGCCGAGGATGTCCCGTGGGCAGAACGGGACCTGGTTCGTCTACAGTGTTAACCATTAGGCCTCAGTTCTCGAGCTGCCTACGATATAATTAATCGTAACCCATTAGCATAAAAAAAACATTCCTATTCTATGAAATTGGTGAGGAGTCTCTGCCATTTGATACGCAGGTTAGAAACCTAGCTGTTTCATAAGTAATTAAGCGCTCTATAAAAGGCAAGTAGGCAGATTTGAGTAGATTTGTTCTGACGAGGGGCGGAGTTAATTAATACTGAGCCAATGATTGCCTGCGTGGTGAATTAAAGTCATAAGATGTTTTTGAATACTGCACCACTAATCACTGTGTCGGAGAACAACGTTTACTAGGAGAGTGACGCTAAATTTTTAAGTCAGAGTGTGGGATGCTAGAAAACCAAACCGAAGGAAACACACACCCAGCAGTACCGTGGCGAGCTCGCAGTGTGTGTGGTGTTACGAGTCGATGGTGTGTGAGATCTGCTTCCAGAGCAGCATTTTCAGGTTGTTGAGGATGAGCGAGTGCTCCATCTGCATCTGCTCGCCGGAGCCCGTGAGCTCCATGCAGGTTTTGAGTTGGCGCGCCAGCTCGGCCCGCAGACTCGCCGGCGCCCCCTGCAGCAGGAAGTCCTCCAGCGCGCTGCAGGCTCGCGCCAGGTTGGTCCGGCTCGGCTCGGGGCTGCAGCGCCGCTCGGCTCGGTGACACGACGCCCGGCAGTCGCCGCTGTACACGCAGTCCGAGTCTTCCTGGCACAGGTGGACTCGCATGACACGTCTGAAGGCTTCCTCCGGCACGACGTGTCGGCCATCTAAAAGACGCAGCTCGTAGCGCTCGGTGTAGCCAAAGCTTCCCGGTTTCATGTCGCACAGCAGGAAGGAGCCGAACATCCCGTGGAAAACGTCCTCCACCAGCTCCAGCAGCCCAATAGAGATCTTTGCCTTGCGAGGCCACGACGGAGCAAAGACGTGATCCAGGCCGCGACCGACCACAGCCGGGATCCAGGGCTTGAGCGCTGGAGACAGACTGAGGCCGTAGAGCGGCGTGTACGCGACTCGCTCCGCCACGTACAGGTTGCCACAGAAGCCCAGCAGCTTTGGAGTGTGACTGCGTCCCTGCAGAACCACGCTGAGTAAAACCTCGTCCAGCTGCAGGAGCGCCCACGCCGATCGGGCCTCCGCTAGAGACACACGGCCGTCATTATTAGCATCCGCAAATGACAGGACCAGTGACACCAATGCCGTGAGGTCAGCCTGCTCTCCAACCTTCGCCTGAATATCACACAGAGACACGAGAAGCGAAAAATTGTGTAAGTGCAGGGAAAAAGTGAAGGGAAGAAAATATGGAAACAAATAATCATTATGCACCCATCACCATGCTTCACCGCTTGAACTCCCTCGTTATTATACAGCGCACAAATAAGTCGGTGCAGAAAAAAAACAGGCAAGAACTGACCAGCTACATGGAAACAGAGCTCGTTTATGCCACGTCTGTGCCTATTAGTACATTTCTAAGGAGAGTAAATTTGATTCTTTTGCCTTGTTTGCTTTTGGATTTTGGTTCAGTTTCAAAGCGCACATAATTAAACTAACCAAAAGCAAAAATAAACACTGCATGAAGGGCGTGTAGGGGTGAAAACCTTTCCTTACAAAATAAATTCAGACACTAAAACATTAGATTGTTAAACCTTTACCATGTGCTGGCCACCTGAGCACGGAGAACACAGACTCATAATTTGACTCACAGAGTTGATAATTAAGTAAAATAATGAGATGAATTATGCATAACATCCAGGGTTTATTTTCTCACGGTATTTCTGCAGCTCTACAGCTCTGTGCTTCAGTTCCCTTTAGCAAACAACAACAAACTGCTGCACCCGAAAACACTTCATGCTTGATTCACTTCCTGTAATCGAGTCGATTCAGAGCCGAACTGATCTCTCATTAGAGTTCACATGTTTGGGTCAGAACTAGACAGTGACAGGAGTCATTAAAAAATACACGACTAGTAAAATATTCCTCATCCTCATGTTCTGACTTTAATTTGCTGTACCTGGACGTCCAGCTGTGTTTGTCAGCATGTTGTGCATTATTCATTCCTCCTGTTTAAACGTAACACCTTCGTCCCGATGCTTGATCCGCTTTTCGTTTCATGAATAACTCCTAAACGCTCAGACCTCAGCGTGACGTGTCCGTACCTTCACGTGACCGTACACCATCTCTTTGAACTTCTCCACCGACGTTCCTCTGGTGGGTTTGTCGAACAGAGCCGGCTCCTTCCTCGGCTCCAGCTCTTCTCCCAGCTCATAGTGGAGCACGTCGCCCAGCTGGCACTTGATCACCGCGTCCACGTCGCCCCAGTTCGCTGTGTACACCTGAGGCATGGAGAGGAGCTTTATTTTAACTGATTTAATCTGATGTATGTCTTCTCTACGTTTTCTGTAGGACACATTTCAAATACTTTGGTTTAGTTTGGTAGAAGACCAATCAGAGGTCTGAAGTACCAGGTTAGGAAAAAGTGGCTTGATTTTAAGAGTCAGCAAGAACAAGATTTAAGAGTCAAACTCGGCAAAAACTAAGAAGATTTAAGAGTAAAAATCTGCAAAAACTAGGAAGATTTAAGAGTAAAAATCTGCAAAAACTAGGAAGATTTAAGAGTAAAAATCTGCAAAAACTAGGAAGATTTAAGAGTAAAAGTCGGCAAAAACTAAGAAGATTTAAAAGTGAAAATCGGCAAAAACTAAGAAGATTTAAGAGTAAAAGTCGGCAAAAACTAAGAAGATTTAAAAGTAAAAATTGGCAAAAACTAAGAAGATTTAAGAGTAAAAGTCGTCAAAAACTAAGAAGATTTAAGAGTAAAAGTCGTCAAAAACTAAGAAGATTTAAAAGTAAAAATTGTCAAAAACGAAGAAGATTTAAGAGTGAAAATCGAAAAAAAAACTAAGAAGATTTAAAAGTAAAAATCGGCAAAAACTAAGAAGATTTAAAAGTAAAAATCGGCAAAAACTAAGAAGATTTAAAAGTAAAAATCGGCAAAAACTAGGTAAATTGGCTCTAAAACATTCCAAAATCTGGCATGCTTGTGTCTGTTTGCAGAATAAATCACCCTTTTATTTCATCTAAATAATTTTTAAAAACAATTTACAATTACTTTTATCAATTATAAAAACAGTGTGTTAATGTAAAAGAAATGAAATCTAAATGTCAGAATATTTCCAGGTGTAATATAAACGCACACTTGCCTTTAAGAACCTTCTGATGACTGTAACGAATCTCTCAGCTGAAACGACTGTATATCGATTAGGACACAAACTTTTAAACAAGCTAATAACACTATTTACTCCATATTTCCCTGCGATAAACAAACTGTACAGCTCCTGCTGTGCTGTGAGCTTCATTTCAGAGTGTGGTGTTTACACTCACTGTGACGAGTGGTGTTTTGGGTGAAAGCTCACCTGATTGTTGGCTTTGCTGGAGAGACACCTCCTGAAATACAGCGAGCCTTTTTCACACAGGCGGCTGCAGGCGGAGCCATCGATCACGCCGGCTCTGTATTTATCACACTGACAGAAGGGTGGAGCAGGTCAGAGGAAAACAATCAACATCCTGAAGGTCATTCATTTCACAGTGAGTCTCAAAGTATAACCCAGCGGCTGGACCTGATTTTAATTAAACCTCGTACTTTTTATCCGTTTAATGCTGACGCCGGAGACTCCTTCTGTAAACGTGACATAAAATCCTTTTTTCAACATTAACCAGCCCCTTGTGAATCGGCTGTTACTATGGAAACGATAGTGACAGCGATAACAACGTGCACTGCTTTCAGAGATGCCGCTATAGTGAACGCATCGACACTTTCCGGCCAATCAGAATCCGGCAGCGGTGTTGCTGATGCTAGTCTGATGATACTGACGGATTAGACATGTAAGTGCAGACTCACGATGGTGGTGTAGCATTCGTGCGCTCGGCACAGCTCTGTGTAAGACGAGTACTGCACGTACACCACCCAGCTCCCCACAAACACCGCCAGCCAGGTGAGGAACAGGTACTTCACCCGCACGTACGTCAGCCGAACCTGCACGGGACCGCATGCGCGCGCGCACACACACACACACACACACACACACACACACACACCTTCACTGGTGCAAGTGAAAACAAGTAAAAGAAGAATGAAACAAATAATAATTCATTTTTCAAACCCTGATTTATTTATTTATTTGCTTTTTTTACCACCTTAATTATCTTATTTATTTGTTTACTTTATGTACCTATTAACGTTCTAACGTTCTTTTCTATTTATTGAACTTTTTACTCATTTAATTTCTTCACCGTTTACCTTCTTTATACTTAATTAGTTATTTACTTACTCATTTACACACGTCTTTATTCACATACTTGGATATTTATTTGTTTGTTTGTTTTATTTATTTATTTTAATAAATAACAGTTAATTTGTTAATTAGGTATGACAAAAAGACATATTTATTTTTATTTATTTATTTATTTAGTATTTAAATAAATAAATGACAGTGAATTTGCTAATTAGATTAAATCATTAAATTCAGACATACATTAAAATATTACTAATATCAATGTTTATTTATTTATTTCAATAAATAAATAAATGACAGTTAATTCACTATTTAGATTTGACCATTCAATTCAGATATGCATTAAAATGTTCATAATGTTAATATTAATTAATTAGTTTATTTATTTATTTTTATAAATATATAAATAACAGATACTTCACTAATTAGAATTGACCATTCAATTCAGACATACATTAAAATATTCCTAATATTAATATATTATTATATATATTATATATATGAAGATTAAAGACCCAAAACACCCTATGACCCTGGGTTCTTCACTGATGACATGTCCAAGTAGCACCAGTAGGTGTATTCAATACTAAACCTATCTGGTTTACCCAGTGACCTCCAGGAAAGGCTGGATGACACCCACGAATAGAGTGGTGACAGCTGGAAATACAGCGGACAGCTCGGAGAGACGGCAGCCGAGGCAGGGAGGGCTGGCCCCCCAACCTGCAGCTCCCGCGAGGGAGAACCAAAATTAAGCTACAGAGAACCCTACAGAATTATACCCCCAGGGATGCCCGAGAGGGGGGGAGGATGAGCATCCCAGTCGGATGGAATTACCGGTAATGACCTTAGCAAATGGACAAAGGAACACGAGTGCAGTCTGTATCTGCGGCAAAGTCTGCAAAAACCTGAAGGGCCTGAAGATCCACCAGGCAAAGATGGCCTGCCTCAGGAGGGTCCAAAAGAAGCAACGCGCAGGAGCAGCAGCTGGCCCGACAGTTCCCGTCGTGCCGACTGCAGAACCTGGTGAGACGGAGGAGGAGCAAGGTCTGGAATCTCCCCACAGTACCCAGAACCTCCAAGCATCACAAGTCCCCCCTACAAGCAGGAAATCGGAACAACGCAGGGTGAAGTGGCCTGCCGCAAACAACAAGGAGTGGCTGAAGCTGGATGAGGATGTATAGAAGTGCCTGGAATCCATCTCTAAGGGCAGTGTTGATCAGAGACTCCAGACCATGTGCACCATTATTATGAACATGGGAGCAGAGCGGTTCGGCGTCGAAGAAAGACAAAGAACAAGCAATCCAGCAAAGTTTAACTGGCGAGAGGCCAAGATCAGCCATCTGAGAAAAGAGCTAAAATCCCTGAGATGTCAGTTCAAGATGGCCAAGGAAGAGGAAAGGACGGCTCTTTCAGAACTCACAAACATCATACGGAAGAGACTCATAACACTGAGGAGGGCAGAATGGCATCGAAGGAGGGGCAAAGAAAGGGCTCGGAAACGCAGTGCTTTCATTGGCAATCCTTTTGGCTTTACTAAGAAATTACTAGGCCAGAAACGAAGTGGATTACTCACTTGCCCTGTAGAGGAGATCGACCATCATCTCCACACCACTTTCAGTGTCAACCACAGGAACAATGAGCTCGGACCTTGTAGGGGACTGGTGGCACCCCCAGAGCCAAGGAGCCAATTCAACAGCACTGAACCCACTCTGAGGGAGGTGGAAGAAGTTGTTAGAGCTGCAAGATGTGGCTCTGCTCCTGGCCCCAGCGATATTCCCTATAAAGTCTACAAACAGTGCCCACAGCTACGCAAACGTCTCTGGAAGATCCTGAGGGTGATCTGGCGGAGAGGGAAGGTTGGCGAGCAGTGGAGGTATGCAGAGGGAGTCTGGATCCCGAAGGAGGAGGGCTCCCAGAACATTGAGCAGTTTCGCATCATCTCGCTGCTCAGTGTCGAGAGCAAGATCTTTTTCAAGATTGTGTCCCAACGTCCGACAGACTTCCTCCTGAAGAATACCTATATTGATACCTCAGTCCAGAAGGGAGGAGTCCCAGGAGTACCTGGATGTCTGGAGCATACGGGTGTGGTGACGCAGCTGATCCGAGAAGCAAGAAAAAGCAAAGGAGATCTGGTAGCTCTCTGGCTCGACCTGGCCAATGCTTATGGATCTATTCCACACAAGCTCGTCGAAATAGCGCTGGAAAGACACCACGTTCCGGACAAATTCCGTAACCTCATCTTGGACTATTATGGCAACTTCAGTGCGCGAGTCTCTTCAGGCCAAGTAACATCATCTTGGCATCGCCTTGAGTTTGGGATAATTACTGGTTGTACCGTCTCTGTAACCCTCTTCTCATTGGCCATGAACTGGATTGTTAAGTCTGCTGAGCTAGAATGTACAGGGCCCAAGTCAAGATCAGGGACCCGCCAGCCCCCTATAAGAGCCTTTATGGATGACCTAACAGTGACAACAACATCAGTTTCAGGTTGCAGGTGGCTCCTTCAGGGGCTTGAAAGGCTCATCTCCTGGGCAAGGATGAGCTTCAAGCCTGCCAAGTCCAGTTCTCTGGTCCTGAGAAAGGGTAAGGTGACTGACCGTTTCCGGTTTGCCCTGGGAGAGACCACGATTCCATCAGTGACTGAAAAACCAGTCAAGAGTCTGGGCAAGATCTTTGACAGCTACCTGAAGGACTCAGCTGCAATAAAACAAACCAAGAGTGAATTGTCCACCTGGCTCACAGCGATCAACAAATCTGGCCTAGCTGGAAAATTCAAAGCCTGGATCTACCAGCATGGAGTCCTGCCAAGAATTCTCTGGCCTTTGTTAGTCTATGAAGTACCAGTAACAACAGTAGAAGCTCTGGAGAGGTCAATCAGCCAGTTTCTTAGGAGATGGCTTGGTCTCCCTCGGTCATTGAGCAGCATTGCCCTGTACGGCCATTCTACCAAGCTGCAGCTTGTTGTCCACCTTTCAGTGGACAACAGAGGAGTTTAAAGTCACCTGTTCCGGAGAAGTCTTGATGTACAAGGACTCCAGAGATACAAAAGTTGTAGCAGCAGGGATCCTCGTGAAGACCGGGAGGAAGTGGAAGGCCCAAGAGGCTGTCACTAAAGCTAAGGCACGAATAAGACACAAAATGCTGATGGGCTCCTTGGCAACGGGACGAACAGGTCTTGGTTACTTTCCGAAGCCGCGGTACGATCGGGCCCATGGAAAGGAGAAGCGCAGACTGATTCAGGATGAGATACGAGCAGAGGTGGAGGAAGAACGCTGCAGCAAGATGGCAGCCATGACCAAACAAGGAGCATGGACCAAGTGGGAGTATGCAGATTCCCGTAAAGTCACCTGGGCAGAGCTCTGGAAAGCAGATCCATTCCGCATCAAGTTTCTCATCCAATCGGTTTATGATGTCCTCCCAAGCCTGGCCAACCTGCACACATGGGGACTAGTGGACACCCCCGAGTGCAAGCTGTGCAGGAAGAGGGGAACCTTAGAGCACATTTTGAGCAGCTGCTCAAAAGCACTAGGGGAGGGGCGGTACCACTGGCGACATGAACAAGTGTTAAAAGCTTTGGCAGACGCCATCTACATGGCGGTACAGCACAGTAAGTCCCAGGCAGCCCCCAAACATTCAATTACCTTCATCAGAGCATGGCAGAAGGCACCAAATCAGCAGCCAAACTCAGCAGGAGGGCTTCTCGCTACCGCACGTGATTGGCAACTTCAAGTCGACCTAGGAAGACAGCTCAAGTTCCAAACAAATATCACAACCACTTCTCTCCGTGGAGATGTGGTACTAACATCAGAATCCACCAAACAAGTGGTTATGCTGGAATTGACTGTCCCCTGGGAAGACCGGATTGAAGAGGCCCACGAGCGTAAGGGGGTGAAGTACGCAGCGCTCAGCATAGAGTGCCGGAACAATGGCTGGAAAGCCCGCTGTGAGCCAGTCGAGGTTGGGTGCCGAGGCTTCGCTGGCCAGTCACTTCTGAAAACTCTCAAACTCCTTGGAGTGAGAGGAACGCAACTGAAGAGAGCCAACAGAAACATCTTAGAGGCAGCAGAGAAGGCTTTGCGGTGGCTGTGGATCTGTAGGGGGGATCCGTGGAACAGCATGCCACTTGGGTAGCCCGGGTGAGGGTGTATGAAGATTAAAGACCCGAAACACCCTATGACCCTGGGTACTTCACTGATGACATGTCCAAGTAGCACCAGTAGGTGTATTTTCTTTTACATACATACATTTACACTTTTCTCCATACTATCTCATTTTTATCACATGCATTTCCATTTTGTCTTTTCCTTTTTGACCCACTCCCCTTTATTTCCACTTCACTTTCAAGTCCACAATAACAAAAGTGCAACACTTGACATCTTCGATACCTGATACACATCACAACATACCAGTTTACTACAAAACTGGGAGTGAAACTGTTGCATTCTGAATAAACCTGTTCATATCAAAGTAAAATTAGAAGATGACGAAACACGATGAAAAAAAAGGCAATAGTTTTGCACTGGAAAATTCTTATCCACGTATCTCAATCCTTGCATTTTAGTCAAAGAATTTATACTCTGTTCAGGTTTCTTTCTTCATCCATGATCGAGCCACATGGTCTACAGTACTACTCAAAAGTTTGGACACACCTTCTCATTCAATGTTTTTCTTTTTTTCCCCCTACATTATAAATGAATCCTGAAGTCATCCAGACTATGAAGGAACACATAAGGAATCATGTAGTAAACTTAAAAGTGTTAAACAA